>JAUPFN010000010.1:42622531-42632531 GCA_036924255.1 Apodemia mormo
CGTAACTGATGTACAGGTGTTCTTCAATGACGCTGCATGCTACGAAGAAGGCGAACAAGAAGAGCGACATGCGGGTGTCGTGCGAGGCCATCCCCGAGGAGATGTCGGGCACCTCTCCGCAGCCCCCCGCGCCGCACAACCCCCCACACAACCCTCCACACATCCCCCCACACATCCCCCCACAGAACCCCGCACACAACCCCCCACATAACCCCCAACACAACCTACCACCCAATCCTCCCGCACAACATCATCCGCATCTCATGACGTACAACTCCGACCCTGGTAAGTTTAACAATTACTGAAACTTATTCAATAATTGTTTTAATAACTCCTCAGTGCAAAGTATGTCATTGATCTCAACAACTAATTACTAAATTAAAAATGTTTAAATAACCTGAACAAAAAAATATTGTGATATGGAGTTCGTTGTAATATTAGTTAAACAATTATTAGAAAAATATATATTTTTTTTAAGAACTTAGTTACCCAAAATCACTAGAAACTGTAAGTTAATTTTACCTGTTGCACATCATACAATATTCAATAATTTTACTTTTTAAAAATGTATTGCTAACACAAATATGGACTTTTTCTGAATTAAATATTATTATTATTATTAAAAAACCTGACTGCTATCCAATTCAGAAAAATAACACTTCTTCTAGCGTAATAGAGTAAAGAGTGGTTCTTTTACTGTAATATAATTTCAGATATTTGAAACATACATCGCGGTTAGATTAACTTGACGCATGCCGTTGATGACGTCATTTGGCGTAAAACAACAATAATGTCCAAAAACAATATAACAATAACAGAAAACTAACCAAACTATCTACGCGCGTATCGGTAACAAAAATGCTGACTATGGCCATACTGACACTTATATTATTATTAACCGGGCGAGCTAAGGGAAGCCCCGCCGTACATTCCAGAGATGCGTCAATGTGACCGCGTTGTACAAGAAATAGCAAATAAAAATACAATACAACCCATGAAAAAGGTTCATTTTTTATCATCCAAAATATATTGTTGTAAATTCATTCCCGTAATATATGCCAAACATTAAATCAAACAAGAGAAACAGAAAATCATTAAATTTACAACGGAAAAAAGTAATTTAATAATTAAATTGTGTTGTCCTTCTGTACCTGGATACCGGATGTGTCATTGTCAAATAAATCCTGTTTGGAATTCATTAGAGTCTTACTAAAAATCTACGGGCTCGGGTATCTATAAATAAGATTTGTGGATTTTTATTCATAAAGAATAATACCAACATTACTCTATATTTTTTTAACGAGAGCGTGTTAGCTTGCAGGCAGGCAAAAATATTAATACGACGATTAAACTGAATGTTTTTAGAACTGACCACTTGTAAACAATATAATGAAAAAATAAGTTCAAATTTTGAAAATGGAACTTTTTGCCAATATTATAAGGTGTGTAATGGACGAAATCATTTGTCATTTGTTTTAAGATTTGACGGCAAATTAACTGACAAAAGAGTGACCTATCAGCAAATTTGGACAAACTTAGGCATAGGTATGAGTCAAGTGCACAAAATTCTTCATGATCATTTAGCTTAGATCATTAGAATGATTTGAGCAAAGTCCAAAAACTCCGTCGTGTTGATTGGTGCCGTGAAATGCTTCAGAGATTTAACGGAGGTGACTCAAATGCTGTGTTCAACATACTTTTGGGTAACGAAAGCTGGATTTACTGTTATGATCCGGAAACCAAAAGGAAGTCAGCGGGAGTTTCCTTCCGAGGATTTGCCAACCAAAGCGAAATAGGTCGAAGTGTGGAAAAAAAATAGTGACTTCGTTCTTTGGAAGGACAGATCATTATGCGATAATAGTTTTAGATGATAAACTCCTTAAAAATATAAGTGCAACTGGTTATGATAATATAAGTACAGAACTACTAAAAATGTTGCTGCTGTAATATCAAAGACGCTCAGTCATATTATTAATTGATCATGTTTAGAAGGGAAGTTCCCACAACGACTAAAAAAGTCTATAGTTAGACCAGTCCTTTAAAAAGGTGACCCTTGCTATATAAACAATTATAGACCCATTACACTAAATCCAGTACTTTAAAAAATGTTTGATAAAGTTGTGCATGATAGACTTTATAATTAGTTACTGAAATGTAACGTATTAAAAAATAATCAATATGGATTTAGAAAATGTATACTTTTAAGCTTTCGCGGCCTTTTTCGAATGATTTATTAAAAATTAACGGAATATTACCGCGATTAGTTTATGTATAATTTTCCCGATATGTCGGCGCTGTTGCAAGTACCATGATCTCGGGGGAACTGAACTACTTAAAACATGATGAGCAGACAAGCCGTTCGCTCGTACTACTGCAACTCGCACGAAAGTCACCTCGACAATACACACTAATAATATTAATTGACAACCATTGCAATTGGAAAGCGCACATTGATTCTCTTTGAATAGAAGTATAAGAGAAGTAGCCAACTTAAATGCTGCCTTGTTAGCATATCATGGATATGTTTCATCAGTACTGTAATATGGAATCTCTATTTGGGGAAACTCAGTTGACTTAATTAGGATTTGCAGAATTCAAAAGAAATGCATACGTGCAATACGTAACGTTAATCCCTATTTAAAACTCTGAAAATACTACCTTTACCTTGTCTTTACATTCTGTCGGTATGCATATTTGTAAAAAAACATCAACATTTGTTGAAAGCAAATGCCCAAGTATTAGGGAACTCATATTTTATATATAGTGAGAAGCTACATGTTCGTAATCAAAGAATAATTATTTACAAAAAGTATGCATATTGTATAGCAATTAATATATAAAATAATATTCTTGATAGTCTACCTATAAATAAATTTCGTAAAAAATTGTTCCATTTACTATTAAATGAAACTTACTATGATATTAGAGATTTTTTAGTCGATGAGATTAAATGTTAATAAACGAAAATACAAATTTGTACAACTTACCTTAAAATTAAATTTAATAAAAATGGAATAGGAAAGTATGTAAATGGTAAAATGTCTATGTGAATTGTAAAAATTTTGATAGAACAAAAGATTTTGAAAAATTGTAAAATAACTTTTGTTGTGAAATAATTCTTGTAAATATTTTAATACATAAAATAATTGTAATATATAAAATAGAAGAAAAAACAAGCCCGCTGAGTTTGTTCCGCCGGATCTTCTCAGTGTGTGGCCGCGTTCCGACTTCCGATCCAGTAGTAATTATAAGTAAATCAACCAAAATTTAAATATTTGCACACCATATTATGGTGAAATATGTTGGTAATTTAATTAATTTTTAATAACTTGTGACACCCATATTCTCACAAATAAATATTTTTCATTTTCGTTTTCATTTCATTTAAAAAAAACAGCTACTGTAGAGTGGTACACTAAAAAAGTAAGAGAAAAACGACCTCGCAGTAGAATCCTCTTTCACCACGACGACGAAAATAAAAGAAAAATTTCGAGAAAAACTTTGTATGGACGCCAAAGAAGAAGGTTGCGTTTTAAATGGCCGTCGAAAAGACCCCTAAATACGAGTGGGAAAAGTGCTTTTCTCAGTGATTCCATCGGATGCAGCGATGTATTTATGTCAATAGACACTATTTTATTTATTTTATTATAAAATTATCTTATAAGTTGCTTATTTGTTCACTTTTTGTATTTCTAAGAACTAACAGTTTGACCCTCGTAATAAACATGCCGATCGGACTGACGTAGAGTTACCGGTGAGTAGCGGCCTCCGTGTGTGAGAGCGGAGCGCGCATGGGACACGACTTAACGTGATTGTATGTGGACTGAGTTGGAGTGGTTGTTTGTTTGTACACAAATACATAATATACAACATAAAAATATTTTATAATTATATACATAAACTTCTTTACACCAGATCCTGTAATATTGGCTGTTGAACTAAAATCGTTTATAAATGTTAAAAATATTAATGGTATGTTGTGATCCGTGTGTCCGAGATGTAACAACACATGCATATATTCATCGCCTACCTAACCCTTCAAGCCGCAACACTACACTAACCAACACTGACAAAATTGAGGCTGTTAAATTACAACAGTTGTGCCAGAAGAGACGTTGCAGAACTCTGCCAATTGTCAGTAGTCACAATGGTAGTAATACGTTTAACGAGCTGCTCGGTCAGCAGCATTCGGTGTTTTCTCTAAAAGATTTCCGCCAAACACGGGAGTTTAAGTGAACAAGAGCGTTGGCATAAGCTGGAGGCGTTGTCAAGTGTGAGCGTAGCGCGCGTGTTGCAGGAGCGGGCGCGGGCGCGGGAGCGGGCGCGGACGCGGAGCCATCCGCCGCGCACCACCACCTGCAGAAGGTAAGGCTCACACGACACTCTCACGCAATATTGCTGCACATTTCCTTCCTACTTGAAATACATACAAGAATGAACGAATGAACATTCATATTTGCAAGAAGTCGTACAAGAAGTTACATACTCTATAATACTCGTAGTATGTGTATAATGTACAATCCCACTATCGTCAACAAAACAAATGATATACAACTTTAGCTTACGTGTTTTTTTTCTAATCCTTTCTTTTAGTTTATTGAACCTATGCGTTATTAAGAATCTAAGAAGTATAAAAAATGGAATTGATTATAGTACCAATATTTCCGCATTTGAAACAACATATTCCACAATATTTATTATTTTGTCAGATTGCTCACAGTAGTTAAAGCCGAATACAGGTTTAATTACAATTGCATTGACCTTAGGTGAACCGACATGAGTTTTATAGTTGCGCAGATAAATATAACGGCCAACGAATTATAGTGCATAATCTAAAAAGATGTTCTTTTTTAGTTTCTAGTCAATCCTAATGTTTAATAAAAAATTCTGACAACATTTCTAAAAAGCGCGACATGCCGCAACTTGTATTCTAAGTCATATATATTAATTGGTGTAAACACAAAAGTGCAATAAAACCAACCACACATGTTGGATTTTTTACCTCTAAACAATTTTAAATCAAAACCCGATAATACTAAGACTCTTAAGGGCAAGTCTGTGTTCCTTACACCTTTACGTCAATATAATGTCACTGCTGTGTTACCTATCAAACAAGAAAGACAGTGCAACAAATGGAACTAACTTATCGATAACTCACGCCTACAACCCCTTTAGCAAATACTTCATCAGCTCACACAAACCATGCACCTGCTTTGTCTCACTGTTTCAGTTACAATCCAGTAGTAACCCACAGTTACTATAGACAAAATTACCTTAGTTTAGGCATGACTTCAGTAAAATCATGTCTTATAATATTAGTTCGCTTCAGGAATCTATCTAAAATTTAGTTTACATCATGCATGCATGTTAAGAGCCATTAGTTTGTACTATTTTTCCTGTGCAGGTACACATAGGCACACTGAGTTTCTGTCACATGGGCCGGGTGACTAAATTACAGGACAAGAATAATCCAGAGTTCATTCTCTTATACGATGGTTCTAAAAGTGCCTCCTAGCTAAGTTTTTAGCTCATTGCAGGATGTGCGACGATAGAGAAATCTACCTTTCTGGGATTGACATTGTACTAACAGTTTCATTTCTGCTGTAAATAAACTTTTCTATGTCAGTTGATAAATTGTTATGAGCCAATACTGCCACCTAGCATTTGAAGTCTTGAAAAATAATTGTTCTCTATTTGTCTTATTATTCAAACTTTACTCTTTAAGTTCTTTCGTACTTTGACGCCTATAGTTTTTTTATATAATCAAGGACGGCATAATCGTTTAAATCGCGTTGGATTACAATGTCGCTGTACCTGATAGCAACATTTTCTTCCAACGCTATTTGCTAAATTTTTCCCATTACATAGTTTTTTTAGCTACAAACAGCTTCGATGTGCTTCGCCGTCTGCCAAGACATACTTTAGTCGTGCGTCCACGTCGGCAGAACCAGCATCAACCCATGGCCTACCAAGCAACATGGTTATACGGGCCTAAACGTGGGAGGTGCAAAGTTTACTCTAAGACTCCCTTCTCTGCTTTTTCTTAACTACTAGTTACTTAATACCTGACCTGAGGTCTCTAATGAAACTTTCCTCTGAAGTGGCAATCTATAGCCTTCCCCAATTGGGTCTGGATAAAACAAGCAAGCTTTTATAGTTATTCGTGTTTACATATTGAGTCATCGTTCCATGTTAAGTCAATCTCTAGTAGCCTTCTCAAAACACCTTACCGCGAATCTCGCGATAAACCGGTAGTTCGCCGGTGTCCCAACAAATCCTGCAAAGTAAACCGGTCCTATCTCCATTCTTTGTAAATCACTCAACATTTTTTCTTGCTCCCCGCGATACGCAATTGGAATGCCATTATTCCCATTGTAGATGGTTTCTATATTCTTCTACTTCACCGCAAAAACACTGTCACGTATCGTTAGGATCACTCAGTCTGCCTCAAAAACAGTCGTGGCCGGTCAAAATTTGCGCAATCTTAAAGTAGGCAATAAAAAATTATTCTTAGAATTATTTTTTACGTTTGGCCTGTTAGCTCCCCTTGCCCCTAGCGCCTGAAACGACCGCTCCCCTCGCTCTATCGCTGTGTACTATGAGTGATCCATGCATGGGCGTACCGAGGGGGGGGCAGGGAGGGGCAGCTACCTCCCCTGGAATCCATTTACCTCTCTACTAGCTATCTACTCTAATAGATATTAAGATAAAAATAGTCTTAAAATGTTACAGTTGCCTCAGTTACAGGCCTCTCGTACGCCTTTCCTTTGGGCACTTTTTTAAGTTAATCTGAAATTTTTGTAGCGGGCAGCTTGTTTCTCTGAGCACATTTATTATTTGGTCACTTGACATGATGTACGATTATTAGCTTCTATCTCAAAGTAAATCTCTATCGTATGATCGTCGATGCGTCGGCCAGGTGCAAAGAATCTCATCCGGGTCGAAGGACCATATGTCGATGGTAATAAGGCCCACTTTCGTGCACACTAGGTTCTCCGGGAGTAAAAGACGTATGATCGGATCAGTTGTTTATTTCGAACTAACTCGCATAAAATTTATTATTTTTACAAGCCTTTGGTATTACTCTTATGAGCTATTATAGTAGGTATATGAGACATTTCTTTTTGGAGGTATTTACTTAACAGTGTCATTTATGTCAGTGGTAAGTGCTACACGTGAACTGGTGTTCCAGACGAGCAGTGATAGCCGAGTGACGTTGGGGACGGGTACGAGCTCGACCAACGCTGCGGCCAGTGCGGCCGGCGACAGCGGCAGGGACGAGCTGCCGCCACTGGCGCGCTCCAAGCGCTCCAACACCATCTCCGTCATGAGCCCCACGCGCCGCGCGCGGTCAGTACCACAGCCTCGACACACACACACACTGACTCGGAGATGTAAATAACACATTGCCGTCTGTGTGCTGGAGATATTATATAAATGTTTCCTTATGTAAATATATTTGAGGGTGTTGTGTTACGGTGTGTGTGTGTGTATCAGCGAGGCGGGCAGCGGCGCAGGGAGCGGAGCGCGCGCGGAGGCGGGGCGCGCGGCGGGCGGCGGGCTGGCGCCGTCGTTCGTGTTCCTGCAGCTCTACCACAACATGAGCACGCAGCCGCTCTCGCCGCACGTGCCCGGTGAGCGCACCACACTACACCACACCACACCACACTACGGCGGGCTGGCGCCGTCGTTCGTGTTCCTGCAGCTCTACCACAACATGAGCACGCAGCCGCTCTCGCCGCACGAGCCCGGTGAGCGCACCACACTACACCACACCACACTACACCACACCACACCACACTACGGCGGGCTGGCGTCGTCGTTCGTGTTCCTGCAGCTCTACCACAACATGAGCACGCAGCCGCTCTCGCCGCACGAGCCCGGTGAGCGCACCACACTACACCACACCACACTACACCACACCACACCACACTACGGCGGGCTGGCGCCGTCGTTCGTGTTCCTGCAGCTCTACCACAACATGAGCACGCAGCCGCTCTCGCCGCACGAGCCCGGTGAGCGCACCACACTACACCACACCACACTACACCACACCACACCACACTACGGCGGGCTGGCGCCGTCGTTCGTGTTCCTGCAGCTCTACCACAACATGAGCACGCAGCCGCTCTCGCCGCGCGTGCCCGGTGAGCGCACCACACTACACCACACCACACCACACTACACCACACCACACCACACTACGGCGGGCTGGCGCCGTCGTTCGTGTTCCTGCAGCTCTACCACAACATGAGCACGCAGCCGCTCTCGCCGCACATGCCCGGTGAGCGCACCACACTACACCACACCACACCACACTACACTACACTACATCTCACCACACCAAACCATGGCCACGGGTTGGTGGTGGATCAGAATATTCTGTATTTGACATTTTCTAACATATAAGATTCTTTAATTTATGTAAAAAATTAGTCACCTTAAAACATTTACTCTTAATTATTTAAGAATTTCACATATTACTTTCAAAACAAGAATCTACTTTATAAAAGAACTGTGTATTAACAATATATTTCAGGGTTTATATAATTGCTCTCTGAGGCTTATATTTTTATATCTGCATGCTTCAGGTTGGTGGACTGCCCTACCACCTGCCATGGCCCTGTCTACTGTTTCATAGTTTAACGGGCCGAATCTTACGGAGATTGCACGACGTCTACTCTTAGGCTCTCTTCGTCGTGCAAATCTTTTTCCCGATAAATTGTTTTATCTCGACCGTTGCCCCTAATGTCACCTCTCCCCTGAAGGGATGGACTGCACATATAGGTTGCTAAGTCGCCGAGTTCAAAGCTATGGCCCTTCTATTATCTCCAAGGGTCCTCTTCTCTTACGCCACTGTAGCGCGTAGTGCGCGTTCCGGGAAGAACGCTTTGAAGTTTTTCGATTAGCCAAACTCCGAAAATAAACTGGTCCGGATCCCAAACACTTGAATTTACTTAATCAATATCTCATGGTGAATGTTCGCATACGATGAATACAATGAACAAAATTCCACAGCACATGAACGCGGTACTTCTTCTCCAGAGTTTCAGAAACATAACCCCATGTTGCTCAACCCCAGGTCTCGTAAATGTCCTCTGAAACACCTATGCCCTATCGGTTGTTAAGAAGTTAGATAACCAAGCTCGGTCTACTTGCTCGTCATCCTATCCTTTAAAATCGGAAAGAACTTGTCTTCCCCTGATCGCTACTCTCCCATCTCTATTTTCATTTATCTGGTACCCTATTTACTATCCTTATTTTTCTCAACTCTATCTTTTCATTCGTCTCCTTCGCTCTTCTCTGCCAAGTTCAACAGCAGGTTCGCTGGCAGCACGCCGACCAGCATAGACAAGGCCGTAGCACATCGAGCACACTCGAATATGAACTTCTCAATTATTTTCCCCGTGATTAGTAACAGCGTTATTGGTCTTTATGCCTTAAGTATGTGGTTTTCCATTACCTTTTAGTAAGACCGCTAATCGGCAACTTTTCTGTACTTGTGGAAAGGTGTCTCCATGACGCAATAAGCTTGATGCAACGAGTTCAAATTCGCTTCATCATCCGGGCACAGAGTCACGAGCAAGTTTCTCGCGGCCTTCCCAATATTGTCGGCATGATTTTCTAAGAATTCAACACTGTATATGTTATGTCAAATCAGTTCTGGTTAAGTTCGCCAGCTATACTTTGCGAGCGAGCTGCTCTGCGACCAGCTACAGATCTATGGATCGGAGTTCCCCACGTCTGCTATCTTTCTAAAGTATAATATAAATTTAATTGCCCGTCGATATTTGTTGCACAACTCCCTATAACGTTGAAGTGCATGCAGGCGAGACGCTACCCAAGTGATTCTGTCAGAGGCGTCTGTTTTTACAATATATTCCCTCTTTAAATTTCCTAATGCGGTACTTCACCAGTGGCTATCGCGCTTGTACTGCGTAACGGGTATCTTCCTACCAGTTATTTACAGATTTCTCATACTGCAGAACCCCGATATATT
>JAUPFN010000010.1:42637531-42647531 GCA_036924255.1 Apodemia mormo
CAATCTTGTTATAATTAAATAAATAATTTTATTATAATTTGAATATTTGTAGTTTTTTCAATAAATAGATCGAATTTAAAATTTCATCGAATAAGGTAATTATCAAAAAGTATGTTAATAAATAAATAAATATTCACGGGACAAATTACACTTACTGATCTAACCTCAAAGTAAGCAAATTATTTTATTCAACGATTAATTTCAAAATTATTGTTAGTCAACGATATTAATACATAGAAATACATATATAAATACCAGAATATAATAAACACCCAAACTCGGAAATACAAACATTTATGCTCATCACACAAATGCTTGTCCCCGTCGGGGATCGAACCCGAGCCTCGTGGATTGTGTAGTCAGGGTCGCTAACCACTCGACCAACGGGGCGGTTAAGTTAAGTTAAGTTAAGGTTAAGAAATTATTAATTAATATTAATATTTTCAGGTTGGAGTTCTGTACGTGGGGCCCGGCCAGCAGGACGACGAGGTGGCCATTCTGAAAAACGAATACGGCAGCGTCAGGTACGAACCGTCTCCTGCAATCCAATTTGTTATCATTTTTGATACAGTCTCTTTGTTTACAAGCAACAAAGTTACTAACTGGAAGATTCTACTGCACGATGTTAGAATTAAGAGTTTAACGTACCTTTACGGTTAGGTTTTCTTCTATTCTCACGAATATCTCGATACAATATAATACACACAATATCGTAATATTTACATAGCAAAACAAAATAATATTTTTAGTTTATAATAATTGTGAAACTGTCCTTTGCCTTAGTGATGCGAGGTACTGAAAACAATGGCGTGCGGCCGTATTGAATAGAGAATCTAGTCAATACTAATCCATCGCATTGTGACCTTTATCAAAGCAGAGTCCAACGTACACCCAATGTACCGTGTGGTCAAACCCTGTCGGATCGTTAAAGGCATAGTTTGGTAGCTCAATACGATAATATATATGTAATTACTGGCCGCAGTGTGCAGCCCACTGCATTTTAAGAGTTTTCAGCGAATCCCCTGGGATCACATAATTTTTCTATGTGCTATTCCAGGCTATTCAATATAGTCGTAGTGGCGCGTACTAAGCCGGCAATATGATGTATGGTGTGTGTGTGGTACGGCGCAGGTACTCGGAGTTCCTGCGCGCGCTGGGGTCGCTGGTGCCGCTGGAGGGCGCGGGCGCGGGGGAGCCCGACCTGTTCCTCAACCTGGAGAAGGGCGGCAAGGACGGCCGCTACACCTACGTCTGGAGCGACGACATCATGCAGGTACACACACGCACACACACACACACGCACACACCTACACCGACACGCACATTACGCCATATGGCGCTCAACTGCGCCTACATGGTCTTGGTTTCACTTTTTTAAATTATATAATCGAACAGACACTCACATTAAAAATAAATTATTATTATTCAATTAACTGACTCACGCGCCCGCCGACCATGCCGGGGTCGAAACGTTTTTAAAGTTCCTTAAAATTTTCACAACGAAGCATATAACGTAAAGTCAAAACGAAAACACATGCTAATAGGCAACATAATATAGTAAAATTAATATACACCGATACACCAGCTTTGATAAAGAAGAACGAGTTAGTTTAATGTTGCCTCTAGATAGTGGGAAAAGTTGAAGCTTTGATTTCAATGTCTGTGTATTACCGAAATATTTATTAGTTAATTTATATGCGGTTGGTGAGTTGACGTTGTGTTCATTTAAAAAAAAAATTATACGTGGCTCAAATATGACTAAAATTACAATAATTCACATTTATATCATTAATTACTTTATTTATTACATTTACTAAACGAAATCTTTTGTTTGTGGTGCTTCGAGTCAAATAATTTCTTATGTATAACGATTAAATTTCAAACTAAAGCAATAATAGTAGTGAATGTGTACACGATGTCAGATTTCCGATCAAGTGGTATAATAATAATAATGTATATGGTGATGGGTGTAGGTTCAGTTCCACGTGGCGACGGCGATGCCGAGCCTCGCCCGGGACCCGAACTGCAACGAGAAGCGGAAGTACATCGGCAACGACTACGTGTCCATAGTATACAATGACTCTGGCCAGGAGTTCAACATACACACCATCAAGGTCAGTGGCTTTTCTGTATGTGTGCTCGGCTGATATCGACTGAGATGACGGTTTTCAGGGTGTCTTAGAATGTTTATTCTTATAGAAGAGGACGCCTATAAATGCGCGAGCATAAATAATGACACATATAATAAAATCGTAGGAAAGTCAAAACTGTACAATGAATATTTTTTAAAAGAATACTTGGGGCGTGATCTACAATCGATATCGAAGACAAAAATATAGTTTTTAGAATTTTTGTCTGTTTGTATGTCCGGGGTAAACTCAAAAAGTATTGCATGGATTTACTTCAAATTTTGCATCAATATTACTAACAGGTCAACATATAGGCTACATATTATCACGCTATAACCTACGGGGGAGGAGCTGTGCGGAGTAAACGAAGTCCGCGCGGATGAAGTCGTGGGCAACAGCTAGTGACAATAAATAATTGTGGTATGTTAGTTCTGGTCTATCTGTAGTGAGGTAATGTGGACTACATTAGCCATACCCATCCACATTGGCAGTGTAGCATGTGACTTATGCTTACGCGTGAAGTGTTATATCACCGCCATATGAATGACAACGCCATTAACTTCTATGATTAGGTCATGGTGTTTATTTTCATCAGAAAAAACTGTTTTTACTTGTTTTCTGTCCTTTTCTGTCCGTTTGTCAAGTTTTCGTGATATGACACTATATGTAGATACAATAACACTATGTGTATTATAATTACGTATTTTTTTAATATCGATAGAGAAGCGCTTGACCACGACTTCGCCTGATGGTAAGCTAAGATGCAGCCTAAAATGGAACGCGCTTCCCTAGAAGGTACTTGTTCACTCTTCTCTTGAAGGTTCCCAGATTGTACTCGTCCGAGAACACAGACTCAGGAAGCATGTTCCAGTCCCTTGCGGTTCGAAAGAAAAATGTGGAGTCGAACCTCTTTGTCCGGGTACGTGGAACGAATACTGCGCGTAACTGACACTGACAGTTAAGTCAACATACGTGTCCACCATATGGCGACGCCTAGAATCTGTGCACCTCGACGATCGATAGAAACACGGGGATGGCGGAATTAAGTCGTGCAATTCCGCAGCGCACTCTCCAAAGTGTGTCCGATAAAATACCTATAGACTAGCCACTGAGCGAGGCTCTGGAGTTTTTCATCATCGTCGTTTATGAGCCTCTTGGCACGCCTCTCTATCACCTCAGCGTCTCCAGCTGGTATTTGGCGGATTCATCTCAGAGGTGAGAGCATATTGCATGCACGAACGGACTTTTGCTTGATAAAGATTGAGCAACTGTCCCGGGCTAAAATGCTGTCTCACCTTGGCCAGAATATCAAGCTTTTTTGATGCAACTTGGGCTTTCGATTCGATGTATGAACTAAAGTTAAAAGTAGGCGTTAAGGCGATACCAAGGAGCTCGAGGTGGTCAGTTATCGGCACGGACACACCCGTAATATTAAAAAGCAAAATTTTCCTATTATCTAAAAGGTTCTTTCGTAAGTAAACATTAATAGAAGCTTTCGAATTCAAAGTTTTATATATCGATGTGCAAATATAGGTAGTGAGGTTGTAATATGTTTGCAGGGTCAGTTTAACTTCTGCATCGTGGTGATCGAGCCGCTGGAGCACGGCATGAACCGCGTGTCGGTGAGGACCAAAGACGAGCGCATCCGGACCAAGTTCTTGCCGCACCTTGAGCACAGCGCCATCTCCGACCACAACGTGGCGCTGCTGGCCCGCCAGCAGGCGCTACACTGCTCGGTCAGTCATTCACTGTGTAGGAGAAGCGGGCCCCAGCAGCTCCTGCCGCACCAGCGCCGTCTCCGACACGACGTGGCGCTGCTGGCCCGCCAGCAGGCGCTACACTGCTCGGTCAGTCATTCACTGTGTAGGAGAAGCGGGCCCCAGCAGCTCCTGCCGCACCAGCGCCGTCTCCGACACGACGTGGCGCTGCTGGCCCGCCAGCAGGCGCTACACTGCTCGGTCAGTCATTCACTGTGTAGGAGAAGCGGGCCCCAGCAGCTCCTGCCGCACCAGCGCCGTCTCCGACACGACGTGGCGCTGCTGGCCCGCCAGCAGGCGCTACACTGCTCGGTCAGTCATTCACTGTGTAGGAGGAGCGGGCCCCAGCAGCTCCTGCCGCACCAGCGCCATCTCCGACCACAACGTGGCGCTGCTGGCCCGCCAGCAGGCGCTACACTGCTCGGTCAGTCATTCACTGTGTAGGAGGAGCGGGCCCCAGCAGCTCCTGCCGCACCGGCGCCGTCTCCGACACGACGTGGCGCTGCTGGCCCGCCAGCAGGCGCTACACTGCTCGGTCAGTCATTCACTGTGTAGGAGGAGCGGGCCCCAGCAGCTCCTGCCGCACCAGCGCCGTCTCCGACACGACGTGGCGCTGCTGGCCCGCCAGCAGGCGCTACACTGCTCGGTCAGTCATTCACTGTGTAGGAGGAGCGGGCCCCAGCAGCTCCTGCCGCACCAGCGCCATCTCCGACCACAACGTGGCGCTGCTGGCCCGCCAGCAGGCGCTACACTGCTCGGTCAGTCATTCACTGTGTAGGAGGAGCGGGCCCCAGCAGCTCCTGCCGCACCGGCGCCGTCTCCGACACGACGTGGCGCTGCTGGCCCGCCAGCAGGCGCTACACTGCTCGGTCAGTCATTCACTGTGTAGGAGGAGCGGGCCCCAGCAGCTCCTGCCGCACCAGCGCCGTCTCCGACACGACGTGGCGCTGCTGGCCCGCCAGCAGGCGCTACACTGCTCGGTCAGTCATTCACTGTGTAGGAGGAGCGGGCCCCAGCAGCTCCTGCCGCACCAGCGCCGTCTCCGACACGACGTAGCGTATTGTATCTATCTAGGTGATAGAGTTTTATAACATCTCGTCCGATTGTATGGTATCATTACTTTAGTTATTCGACCGCGAAAGCGTCAATGTTGGTCTCTATTAGGTTTCGGTTTGGAGGGTAAGGTAGTCGGTAGATCCTATGCCTCCTGATCCTGGTGCTATACATGTCGCACTGCTATTTTTTCACACGGATAACGACGCACCATTAATCATTTTGGTGTCTAGGCGATGTTTCACCTTTTAGGACAGTTATTTATTATAAAAAATAAGCTCATACTCATGCACAAATTCACACATCAAGTGAATTTGAATTGATCGTCGATTGTAGGTGGTAGTATTATTATATATTTTTTATTTTATTTAAAAAATAATTAATATATTAGCTTCAATTAATATAAGAGTTGGATAAGTTTAATTATATGGAGGTAGATTACAAAAAAAAGACGTGTGGCACTCGGAGACTGCATTGCTGGAGACATGCAGCGGTAAAGCTATTGCATAGCATTTTTTATCAACTTATGCAATTACAATTATATATTTATTTTATTTGTGCAGTATTTTTTTTCTTTGTTTTTTTTTCTTTGATATTAATTCAAGTTACACTTTGAGCGTGGTGACCGATAAAAAAACAATTTTTTTTTCTTTTATTAAATAAATGAGATGTTAATATTGTTCAAAATATTTTTATTATCTTTTAATACATGTCAGTTCTTCAGGAATCCATACTAATATTATAAATGCGAAAGTAACTGTCTGTCTGTCTGTTACGCTTTCACGGTCAAACCACTGAACCGATTTGGATAAAATTTAGTACAAATATAGTTTGAGACCCAAGAAAGGACATAGGATAGTTCTTATCCCGGAAATCCCACGGGAACGGGAACTATGCGGATTTTAATTTTAGAATTTTTTCCACGCGAACCAAGTCGCGGGCACAGCTAGTATTTAATAAATGCACTTTTTTTATTTATATTTAAAACACTTTGTACACAAATTATACGAGTACAGATATTCACTGTTGTACGTAAATGATAAATACCCATACACCCATAGAATAATAACGCATAGAAACCGAGTCGACCCGCGCAATATTAAGCCATTTCAAAGAAGCCTGAAAAGGCTTTTTACGTTCGCCGGCCCCTCAGGCATGCGACACGTGCCACGCGGAGTACAGCTCTCGCAATTTCAAAAAATGTGTGTTACTGTGTGGTGAAATGCTGTCACCGTGCTTCACAAAAGCGTATTTAGGACTTGAAGATAACATTTCACCGATAAAAACTACTTGGCATCGGATATTTTTGTATAAAATCCAAACAAATAAATCATAAATATCTAAGTAGAACGATATTCAAAATGTTGCCAGCCAAAGGGAAAAATATTCTACCACGTATTTGTTTTTACCTATTTTCATTATAAGTAATAATATGTGTATTCCTATTTTATGTGCGATATAACATAGCCTGGACTTTGCTTTTGCATAAAAAATAGTTTTTATGTGTTGAGACTCACCCATTATACTGGCACAAATATTACAAATCCGTTTGTCAGACCAATATTATGAAGCATTTATTCGTATATAATAAGGACTTTTAGAAGACAAAAAACATGTTCCAACTAGCATTCTAGATGCCACAGTGACCATCAGAAAAAAAACTCTGTCACTACCAAAGTCATTTTTTTTAATTTTCTTATTAAATAATATGCCATCGTACTGCATTATTTCGTATTGCTTAGTGTCAAGTAGTTTTATTAGCGATATTTTCGACTTTTATCCACGAAAACATGTACGGTAACGTGCCCTAAAATCGGTCTGCGCCTAATTTCGACCTCCTAATATATTTATACTGATAATTAAGCTAATATTTCACATAACTTTTAAGAACGCGGGCAAGACTTCATACATCGTTTTTTAATTATTATCTTAAAGTTTAATGTGTTTCTTAAGATTCTATATCAACTGCTTAATTTATCCGCATTTAATAAATATTTTTTTAACGTGGGGAATAGTAGTTAAATTAAGTTGGAATTTAGGTAAGGTTAACGTAAGCAATCAGTTCTCTCCTTAGTAGTCTGTGGTTAGATATTTATCTTGTCATTGGGTGTCTTCAGTACAACAGCTGTTAATCTCAGAAATCTAAGTTAGGTTGACAGAATTCTGAGCTACGTTTTTGCGAAGACACTTTATAGGTACTTAAAAGAACAAAAAATAAATTAGCTTTAACTATTCTTTAATACAAAAACAGGGAGAATTTTTATTTGATACTTATAATGAAAATTATAATATATAAACTTACTGCTGTTTTAATGAAAATGTAAATTAAGTTTTATACAATGATAACACTTAAATTTGATGATAGAATTCAATCAAATTAAAGTCTCAATATTTTTTATATAATTGTTCCTAGCGATATATTTTATTTAATTGATTTAACAATCGTAGAAAATTATTCTAGTTTTATTCTAATAGTGAAAAATAAAACTTTGAATATCAAGTGCCTTTAAATTGTTTCCTTTCTTTGACTACAACTTAATAAAAATAAGTACCCTAAAATAGTTATATTGAAGATTATTTGATATAGACAAAAAATAATTTACATAAATCGTTTTATTTAAATAAATATCACAATATTGAATATTTAATGCTCATTTCTCTTAATTTTGAGGACCAGCAAGTAACGATCTAATGTAATTTTTACATATTAAATTTTTTCTGCGTAGTTTTAAAGAGACTAAAATATCAATTTATTTCATTTATTTCATGCCTCAAAGAAAGAGACTCAATCATTAAAATTGGTGACCATTTAGATTTTTTCTTTTACAGTTTTTGTCAAATTAAAAAGATCATTTAAATACATACCATAAAAAATTGAGGGCATATTATGTTTACAAAAGTTATTTAATAAAATTAAAGTAAATTTTAATGCAAAGTCAATACCTTATTTCAATTTCAAACATCCTTTACTGGCTAACATTAGAGAAAAATGGGGCTGAAATTAGGGAAAAATTGACCGACAATAGAAAAGAAACCAGGATAGAGAGGGTCAATCATTTAAAACTTAACACGTTTACATATTTTTATTTCGTTGTTGAAATCAATTCGAAACATCAATAGTGTAAAATTTAAATATTGATTAACACGAAAAAGAAAATTAATATTTTCTTCCCGATAACGGTTTAAGCCTAATAGGGTCCGAAAGTTATGTATTTGGTTAGGCGGCCGAAATTTGGCTATTTTACCCTATAAATTTCTACATCACTGAGATTAATTTTAATTTTTAAAATTTTAAATAAATAATTTGATTATTAAGTATACATATTTTCGTGTCACAATTGGCACAAAAACGAAAAAATCCAAGGTGAAATAGCTTTGGAACGTAGAATTATAACACGTAGAAACCGAGTGGGCCGCGATGTTTTAAGCCATTTCAAAGTAGCCTTAAAAGGCTACGCATGCGCTTGCCGTCCGCTCAGAATCGCGATACATGTCATACGGAGTGCAGGTCTCGCAATTCGAAAAAAATATGACTTACTGTGTTGTTAAAGGCAAAAAAAGACAAATAAAATAAATGCTGAATTATCAAAAAGTACCTTCGAGCTAAATTATTTTCATAAGACTTAGTATAAATAACAGTTAAAGCAAATACAATAATTAATTTTCTTAACATTAAGGTCTAACTAAAAATATTGTGCGCAATTTTTTATCCACAACTAGCAACTGTATAGTGATAAGTTATGTGTTTCAAATTATCTATTTTTAGTCGATTTACATAACAGAAAAATTATAAATTGTAAGTACTTACCTGTGAAATGTTCACTTTTTTGTTTTTCTAAGGTGTTAGAACACTTCTTTATAATGCAATAAGTCATTTCGAATTATTTTTCGTGAACTGTGTCCGATATAACCTGATCTTATTAAGCATTGACAACTCGCAAAACGAATTGAGCCGTTTCTGGTTCAGTTTTATTTACTCGTTTTTTGTGGTTTCTAGGCGTTATTATTCTAAGATCAGAAACAAAACAGTTGCGGACGCTAGGTGGTGCTCAAGTCGTGCACAGAGCCAATAGTAGCCAATATAGTACGTTTAGCTTAAAACATTTTAATTTTTTAAGTTGATTTAAATAAATACTTGATTAATAAGTATCTTATTAATTTTTACCTTAAAACATTCGTCTATAACGTAAGTATTGTTTCTGCTTGCTCACCCATTTGCTAATTTTCAAGCTAGTTTAAGGTTTAGAACCATGGCAAGATTTGTATGAAAGTTAAAATAAAAAAGGTTCCAAAGTAATAGCTTTGAACAAACATACATACACATACACGCACACAGACATACACATAATAACACACAAGTATTTGCCAAGCAATGTATTTCAAACATTTGTATGATATAGGATAATATATTAGTAGATACATATCAATAAGGTTTTTTTTTTTGTAAGAATTACTTCAATCACTGTTTTTATAACTTAAATAACGTAAATTCGTATTGACCATATTTTTTATTTACGCTCAGTGCCGGTTGGCTACCGCTGTTTAATTACTGAAATTTTAAAAAAAAATCTTGAGAACCTCTAAAAATTTTCCTGTAATTCTACTCATTTTACCTCACCAGAATAAAAATTGTAAGTTCTAAATTTTCTATATGACTAATAATACTATTGGAAAGACAGACAATCTTTATTTCAGTGAGGTAAAAATATTTTAAATCACAAATAAAAGCACAAAAACTAAAAAAAATATAAGGTTAAATAGCTTTGGAATCATCTTGAGAACATCTAGAATATTTCCCAGCATTTAACATATTTTACCTAACCGAATAAAAAGTGTAAGTTTCAAGTTTATACTAAATGATTAATAATGTTATAGTATGAAAGATTATTTGTATACCGGTCAGGTAGATATATTTTAAATACCGTCTTGGGAAAATATTTATTTACTTGCAACACTATTCGAGTCTTTGGAGTCTTTGTGTGCGTGACGACGCAAGTGATTACACGAAGCTTACACGGACATTGACACGGTTTTGGCCTAAAATATGAACGAAGCGTTGAA
>JAUPFN010000010.1:42652531-42685031 GCA_036924255.1 Apodemia mormo
TACAACGAATAATGTACATAGAATTATTTTTTTATGACCAACATTCACATTATATTAAATTTTGCTTTTTATTTATAACAAAAACTCAATTAACGTAAATAAAAAAAGTAAAAATAAAAAGTGTGAAATAATTTTGGTTTTATTAGTTTTTGGATAATTTATATAATTTCAATATAATGACTTCAATGTTGTATTTCTGAAGAAAATAATGCGGCATTTACAATATTTTCGGTGTACATGTTTACTTTAAACATGAAGCTATTTTAAACATAACGCAGCTGAAAATAATTATACAGCAGATTTTTTATTTTTATTTTAGAACTTTTATATTTTTGAAGTAATGACAAAAAGTAGCTCTTGAAATATCATTAAACTAATATTTTTCTTCTGCACTTTACATTTGGTTTCATCACTTCATTATTTAAAAAGTTTCAAAACTCTTAAATAAAAAACTGCTGCGTTTAGCAAATTTTACAAACGATTGCTTAAAATAGCTTTATGCTTAACATATATATAAACGGCATGTAAAGTATTTTTAAACTTTTAAGACAGCATATATATATGGTCTGTGTCAATTTAAACAACAAAAAAAAAAAATTTTATTTATACTTTTGCTCATGAGTATTTCTAAATGAGCGAGATGAATGACAGGAGCTATAATAAAAACAGATCACCGTCATGATCTGCTGATTAGCTTAAGAATAAACTCTAAATTGAAACAAACTTGAAACTTGTTCGACAGCCAATTTGTCATTTGGAATGGCTTTTGAAAAGGGACGTGTTTGCTATTGAGGCAGCTAAAGTTAATGTAATGTAAGAATTGTTACTGGTAGGAATGTGGGTATTAGATTGTGATTATTTTATTTGGCTTAGAGCAACTTCTATAGGCATCGGCGTTACATTCTCAAAACTGTTTATTGATATTGCTAATTATCAGTCAGCAAGTAATGTCAGTGACCCCTTCACAAAGCGCAAACTGAATTTGTTTTGACATGATAATATTTCGTATATGATCACCAAATATTAAATAATAACCCATTCTTTAAAATAATTGCAATCGAATATTCACAGGAGTGTTATAGACAGTTTTAGGAGCGTCTAACGTTGCCTTTTCAAATCCATACTGATATTAATGCGAAAGTCTGTCTGTCTGTATGTAACGCTTTCACAGCTAAACCGTTGAACCGATTTTGATAAAATTCGGCATGGAGATAGTTGAAGATCCGGTTTCAAACATTGGCTACTTTCTTTCAAAAATCGGTCCCTAAGGGGATGAAAAATTATATAACAACCTATATCGACGATGTGTTAAACTATACTCGGTCCTCTATCGTGTTCTTATCTACTCAGCTAAGTAAACTATACATTTAAACACACAATATCCGTTTTAATACTAAGAGACAATACACACGGTGCGGTGCGTGTGGCTTCTCCCTTACGTGATGGAAAAATAACGGAAATATGAAAATATATTTAGCCAAGCAATGGGAAACCAAATCAGCCCTGTTCTGTCTGTAACGCTCCAACGTAATGTATTTTAAGGTAAAATGTAGTTAGCCGCAGGCATGTTAGGTTTTAGTGTCGTGTTGGGTGTCGTGCGTGTGCGCGTGCCGCTGTCGCGGAGGCGGTGGACGGGTTCAATTCCGGATCGCTTGATGAGTATCGGTCTCACGCAGCAGTTGTAAGGGCTCAAGGCACCGGTTGAATTGCAAGCTCGGAGATTGGTGCTGGAATTGAAGGCAGTTACGATAATTTCGGAAAATGTTCTGCTTGTTCGCTGTGAAATCAGTAATCAAGTTGCTTAAAATTTAAAATTATCTTTGATTCAGGTTTTCATCCCACTTCCTAAAAATAAGGTTCTGCATTCGGTTGTATTTTTTTGTTACTTTAGAAATTCGTAATTTACTAAAGGATTTCAATTTTTTTGGAACGAAGTTTATTATACTTATAGTTTATGTTATAGCTAGTGGGCTGAGGGGCTCGACCGAAAAATGTGTCACAAAAAGATAATACCATAACTGACCATTTCGCAGTGAGTTTTGAGGCACTTCCCGTTTATCTAGAAAACATTTTTTTTTTCAGTCAATTCCGCATGTCAATTTTCAGAATATGCAAAAATGTTTTATAATTTTAACTTTTAAATACCTTTTTTCATTAATATAAGTTACTACACAACTGTGATCGGGGATCTTGCTCACTGGTTATGTATTGAAGTTTTCATACAAATAATTTGTCCGTCCAGTTAAACTTTACACCTCCTTTAAGAATAAGGTAATAAGTGTGATAATATTTACATTAACTGGCATTGATATACTCCTATTATTTGCTCCGTATTTTGTTCACTAAAAATACGCTTATTTTTAACGTTTTAATAATCATTTTGGCGCGCTTGCAGTGACGAATAATTTTAGATATAGCGAAAGAATGTTTCAGAGACAACAATTCGCATACCCACTTAGGATCAAATCCAAAACATTGCAGAAAACTCTCGCCTTCTTTAAATACTAAAGAAGGAAGAGAAAGGGAGATGTCAGAAAGTGAGTTCCTAGTTTGTCCATATAAATTGGTAATGATTGCATTTAAGTTTCAAGAGATATAGAAGATAGAAATCGATAGTTACAGCTTTCTCTTTGCTTACACAAGCTAGAAAGATACATATCCATATTTAATTTTTGCAGCTTTAATCGAAAGATCTAATTAGTGATCGAAATCTAAAGTAACAATCACCTCATTCGGTGAACTAATAATAATTTAATTGTAGATAAATACTTGACATAGTTAGTGGCAGTTCAACTGGTGTCAGTAGGTGAGGTGTTGAGCCCGTCCGCCGCGGGCGAGGCCGCCTCGTGTGTTATGTCTCACACATGTCTCACACATGTCTCACACATCACACATCACGAGGGCGAGGGTGCAACACTGACAACTGGACACAGCCCGCTTCACACACCCTTCACACCTGGATACTCCTTGAATACTACCATCGACCAAATACAATATTTATAGCACTCCCAAGATTTTTTACAATTTTGTGAAATAGTGATAATAGCTAGTATAGTGTATGGAAATTTTGTACTCACGCTTCGCACGAGCGGCCGCTGGCCACTCGACCCGAAGCCCGGACAGCCCCACACTCGAGATTGCGGCTTTTGGCTCTATGGTACCATTAATAAGTTTCACATTTAAATATCGGGGATTCAAATCCATGTAACATGGCACCATCTTGTGTCCGGGCTGTAAGAGAATGTCATGTAAACCATAAGATTACGTAAAATTCTTGTGGTCGCGCTAAAGCATTACAACAGTATGTGTTAAATATGGGTAATTTTATTCTGGGTGCACTGCGAGTTTAACTTTTAGTCGAGTTAGCGATAATCGGTGTTTGAGTAGTATAAATAAGTTATCGAGAATTTTCTGCTAATTTCAACTACTGGACAGCGAGACAAGCAGAAGGTCACACGTGATTTACAGACTATACTCGTGTTCAATTATTTCTACTTGTTGGATCAAGTAGAAATAAATGCTTGAGCGCTGATTGTTTTTAAATAAAGTGTAATTTTGTGATTGATACAAAGACTTGACTCAAGCTGGTTGCACGTGCTATTGAAATGCTTGCCTGCCTGTTTTGAAATGTTCAGTGTAACTGTGTTCATACTGTTTATTGATTGCCAACCTCAAAATCCCAGAAGTTAAAGTAATCGCAATGTAAATTGTGCACTAGCCAAATAGTTATGTAGCCTCTGGTGCACAATGAGCCGACACGATCTGTTTTGAGGTAACCACGTAATAGTCACTGTACAGGACTGCTTTTATTTTGCACCATTTGTATGTAAACGTTGTTTAAAATATCTGCTGCTCTGCAGTGAGATGTGGAATAATTTTTGTTGTTTTTGATGTATGTGGCCCGGGCGGCGGACACTCGTACACTTATAAACCACTCAGATCGCTTAGTATCTGGCAGGTCACTTCGATCATCACTCAAGTAATGAAAATCCATTGCACAATTATCTTTTGCGCAAGTGCTAAATGTAAAGTACCTCGTAGAATAGAAAATATATCGAGGTGAACTTACACTTTTGAGAAGGGACGAGTTCTTACAATGTCAATCTCGTATATTTTTATGCTATTTTGTTAACGAGAAAGTTAGAAACAAGACCTAGATGACCAAATTCGCAAGAATTAGACTTTAAAATGAGCTTTTTCGGAGTTTCCGAAAAAGTTCATTCAAAACCGAAGAACGAATCCTTTACCACCGAGCTGGTGTAAATTTTCAACCTACAGATTTAATTAACAAAAAGAAGCCAGATCCAACCTCTTTTGTATTCTTATAAAAAGAACTTTTGTCACTCATATTTAATAAAATAGCAATTTTATCACCATGATGTTTGATAAAAATGCGATTGTTCTTCATAAAGCTAATAAACTGAGAATTTAGTATGTTGCGAATCTGGTACGTACTGATACTAAGATATTGACTAATTATACAAAGAACTAAAGGAGCATGTTGTTTGGGGGTGTGGTAGCGGGGGTGTGGGGTGTGGGGGGAGTGGGGGGGGGGCGAGTGTCGCGGCCCGCGGCCACCGAGCTGGATAATGTTAAGCTGTTGAGGCATTTCTTGTTGATATATTTTATGTAGCAATTTATTTCCTGACGAAACATTTTGTAATCAATAAAATATAATGCCTATTTTTCATTGGTTTTATTTTATCTAATTGGTTTTATTTGACCGCCCCGTTGGTCGAGTGGTTAGCGACCCTGACTACGCAATCAACGGGGCTCGAGTTCGATCGCCGACGGGGACAAGCATTTGTGTGATGAGCATAAATGTTTGTATTTCCGAGTTTGGGTGTTTATCAAATATATTCCAATATTTATAAATGTATTAGTATCGTTGACTAACACCCATAACACAAGTAAATAATTTCTTACTTTGGGGTTAGATCAGTCAGTGTAATTTGTCCCGTGAATATTTATATTATATCTCCCCTCACTAAAATTTCCATGGGACAAAATGTAAGTAGGTCTGTTCAATTCACTATCTAAATATCAGCATTGTCTGCTTGCACTTATATGATATGGATAAACATTAGCTACATTCTATGAGGTTTTCTGCGGTCTTCTAGATTTAGTAAAAGCATTCGATAAGGTTGTGCGAAAGAAACTTTGTGGTGCTGCCACATAATGGGGTAGAGAGAGAGAGCCACTGCGACGTGCAGTGCAGTCCATATCCTGGAACTAAACGAGTGCGCCCGTGGAAGACATCGCCCTGGTTGATGTCAGAATTGGTGCTAAACAGAGTAGTGTGCTGTAGTTCTGTATGGATAGCTTAATATCTTACTTGAACCTGCGACCTTGCTTATTGCCGGCGCGCTCTTACCAAATGAGCTACTATCGACTGGTCCAAAGCGGTGAAATTATTCTTTGCTTTATGAGTATTTGAATTGAGATATGAAGATTCCCCCTGACAATATCCAAAATCCAGCCTTCTCGGTTCACATGCATTTTTTCCCCGTATTGATCTCGAGCTACTTTGAAGAATAGGCCAACTGCCATTCTGTCAGGCAGGTCGTAAAAGGCGACTGATTGGCTTTCCGACTCACTACTATCGTGGCTACTATAGGTGGTAGAGTTCTGCATTATCTCGTCCGGGTCTGGTACCACCGCCTTACCTATTCCTGCCGCAATAGCGTCAGTGCTTATCACTGTCATGTTCCAGTTTGGAGGGTAAGCTACCCGGTAAACTTATGCATGTGGCATTAGACCTCGCCACAAGATAGCAACGCACCATTAACACCTTTGGTGTCTATAGGCGATGATTGACTCTTTCCATCAGGAGACCCATCTGCTTGTTTGCTATCTTATGATATAAAAAAAAATAAACCCGTTTTTTCCGATGTAATGAGTATGGGTATGGACATGGGCTGTAGGTACGTACAAGTAACAGCCTCGCTCATCGACGCAGAGTGGCTAGTTTATCGGATACGCTTTGGAGAGTACACTGCGGAATTGCACGACTTAATTCCGCCATCCCCGCAAATCCCCGTTTTTCTATCGATCGTCGAGGCGCACAGATTCTAGGCATCGCCATATGGTGGACGTTCCACGTACCCGGACAAAGCGGTTCGGCTCGACATTCTTCATTCGAACCGCAAAGGACTGGAACATGCTTCCTGAGTCTGTGTTCCCCGACGAGTACAACCTCAGGATCTTCAAGAGATCTTCAAGAAGAGTGAACAGGTACCTTCTAGGGAAGCGCGTTCCATTTTAGGCTGCATCTTAGCTTACCATCAGGCGAGATCGAGGTCAAGCGCTTACCTATTCATAATTTAAAAAAAATATAATCCTAGCTGTGCAAGCGTGGAAAAACTTCTAAAATAAAAGTGGTCTAAGCATAGTGCCCGTTCCCGTAGGATTCCCGGGATAAAACTACCCTTTTTACTTTTTCGGGTCTAAAACTATCTTATCTTTATCCAAATCAGAGTGCTAAGTGTGAGTTTTTCTTTTCGCATTCGATGGTGAGCGCGTTTGGAGTTTACTAGGAATTTGTATGTGATTTGTACAGCGCCACCTAGTGGTAAACGTGAGAAACCAGTTTACCACTAGGTGGCGCTGTACAAATCACATACAAATTCCTAGTAAACTCGAAACGCGCTCACCATCGAATGCGAAAAGAAAAACTCACACTTAGCACTCAGTTCAGTGGTCTTACGTAGTATTGTATACTCTTTGTTCAGTGGTTTAGGCGTGAACAACAGACAGACAGACAGAGTTACTTTCACATTTATAATATTAGTGTGGACTTGAACATGTTTGTAACCGTTCGCCGCTTGTTACCGGGTCATTCTTCGATCGTAATATATTTTCAATGATTTGGTGAAAAAAATAAAAACCTCGTGGCACAACAAGTGATCAGTACTAGAACTGTTACTTGATTCAAATCTTTGATATCGGTGTAAGAGGCATCTTTGTATTATTAATATTTAGGGAGATATTCGAAAATTTTAAATATGCTTGCTGAGGACAATGACAACTTTTTGATGATAATGACGATTTAATTAGGATAAATGACTTTTGTTGAGGATAATGATTTTACACCTGTTTTATTGCACTTATCATTGAAATAAAACAAAATATTAAGAATCAACATAATTATATTTAGTCGTAAAATCACGCATTGATAAACACAAACATAAATTCTTGTGTAATTAATATAATTTAACAATATAATGTTAATCAAAAAATTACATATTGATGAACAGAAATATAACTTCTTGTATATAATTAAAATATAACAATATTTTTATTATTTTTCAATTGTTATATCCTGCATCACATTATATTAACTAATAACTATCAGCTCAAAGAAATAAAATCGAAATAGATAACACTTAACATTGTTAAGAGTATAACACTGGTTAAATAGGAAGAAAAGATATTTGTTTTTCTGAGATTTGGATCGCGGCTCTCTTCTTTATGTGTACTAGATAATGAAACGACAGGATTTGGATTAATATTCTCAGTGTACTTACAGTTATTATTTGGGATATGGTTTTTATTATACCTATGGATATACTTTCCATCGATATTATAATCAAAACAACTAGATTTGATTGTAATATCGATGAAAAGCTCGTCTGCGTTCCTGCGGAGCGTTCCTGCTGAGCGTTTCTGCGCTCCCGAATAGGAAGCTACGTGAGTTATGTTCTGAAATTGGAAATCTGGTCAAATCTTCTAAAACCAAAAACAAAGCGAATTCCTACATTCTGTAAACGCTCGAGTTTATTCAGGCCTTCTTCTGTGATATCAAGATAGCAAATATCAGCATAATCTAATAAAGGAAAGATTTATGTTTGCACTAAAATAACTCTAGTCTTAAAAGGAAGAAATCTTTGCAAACGTTTGATAGCATGAAAGGTGGAATGAACTTTTTTGCATACTTCTGATATATAAGCATTCCAAGGGAAATCTTCACTTATAATTTGACCTAAATTTTTAGCTGATTTGCTATACAGTATAACACTGCTGCTATATACGAGATCAGGAACATTAGCATTTGCACTACCTATAATTAAAAACTGTAACTTTTGGGATTTACTAATAAACCAGATGACTCCGCTCATGAGTGAATACGCGACAGATCCTCATATATAGCGCTGATTGCCTCAAGAACATCCGGAGCAGAGAAAGGACGATACGATTGCAGATCATCCGCATATGATCCGCATCCGCATATGATGATGACGAATGAAAACTGGAGGACATGGCATTGGATGTTATGTTGATAAACACGAAAAATAGGAGTGGAGCTAGAACACCCCCCTGTGAAATACCAACTGTTAATTTACTAAAACCTGAGAAAGAATCCTCGAAATGAACACATTGAGAACGATCTCGGAGATATGAGTCAAACCAGGATACAGACTGAGGGGAAAGATTCAGCGAACGAAGAGTACCAAGCAGCACATCAAAGTCCACAGAGATAAAATCGTTACTGAAGTCAAAGAAAACTAATAAAGTAGGTTGTTTATTACCAATAGCATGTCTTATGTCATCAGTGACTTTAACAATAGCAGTAACAGTACTGTGCCCCGAACGGAAACCAGATTGATACGGATTGAACAAATTACTATCCTGCAGGTAAAGGCTAAACTGCGTGTCCAAAAT
Source organism: Apodemia mormo (assembly GCA_036924255.1). Classification (NCBI taxonomy): domain Eukaryota; kingdom Metazoa; phylum Arthropoda; class Insecta; order Lepidoptera; family Riodinidae; genus Apodemia; species Apodemia mormo. The sequence goes on from JAUPFN010000010.1 coordinate 42,661,193, forward strand.
CTTGGACAAATATGGAAGAATTGGTATAGGGCGATATTTAGAGATATTAGTAGGAGCTGAGACTTTAGAAAAAGGAATGACGTGAGCTGTCTTCTAGGCTTAAGGAAAGTGCTAGAAAAAAAGGAAAAATTGATAATATATGTTAGGACGGGGAACAGTGAAGCCACCATGCGCTAACTGATATTGTCGTTGCCGATGGCATAGGAAGAGATACATTTAATGTGTTTGGCAAGGGCAATTACTCCTAAAGGGTTGGCAATTCTGAAAGATTCGCTTCGGCTGGTCTTTTAGTTTCTTAATTAATCTTTCCATTGTTTTATTTTATAGTAGAGGGGGCCAATGAGCAAAGGTACTGCACCTGATGGTAAAAGCAGTACCTTTGTACATCTGCAATACCAGGGGTCTTGCAGATGCGTTGTCGGCTTTTTAAAAATGAGTAAGCTCGTTTCTTGAAGGTCCCCAAGTCGTAATTGATTCCATAAAGGAGTAGTGCGAGGCAAACAGTGCCGACAAAGGCGCACTGTTGTGGTTTTCCAGGCATCGAGGTGGTGAGGATGGAACTTTAAATTTTGACGCGATGTCCGATAGTGGAATTTAACGGCAGGAATTAATCCGAACAATTCGTCGGAACACTCCCCATTATGATTGCGGTAAAAGATGCAGAGCGAACCTACATCTCTGCGCAACGCCAAAGAGTCAAGCCAATTAGAAATAGCCTGGTCGTCGACGATTCGAACCGCTCTACGTTGAATGCAATCAAGAGGAAGAAGCTAGTACTGAGGAGCTCCGGCCCAAAGGTGGGAGCAGTACTCCATGTGAGGTCGAATTTGGATCTTGTAAAGTTGGAGGCGATGGACTGGGATAAAGCTTTACTCTGGTGAGTACACCAAGCTTATTGGGGGCTAAGTTAGCCTCTCCTCCCAAATGACCGCTGAAATGAACGTTGTTCGATATGAGCGAGTCTTATTTTATATATGTTCTTATATAACTAGACGTAACCTAGCAAGCGAAAATCGCGCGGTGCAGCAATACTCGTCAGTTTACGCTTTTCTTTCTTTTTTTATATTCTGTCGCCTTCTCACTTGTTCTAAGGCTAGCAGTTCTAGATCAATAATCATTTGTTGATACCTCCGTTTCTGACACATTTTATATTGGACTTTACGATTCTCATAGGATTCCTTACTTCTAGGCATGCTGATTTTTTTCCCAAAACAACTGCAGAGACATTACGAAAAAAATTAATCAATTGATGTACCAGCTTACTTTATTTTAATGGTTATATATGCTAATAATTGTGTTGACGTCATTATTCTCAACATTTGTCATTGTTCAAAATCCGCAAATCATTATTCTAACCCATACATCATTATTCTCAACAGTCATTTTCAGGATAATGATGTCAGCAATAATGACGAATTCCAGAAAACATCTCGAAATTTGTCTTAAAAGATTAGATACAGCTAATAAATATCTATGGGGAGTTATTTGCAGTTCGATACATAAATAAAGCCATGAATAAAATCAATGAACATATTATTTACCACGATAAAGTGAATAAGGAGAATGACTATAAAGATGACAAATTTCGAAGAACCATATTCAAGCTTACCTTGAGAGAAATATGACCTGTCCAATCCGTTCAAAGTGTGTGGCCTAACCGAAGAGTACCGAGGGGCATCCGGTAGGCACGAAATATGCCCCAAAATTGCAATCATCGGGGAAAAAATTTGAAAACTATTCCTGTTTTTACAATGACGCTTTTTTTGTGACAAACTTTTGAAAGAGTGTTTTACTATTTTAGAATTAAGTTAATACTTTAATTTGTTAAGAAACAGAAACAATAGACCTTTAAATATAATTTTTTACTATAAATAATTTTATTAAGTGGTATTTGAATATTTTAGAAGACCAAATAGCCAAGAACAGGTGATCTGGACACGCGAAATAATGACGTTTTCAGTAGATTTTTGCGTTTTTTTGTTAATTAATTATAAGAAATGTTTTTCTTTTACTTGTTGATAGTTAAAAAAGTAATAATGGAATAGGAAAACATTGTTTTTCTTCATCGTAGTTATAACAGTAAAGAGAAAACTGCCTGGAACCGTATTATCCTCAACACTGAAGAATCACCCTACCCTACTTTAAGCTATTAATAAAATTGATTGATTAAATAAGACCTCTTTGTTATATATAGGAAAAGGAAGTAAATTTGACAGTTTGTCATTATTGTTGGGTGATAAGTAAAATGTATCTTCTAATTTTCGGGTTAATGTTAGTGAGTAATTGTATGGGTGATCCGGTGCTGGAGAGCTTGTATGGCGTGCACGGCGGGAACCGCGTGACCGCGTGTGTGCACGGCGAGCGCGCGCGCGCGTGCCCCGCCGCCGTGTGGATGGACCACTGGGCCGTCATCCGCGAGACCTGCGTCGGCCCCGAAGACACGATACCCATTTCGATTTGGAAACTAGACGTCAATTGTTCAGAAGGTAGGCGGTAAAAAGTTGATAGATGAAAGTGTTTTACTTCTACTTCTACTTAACCACCTCTTACCATATGCAGGTACGCGAACTACCTGCAGATTTACATATTGGTTTAGGTGATATTAATGAGGCTGTGCAGCGGGCCCGTTAAAAAAACAGTAATTTTGATATTTCAAGTACTCTCAAATAAATTTTATTATTGATAGCTCGTTGCGCACAGTTGTTGGACTGGATTTATAATAATTGATTACTTCGCTATACCTACGTATTACGAAAAACTTTTGGGCTGAAGCTGCGAAACTGTAGTCTGTAAATGTCACCTGCAACATCAGCTAGTAGTGGTATTTATCGACCAACATCGCGTTTCAAAAACTCGGATCGGGCAAAAAATGCTGTGAAGATTGATAGTCTTAAGATTTCGGAAAATACCTAAAACTGTTGAGTTCCGCTCGTTCACGAATAATGTTAATTAATCCTCGTCAATACCATAAAATATTTAAGTACCTAAGTACTTTTTGTATTAGTATCTAAATACATAAGTGATAAGGACACTATATATAGGTACCTACCGTCGATGTTGCGTTTTTTTACTTCTCGCTACGTATGTAGAGAAAGTTCTGATCTCCACGTTTTGAGGTCCTAGGAACCTTTACCATTTTCACAATGACGTCAGTTATCAGTATGTCTGTATGTATGGAAACATCTTATAACCTTTGAACGGCTGGACCGATCGAAACGCGGTTGATGGCATTCGATTGGATTTCACTCAACGTACCTCACCTGACAATTTGAACCAAATCGGCCAGGAGATTTTATGAAATTTTGAAGACACCCCAAAAAAGATTTATGTACCGATTGAGTACAAAAACTAATCGACTCTATTCCTAAAAAAACTACATCTAATGCATAAATTGCATCAAAATCGGTTTATCCATTTGGGAGTAATAGTTGACGAAAAATTTGGAAAAAAAGTGTTTTTTTGAAAAAATGATTGGTTGAAAAGTTTCGACGTTATGTTGACATAACGTCGAAACTTTTCAACCAATCATTTTTTGATATTCTACGATATTTTAGTAGGTATTACTATGTATAAAAACTACTACGAATGCCGTTTCAAAAATCAAAATCGAATCTAATTTTAAAAAGTTAGAGCTTTTCTAATTTTAAAATTACGTTGTTTTTAGCAAACTTACTTAATATTTTATAAATACTTTCAGGCTAATCCACCGATTGACTTAGGAATCTTATTAGCTTTTCTCCTTTAGGTATAAACTGCGTCAAATACCATTAATTGGATCAAAATCGATCAGTTTGTTTGGGAATTATCAATGACTTTTGAAAAAAAATTTTTTAAACTGCTTCAAAATTCAACCTATCGATTATTTAGCTAAAGCAATATTCATAAAAATCAAAATCGATCATTGTTTCCAAAATATACAGCTTTTTAAAAATCAATGTATCTACTGCCATTTTTAATAAAATAGATGCTTGGATTGAAAAAAATCTAAGCTTATAGTTTTTACTCTTTGGAGCTTAAAATACCTTCATTTTGCGGGAAGTTTCAGGGATGGCCTGGAGGGTCATCCGTTTACAGTTTTTTTTATGAGTATGATAAAATAGCAAACAAGAAAACAGACCTCCTGATATAGAAAGATGAAGATCAACCATCGCCCAATGCAACAGTTTACCGGCTAACTTTCCCTACTTCGTTTAATAACCCATGTTTTTGAGCAACGCCCAGTTTACTTCATACCATGATTTTGATAGTGTCCTTCGCACTTTGATGAACGTATACGCAGCGGAGACGTCGCTACACCGTGACACACGTCTTGGTGTTTCTCTGCTGGTACGCGGTCATATCTTATGGAGTCAACAAGTGGGACATGGTGTGAGGTGTCAGAAAACTTGTAGGCTAAGTGAAGTCACATAAGTGTACATGGATCGAAATAATCTACAAACATATACAATTCACGTAACAGCACGTCATAATGTCCATCCCGTCGGTCGAGTAGTTAGCGAACCTAATCACGATCGGGTTCGATTCCCGACAGGGACAAACATTAAATGTTTTTTTTGTATCATCAACATACATCCAAACCCAGAAATACATGTTTGTATTTGTGGGTTTGAGTTTTTATTAAGTATGATACAATATTTATATATGTATTTCTGTGTATTAGTATCATTGAATATAACACCCATAACACAAGCAAATGATTTGCTTACTTTGGGATTAGATGAATTCTTGTAATTTGTCTAGTTAATGTTTATTTATATTTACATAATGGTTTAACTTTTATTAGAATGTTGTAATCATTGGTTATGTTTAGTCTGAAATGGAGATGGTATAGTGCAGTCAGCACCAAACTTGCCTAATTCCTGTATGTATGTATGTTTTGTTGTCAAATTCGGTACCGTCTGTTGTACCTATATGCTGATTTAAGAATTAAATTTTAGCTTTATCAGGCAAAATAAAGGATATGCCCTGTAATGTGATGGGCCGGTACCATCAGCAACACCGCACAACGGATGACTTGGTGTTGCTCCACCTCGACAGGCCCTACTTCAACACAGACCCATTGGACAACAGATCTGTCAACAGTGACATGGTAAAGAAGTAAGTATTTATATTTTGAAACTTTATTTTAAGGCACCCAGATACACAACACTTGCACAAATAATCAGATAACTCTCCTAATGAAAAGAGATGACCGTCACCTATAGTCTATAGACATCAAAGATGTCCATGGTGTATTGTCATCCATATAGCAGTTTGTAATGCCATATGCATAAGTTTGCCAGCTACCTTACCCTCCAAAACGGAATATGGAAATGAAACAAGCACTGACACTATTAAATTCGACATCACACAGGCCAACCGCTCTTTGATGTAGCCATCTGTTGACTTCCAACATTTTTTGGTTTATTGACCGCCTCGTTGGTCGAGTGGTTAGCGACCCTGACTACGCGATTGACGGGGCTCAGGTTCGATCCCGACGGGGACAAGCATTTGTGTGATGAACATAAATGTTTGTATTTCCGGGTTTGGGTGTTTATTAAATATATTCTCCTATTTATTATATATGTATTTCTATGTATTAGTATCGTTGACTAATACCCATAACACAAGCAAATAATTTGCTTACTTTGGGGTTAGATCAGTAAGTGTAATTTGTCCTGTGAATATTTATTTATTTATTTGATTGACATTTTGGTGATGCTTTAGTAATATTTGAAATATCATATAGGCTTAATTATTTTAATCTTTTATTATCAGACAGGTTTTTTTGTACACACTGTATATGTAATGTATCATGAATAAGTTTTTTTTATGCTATGTCCATTCTTGTAACAGTTCACCATATGATGGTGCAGCATATCAGTGTATATAACACTGACTGTAACACTGTATATATAACTTAATATTATATCTGCAGAATAATTATAAAAAACAAATTAATAATATGGTCAACAGGTAAAAAGGACATTTTAATATTTGAACTATTTAAACCCACATTTCATGGAATAACAAGCAGGTGAATGTATCCACAAAAATATAGTTTTTTTTTAAATGGTTCACAATGTGGTCCCATATAAAATGTCAAGAACATGTAACAGTATCTATACATATAATAAAATCGTAGGAAAGTCAAAACTATACATTGAATATTTTTTTAAAAGAATACTTGGGGCGTGATCTACAATCGATATCGAAGCCAAAAATAGTTTTTAGAATTTTTGTCTGTTTGTCTGTATGTATGTCCGGGGTAAACTCAAAACGTACTGCATGGATTTACTTCAAATTTTGCATGAATATTACTAACAAGTCGGATCAACATATAAGCTACATATTATCACACTATCACCTACGGGGAGGTGCTGTGCGGAGTAAACGAAGTCCGCGCAGACGAAGTCGCTGGCAACAGCTAATATTAAATATTTCTCAGATTTAAAAGAAACTGCAAAAGAACCATTTTCATTAGAACCAACAAAACATTTTAAATATGTACCTAATTGAATACTTCCTACTATTTTGCTACTTACTGGTTACTTTACTAGTACTAAAGGAACATATTTGCAAAAACAGTAACATTATATATAGTTTTCCATAAATTACATCTGCATTAAAAGTGTGAAAAGGTAATTTTAGCTCTCTCGTATTAATTTTTATATTCCATTTATTTCAACAGGCTAAAGCTATGGGTTGGCACCATAAATGAACATACAACTCGTTCAGCTTTTATGAAAAACCAAGTGGTGTATTACAACAGGAGATATATGGACATGTACGCATCACCAATAAAAATGTTTGTGGCTACTGTGATCTTGCCCTCCACCACTTTTATGCTTTTCTTTTTGTTTGTTATTTTCTGTACTGGATCAAGCAAAAGTAAGATTCAATATAAAAACCTGACTAATGAAAAAGAGGAGTCTGATTCTACAAATGTTTAGGCTTTTAAAATATTAAAATATAAAAGTTTTTATATTTGTTTTATTTACAGCTAGCTACAATTTTAGGACTATAATTTACTATTCTTCCTTCTCTTTGTTAAGATACCGTCTCCAAACTTTAACTTTGCCTCTGAGCTCTCGTAAACGTTTCATTTCCTCCTTGAAGTCTTGATGCTCGTCACGGAAAAGGCCATAGTCCCGCAGTTTCAGTATGAAAGCGTGAGTCTCAACATGCCTAGGATAATAGTGGATAATTTCTTCATTAGTATGCAATGGCCTTTGAGAAAATATCTTCACAACTTTCATGGACTTTGAATTGGTGGGAATAGCAACTTCACCAAAAATTCTATTCGATAATCTTTTCATGCGCTGAGCATAATTTGAAGTACCGTTTATAAGTTGCGCGTATTTCACATATTTCGTTGCCATTTTTATTACAAACAAATATTTTTTAGTATAATCACTTTTACAGGTATCACTTCATAAAGAGTATTCAGAATATTGGAATTAGACTGAATATAATTCCACTTTAAGAGGTTGTTACATATTTAACTATAAAATATTTTTCGTTAAAATATATATATTTTACAATTACAAACCTCAACAAAAACTGAATTTCGAAATTTTGATGACAGATTCCCGTAGGTATTTATTAGGTAGGTACCAAGGAACTTATATACTATAACTGGAACTTACGAAGCAATATTTGAAAAATAAAAATGTACTTTATTTCGTAATAAATAAAGTTGACATTTGTTTCTTACATAGCAGAGGGGAAAAACGTTCCGAGCAAGACAACGACATGACTGGATGTTGTCCCTTTCTTGCAATTGACAGTGTAAATAAAACTATCTAGATGGTAGATTTTTATATATTCGTTAATCGTTAAATCCCTTTTATTCATACACGTCGATAGAAACATTAGCATAAAATGTATTGTAATTAACATAGTGAGTTCTAAAATGTGCTTATTTTAATTATTACGTAATTACTTATGCAATGCAAATACTGTTTCTCAAATTAGTAGAATTAGTTAGTAGTAATTTGCAAACTACGCATGGCCACACTTATATATGGCGATTGGCGCTTTATTTAGTAGAAAGAGACACACTCCACTTATGTCGTGGTACTCTTCGGAACGATTTTGAAGTGCGTGTAAGCATTCCGGGTAGAATGTAACTTCCTTGGTAGGTACCTATCTTTAATCTGTATCTAAATTTTAAAATAATAATTTAATTAGGTACCTACTACCTACTAGCAAGGAACTTATATAAGATAACTGGAATTGTTACGAAGCAATATTTGCAAAATAAAAATGTACTTTATTCGTTACTAATAAAGTTGAAATTTGTTTCTTACATAACAGAGGGAAAAAACGTTCTGAGCAAGACAACGACATGAGTGGATGTTGTCCCTTTCTTGCAATTGCCAGTGTAAATAAAACTTTCGGATGGTAGATTTTTATGTATTCATTAATCGTTAAATCCCTTTTATTCATACACGTCGATAGATACATTAGCATAAAATGTATTGTAATTTGTTAATTAGTGAGTTCTAAAATATGCTTATTTTAATTATTACGTAATTACTTATATAATGCAAAAACTGTTTCTCAAATTAGTAGAATTACTTAGTAGTAATTTGCAAACTACGCATGGCCACACTTATATATGGCGATTGGCGCTTTATTTAGTAGAAAGAGACACACTCCACTCATGTCGTGGTACTCTTCGGAACGATTTTGAAGCGCGTGTAAGCATTCCGGGTAGAATGTAACTTCCTTGCCTACTAGTAAAACCAAAGAGTATGTAACTATGGTAGGCACCATCTCCAAGGAAGTTCTATTCTACCCGGAATGTCCACACGGGCTTCAAAATCGTTCCGAAGAGTACCACGACATGGGTGGAGTGTGTCTCTTTCTACTAAATAAAGCGCCAATCGCCATATATAAGTGTGGCCATGCATAGTTCGCAAATTACTACTAAGTAATTCTACTAATTTGAGAACAGCTTTGCATTGCATAAGTTATTACGTAATAATTAAAATAAGCACATTTTAGAACTCACTGTGTTAATTACAATACATTTTATGCTAATGTATTTATCGACGTGTATGAATAAAAGGGATTTACGATTACCGAAAATATAAAAATCTACCATCAGATAGTTTTATTTACACTGGCAATTACAAGAAAGGGACAACATCCACTCATGTCGTTGTCTTGCTCAGAACGTTTTTCCCTTCTGTTAAGTAAGAAACAAATGTCAACTTTATGAATAACGAAATAAAGTACATTTTTATTTTTCAAATATTGCTTCGTAGTAATTCCAATTCAAGGAACTTATACACGATAACTGGAATTGTTACGAAGCAATATTTGAAAAATAAAAATGTACTTTATTTTCTTATCAATAAAGTTGACATTTGTTTCTTACCTAACCGAGGGGAAAAACGTTCTGAACAAGACAACGACATGAGTGGATGTTGTCCCTTTCTTGCAATTGCAAGTGTAAATAAAACTATCTGATGGTAGATTTTTATATTTTCGGTAATCGTAAATCCCTTTTATTCATACACGTCGATAAATACATTAGCATAAAATGTATTGTAATTAACACAGTGAGTTCTAAAATGTGCTTATTTTAATTATTACGTAATTACTTATGCAATGCAAAAACTGTTTCTCAAATTAGTAGAATTACTTGGTAGTAATTTGCAAACTACGCATGGCCACACTTATATATTGCGATTGGCGCTTTATTTAGTAGAAAGAGACACACTCCACCCATGTCGTGGTTCTCTTCGGAACGATTTTGAAGCGCGTGTGAACATTCCGGGTAGAATGTAACTTCCTTGTTCCAATTATATAAGTTCCTTGTGTACATTGTACACCAAGGAACTTATATACGATAACTGGAATTACTACGAAGCAATATTTGAAAAATAAAAATGTACTTTATCTCTATCCGCATAAAGTTGACATTTGTTTCCTACATAACAGAGGGGAAAAACGTTCTGAGCAAGACAACGTCATGAGTGGATGTTGTCCCTTTCTTGCAATTGCCAGTATAAATAAAACTTTCGGATGGTAGATTTTTATATATTCCTTAATCGTTAAATCCCTTTCATTCATACACGTCGATATATACATTAGCATAAAATGTATTGTAATTATCATAGAGAATTTTTAAATGTGCTTATTTTAATTATTACGTAATTACTTATGCAATGCAAAAACTATTTCTGAAAATTAGTAGAATTACTTAGTAGTAATTTGCAAACTACGCTTGGCCACACTTATATATGGCGATTGGCGCTTCATTTAGTAGAAAGAGACACACTCCACTCATGTCGTGGTACTCTTCGGAACGATTTTGAAGCGCGTGTAAGCATTCCGGGTAGAATATAACTTCCTTGTTGTACACCAATACTATCGATAATATTAGCGTTGAGATGAATAAACAATCGATTAAATCGATAGTATTGATCGTCAATATTACATTTACTATTGGTAATTTTGTACCATCGTTAGTTACGTTTTTTAATAGTATCGGTAAAGACATAAAAGTATAAAGATAACTGGTAGAATATATTTTTGTGTTCAAAATTACACACACCTACGATTAAAATATTTTTCTTTGTCTACCTAAACTAAAAAGTTACTTGTAAACTTCAAATTTAGTTCTACCCTGGCGTAACCGATAGTCACTTTCGATATATTACAAAACTGTCGATACTTTCGATTACATCGATAGTTGTAGTAATATTGAGAGAAATACTATCGATTAGTTTCTAATTTTTCAGGTATGATACTATCGACACTATCGATAGTATTGCTGCTTACCGATAGTATTGTCCTAAATGGGATATCGAAACTATCGATAGTCGATACTATCGATAGAAATTCTTCTTAGTTCTTAGTTTTTCTTAAAATTTCGATAGACTATCGATTGGCTATCGACATTGGACTATCGAGTGGCAACACTAGTAGTGACTAGTGATTACTGTCTACTGAGTACTGATAAGTGATAAGCTGATAACTGATAGTGATCACTGATCTCAGATGTGTGATAGTACACAGTGAAAAGTTTAAAATTGATATCCACAAATTTTCTTTCAGCTATGTTTAACTTTAAAGAACCAAAATATATTAGTTTAAACTACCCATATAACCAAAAAACAAATATGCAAGTAATGTCGCAGTTATGAATTAATTTCCTGTACCATATTAATATTGATTATTTTACTCATCATGTTTTCATTATTTTTTTAGGAAAAAACTAACATCTGGTGGCAAAAAATTAAAATAAGCCTCTGCATTTTAGTTGGAATTGCAATCTATGCATATATAATAATCCTTGCAAAGACTTTTTATATAAAAACACAGAGACTGGCAAGAATTGAAGCCATGGTAAACTTCAATTTTTCGTTTCAATAGTATAGCACCTATTTTGTTTGTTGGTATAAATATTTTAGTTTCCTATGTAGGAGACAAAATGTCTACTATATTTTAAGCAATACAATTTTTATGTTTCCCATTAGCAGCTGTAATAAACACTACTTTCCACTTAATTAAATATGCTTATAACAAAGTGCTACTCTGTTCCAGTACCTATAATAGACATTAGCAATCAATGACATGATTAAATTTTCAGTGGCAGGTGTTTGTTCACCTCAGTCTCAAAGGCTTTTCTGAATATTTATAATGTTGTATTTAGCTGTAGGTAAATGATATACGAAATGTGGGTTCTGTTAGTAGGAGACTGTTTTAAGACAAGTAGCTTTTTTTATAAGATACAAACAAGCAGTGGAAAGAGCGACCATAGCCTATGAACACTGGAGATTTTAATTGTGCTCTGCAATCCAAGTCACAGTGTGATAGTGCTACATCCATATACTTTGGCTGCATAACCCATCCAACCGAAACATGACAGTGACAAGCATTGTTGCTTTTGCAGTAGGAATCGTTTTACCACATAATAGCAACTTTTGACGAATATATATTTGTATGTCTTTATATTTAGAATTCTTTTAAGTTTTAGAAGTTTAATGGATTGCTATAAATAAAGTAGAAGTGTTTCAATTTATAGCAGTATTTGCCTTATTTATTTCCCACAAAGGAAGACCCCCCCCCCCCCCACCCCTTTCATTGTTTGAATGGTTAGCAAACCTAACTACAAATCTGGACAATTTGAATCCCAACAGGGACAAACGTTTGTAGTAGAGTATTTTGAGTAGAGAGATGCTTGTATTATTGTTGACTAGCACAAATAACACAAGCAAATTACTTTGCGTTAGATTAATTTGTCCAGCTATATTTGTTTATGCTTCTTATCTCAGAACTCAACCGTTTATTAACTGATTTTGAAAATGCTTTTGTTTTGGAAAGTATGCTTCCCATTTGGTCCAATAAAAATTTGCTAATTTCCTATTTAATCCTGGTGCCATTTAATTCTTTGATTTTTAAAAAGAAAAAAATTAATACACAATGGCTATATTAAGTTATGTGAGGATTATTAATCTAAATGATTTTTCAGACTTTGGAGGCAGAAGAATTGATACGTGATATTCATGTATTGGATCAAAACATTGCAAATCAAATAAAATATCTTCGTAGTTTGGAAAGTTACGATGATAACTAAAAATTTAATTGATGGTCATATATGCAATTCGGTTTTGTCTTCGGCTACTGTTTATTACTGGGAATGCTGCTTGCATTTCTCATATTTATTACATTATATAATTACTATGTACTCTACTATATAAAGAGTAATGGATATTGTGACCAAATTAAAATTATGTGTAATAACTGTTTGCTTAATACTTACTAAAAATGTAGAATTCAAAATGAATAATCTGGTTTTTAATTTTAAAATAATTTGAGAAAAACTGAACCATTGTAGAAAAACAGAGAACTATAATGGAAGTTCCATTATATTTAACTAACTGTTCCCTAAAACTTTGCGTGATGCACACATCCCTTACTTTTACTCAGTTGGGTAAAAAAGTGTACCATGTTACTCTGATAATGTAGCTTTATATTGCTGAAAGAATTTTTAAAATCCATCCAGTAGTTTTCAAGTTTATCCATTACAAACAAACAAATCTTATAAACTAGCTGCAACATGCATTCTGCTGTATTACATGCAGCTGCTGTTATAAAAGTATTTGGTGCACCCTGTGGGAACCACTCATTTTTTTGGGATAAAAAATAGTCTTATGTGCTCATAATCTAAGTCTGTGCCGAATTTCATCCAAATCCATTCAATAGTTGGGGCGTAATTTAGTAACAAAAATCCAAACTTTCGCATTTATATTATTAATATTGATAAAAGTTAAAAAGTATCGATACCAAACCTAGTTACAAGAAAATATTTCAGAAATAAATGCGAACAAGAAGGTTAGAAGTTGTTGTCGCAAAGACTGATAGTCAGTCTTTTTGTCAAGCAACTGGAAAATCGGTTATGCGCGACCACAGATAGCAGGGAGAATGGACATCTTTAAAAATCACAACTACAGTTATCATTATTTAAATGCTGTTTGTAAAATAAATTCCTTGTCTTTTAGATTGAATAACACCCACTTGTGTACATAATTTCATGTCTAGTTGTTGGGGCGAAATTGAGTAATAAATATTCCAACATACAATTAATTTTGTAATATAATGTGCACATTTAATATTGGAATACATATATGTAAAATAAAATAGTGAAAATATTTTTAAGTGTGTAGAGTGCTGCCTTCTAGCTCTACGTAACGTAACTACGAAAAATTGCTAAGAAAATAAAACTTTCTTTTTTCATTTTTTCATTTTCGAGCATTGATATCTTGAAAATCGATCATCTATATCCCAGAATCCCTGAAAGCGCTAAGATCTGTATTAATCAATTGGAATAAAAATATATTTGTTTATAATACCTACATTCATGAGGATGGCTAGTGGCTACAGGCTACTTTTTTACCTGACTCAACAAAAGGAGGTTATTAGCTCTTACGCACTAAGTCGCGGGTAACAGCTTGCAATTTTGATATTACCAATGTGATAACTGATAACAGTATTTTTTTATACATATTTTTTACGTAAGTGGGTACATCAATTTAGTTATTAAATTTACGATCTCTGTTTTGTTTGTTCAAATAAAAATGAGAATACACATTATGATTTTTTATTTGTTAATCCTGGAGTTAGTCACATACAAAAATGGGTATTACTAAGTGGAACATAGGTACGGAAGGTGCCTCACATACTGCTGAGGCTTTCCACGAAATATAAGTCCTGTATCATCTATGGCAGTGAAACAAAAATTCATGAACTTCGGCTTGTGCAAGTTGTCAGATTACTTAGGTATATGTTTTTCGTTATTACATCATTTCCTTCAAAATTAAAGAAAAATACGACCTTAGCTAAGATACCTTAATCTGACGCGCTTTAGAGACTGTTCTTTTCAGACTGTTTTTTTTTACATATTTCTAAGTGTAGCTTTTCCCACATTAGAAATGAAAAACATTATATATCCTTTTATTTTTCCTATCACCTAATTTACAAACCCAATCCAATAGGTCTCACAATGCTCGAGACATCCCCATTTAGCATCTTGGACTCCGCTACCGGCATAGGTAAGGCGTTTGCATGGCCGCCGGCAGCAGGGTGCAAGGGGGTAGGTACGCTTGCACCCCCCTGGCAGGAAACAAATTACATATAAAATAATAACAATAGGTATATGTATTATTCTTTATTTTTTAGTGAATGGTATGATGTGCAGATGCTATGCACCCCCCTGAAAGTAATCCTGGCGACGCCCATGGACGTGTGTACCTACCACAGTCCAAACGCAGATGATACAACATACAATTTTAACACCTAGTAAACACGATAGTAGTTCGACTGGTTTATTCAATCATTTGCCTTTTACAAAATGCATACCAGGGAGGCAGAAAGTATGTCAAAAGAGGCCTGAACCCACACGAAGGATATTGTATTGAAGAGCTGTGTGGTGAGCAGCAATGATTTGCTATAAAAATATATTTGAAAGAGGTTTCTTATTATTTTTGTTTTTATAGCACTCACCACGTGCTTGGCAAAGCGTCCCGGCTTGAGGGAAATGGTCGCGGGTTCGAGTCTCGCGTGTCGACATTTTTCTTTGTTGTTTTTAAAGTTTTTCAAGAGGTTTCTTGTTTAGTTTCTGTACCTACCTTTTTTTTTGTTTTTTTTTTTGATCTCGCAGGAGAAATGCTCTTACGCACTACCGGGCCACCCGACGCGGCCCGAGTGTGGGACTCGCCTAAAATCGGCTCTACCCACTAAAACTCCTGCGGCCGCTCCTCTGTGCCATATGGTGGCGGGGAGGTGGGGCACTTTCGCATTCTTCCACCGCCCCACCGGCACTCACCAGCCTTGCCGGTGCTCTACTCGGCTGGGGGTAAGGCCCCAGCAAAACGTCGCTAAAGCGCGCGGTGTGCGGAAACACCGCACGCGACTCCAGGAGGAAGCGATCACTGCATGCTTCCTCCAGCGCCGCCCCTGACGTTGTCGGGGCGGGGTTTGCTATTGTGCGCCTTTTGGTCTTTGGCAGAGTCCCCTTGCAGGAGGGAGACCCAATCTTATGGCCAGCCGGAAGAGTCACTGCCGAATACACTGTGCTCCCGTGTGCCCGATCACCAGACAGCGGTAGCACCGCAGACGCCTAGTGGGTAGCAGTCGCACTTGCGCGGGAACCCAGCCCGCCAGGAGCCTGGAACTAGCCACCTTTTTAGCTGCAACCACCGAGCAGCGTACGAAAACCGTGCCACGGCCCGACGGAGTGAAGCGTACTGGCCCCGCCTTGATGGCGTCAGCAGCACAGCCCCCACTTCTGGCCACAGCTTCAACCACTTCTTCCTTTGTGACGGAATCGTCAAGCCCAGAAATGCGCATCTCCGCGCACTTCTCAGGCCTGGCGATTCTGGTGGTATCTTCCGGTAAGACCTCCCGCACCCTTAAAACCAGCTGGTCGGCCTTTTGGGCGCTTGCGGCGCCTGGCACTTCTAAAATTCTAGCGCCAGTGGCGCTCCTCCTCATTTTTACGCCTGGGATGCCCAGCTCGGCGAGGGACACTTTGTCCCTCGCACGAGTCAGGACAGCCACATAAGTTGCACCCTTATCTGCCGCACCGGGCTGCAGCGTCAGGACGACAGCCGCAGTCCGGGGCGGGCGCAACTTTAGCTCCTTTTTCTTGCCGTCAGTTTCTTTGTTCTCCCCCTTCCTCGTCCTCTGCTTCTTCGAGGAAGGAGGGCAGGTCTCCATTTCGTTTTTCTTTGGCTTCTTTAGTTTCCGCCTCCTTTTCCTTTTGGTCTCCACCCGGGTCCACTCCTCTACTCCTGGGGCGTCCCGAGCGACGGCAGAAGGTATTGGTGCTGTCTCAGGGACCACAGCGGGCTGGGCACTTTGGCCCTTGCCCTTGCCCTTGTCTTTTTTGGGCTTGGGCTTCTGCGACTCCGCAGCGACATCCACGGCTGTTACTACTGATGGGGTTTTCATGGCCGGTTCAGCCACGGGCACCACCTCCACATCAGTGTCTCCTCTTAGCGGGGGCCGAAGCCTCTTCTCAAGCAAAAGCCGGTCCGCTACTGAGGCCATCTTGGCGTCCATCATGTTGCCCACCTGCAACATGATACGACCCAAGATGGCCTCCTGGTCTTCTCCGGGTTGTTTTTCGTCCGGTTCCACCCTTCGCTTCCGCAATTCTTCCCGGATTTGGGCCACTTCCGCCCGCAGTCCCGCCAACTCCTTCTCCTGGCGGTAATTTGCGGCGTGGAGTAGCTCTACGTCCTCGCCCTCAGTGCGCTCCTTCAGCGCCGCGACCGCATCCTGGATGGCCCAGACTGCTTGCTTAAGGGCCCGCACCATCGTGCCCTTAAGATTTTTGGACTTCTGGGCAACGCTCAGAATAAGGTCGCACCCCTTCTGAGCGTGCGCGGCCAGATCTTCCGAGGAGCGGTCCTCTTTCCGTGAAATTTCCAGGGTTTTGGCCATGGAGAGTATTTACTCCTCGGCCTAAACCCCAACTTCCTCCTGCTTAGCCTTTAGAAAGGCTTCTTTCGCCTGTCGTAAACCAACGTAGGCGCCCGTTGTTGGTGGGCGCCCCCTCGTCCGCTTCGCCGGTCCCGATCGTGCTACCTCCTCTCCGGCCGTATCGTCTGAGTCCAGCCCAGTTGTGTCATCGCCCGGGCCGGGCCTCTTACGCCTTGACAAGCCGGTTTTTTGTATCCGTGAGACAGGATCAGCCTTCGCTCTCGCGCAGGCTGAGCTGTCCGAATCCAAGTTCTCGCCCGTGTCTTTCGTTGAGACGTACACCCCCGTGGCGTGCGCCCCAGTCAATATCGGAAAAGCCTAGGTCGTCATTCCGCGAACCGGCAGGTTGCCGGCCCACGCAGCAATTTTTGTCCCCCCCCCCCCACAGTACGTGGGGCTGCCGGTACCCGTAGGCACCGGGACGGATTCCCCAGCATCGCCGGAACCCTCCTGGGTATACCTTTCAAAATTGCCGGAACTCATCATGGGTTTGGTGCTCATTTGCGGCATGACCTAGCCCCACATCGTCAGCGCTCGCCCGATAACCCTACGCCGCGGCACGCCGACCGCGGTTTCGGGGTGATTTTTTAACGAGGTTTTCTTCCTCGTAGCCCCATAATGGGCTCCCGGAAACCGGGTTTTGGGTGCCGCGTCACCTGTCCACTCTCACAGAGGAGAGAAGTACTGGGAGCGGCGTAGTGGTCCAATTGGCTTCCCCAAGGTGCTGGCTTGCACCTCAGGTACTGCGCCTCTCCCTCCCCCCCCCCCCCCCCCCCGCCACGACAAGGCTTGGAACCATGGGGGGAAATTGGGTATACCTACCTGCCCCATCTAAGTTATTGAAGTTACTAATGTATTAACTTACACGAATTGATAACCATCAGGTAAGCAAATTATTTGCTTGTGATATGGATATTGGTCTACGATACTGAGGTACCTATTAACATACATAGAATAAAATATATAACTATTGAAATATATTGAGAAAACAACTCAGAGATTCAAGCATTTGTGCTTATCGCACAAATACTTGTCCCTGTCGGGAGTCAAACCTGAGATCCATCGTTTGCATGACCAGCTACTCGACTAACGGACCGGTTAATAGTATTTTTTTAATTTTAAAACTAAGTAGTCTAGGTATACTTTTTTTTAACTTCCCGCTACGTATGTAGATAAGGAAGTTACTGATTTTGCCCCGCTTTTCGAAAATCGAGTTTTCACCAGATGTCCACGTTTTGCGGTCCTAGGAACCTTTTCCGACTATTTTCACTATGACGTCAGTATGTATGTATGCGTGTGTGTGTGTGTGTGTGTGTGTGTGAATGTAAAAATCTATTAACTTAACGACGGTTGGACCG
The DNA here is from genome assembly GCA_036924255.1 of Apodemia mormo. Taxonomy (NCBI): domain Eukaryota; kingdom Metazoa; phylum Arthropoda; class Insecta; order Lepidoptera; family Riodinidae; genus Apodemia; species Apodemia mormo. Next base: position 42,679,534 of record JAUPFN010000010.1, read on the forward strand.
ATCGAAACGCAGTTGATGGCATTCGATTGGATTCTGCTCAACTTAGATTTCCTGAAAATTTGAACTAATTCAGCCCAGGAGATTTCGAGAGATTTTGAAAAAACCCAAAAAAAAATATGGCGAAACACTATTTTTTTAATAGAACTTCCAGATTAATATATGTACTGATTCAGTACAAAAACTAATCAGCTGCAATCCTCAAAAATTACATGTAATGTATAAATTTCATCAAAATCGGTTTATCCGTTTAGGATAATAAAATAAATAGGTCAACAATTACGTTGACGAAAAATTAAAAAAAAATTTGTTTTAACGACATAACTTCAAAATTTTTCAACCAATCATTTTTTGTTATTCTACAATATTTTGGTACTAAAAAACTATGTCGAATGTCATTTCAAAAATCGATTTTGATTTTAAATCTAATTTTCAAAAATTACAGCTTTTCAAACATTAAAATTACGTTATTTTTAGTAAACTTACGTTATTTTTAAATAACTTTCACGCCAATACACCTATTGACGTATAACGGTGATTCTTCAAAAATGTGTTCTCCGTGTAATTTCCTTGGTATTTTTGAAATCGTTTAATTAAAGTAAATTACACAAACATTTTAAAAGTTTATGCAAATTTAAAGAACATGTGAAAATTCGACACGTAGTGGATCTATAGTTTTCCTAAAAAAAAATATTGAACATTTGCGGGCCATGGAAATTACATTAGAGACCACGGAAATGACCCGGCAAATAAAATTTTGCTAAATACCGTATCAGATATAAAAATAAGATTAGATAAAAGTGATTTGGGGAACTACGAACGGCTGTAATATATGTTAAAACGATATTAGGCAAATTTTTTTCAGCAACTCTTTTTTTCTGAATTTCTCCTCTCCGCTACACATTTCTTATTACCTTTTGCTTTTCTAAGCCATGCAATTGAAAGTGTGTGAAAAACTTAGTGTTCGTATTTTCATAAAAATCATTGTACCTAATTGTAGCAACGATGTAATCATATCGGTACATTAGTAAGTAGTCGAGTAACGAAGAATTACAGGATTTGCGAAAAATATGAATGTATGCTCAACCGAGTAGTTACCTAGCCTAGCTTATGCGTAGTACTACACTTTACGTTGAATACTTTCCTTGACATCAAAACATTAATAGTAAACTCAATGCATGATAATTAGACGCTTTAAATGATAATAAGCTTCGGTTTAATAAATTTAAATAAAAAGCAGATGAAACTGAACGTCTATAGACTTTCTGGTTCACCGTGATTCACCGGTTTGTCGGTTGGCGAGGTAAGTGGTGATCCTAATCGCCGCATTTACCGAGATGTTAACGATTATCGACTGTTCCTAGTGATAACCGGGAGCGACGGTTTTACGTGCTCATCCGAGGCACGGGAGTGTTAATACACCACTCCGCCAGACTCTGAGCAGCTACTGAGGTTTAAGATTTTTGAGGAAACCTCGAAAAAATTTAAATAACAGCTTTGTCTGACCTGGGGATCGAACCTAGGACTATGAGGCAGTCTAAATTATAAGCTTTGGATTAACAGATTTAAATAAAAAAAAATAACTGACTAAAAATATTTATCACTTAATCTGATAATTGCATGAATTACAGTATAAACATTGATTATTTCATTTTAATTATTGCAAACAAAATGAAATAGAGTAATTTCCATGAGTTTTATGTAACTTCCATGGTGTTTTATACATGGAAATTACTCCATGGAAATCACAAAAAAGCATATATTTTGAAATTTCTCGCCATTGGAAAGATATAGGCTACTAGTTTGTTATTGGCTATCTACATTTGGGAGTTAGGTATAAGACCGTAATACCCGTTTACTAAAAATAGAACGATTATGTTCCAAAAATGTGACATGGAAATTCCTAAAAATTGAGAACCAAAAATTGGAAAATTGAAGAACTTACTCTTGCACCGAAATGAAGGGATTTAGGGCTACGAATACTTGATCCATAAGCTGCAGCATAAAAGCAGAATCAGAAAAACCAATCCCGATACGTCTAGACCTCACCAGTTCAGAGTAGTACCCGTCGCAATAAGCGAAGCTAAAATTTTGCCAAGTGTGTGACATACTTACTTACACTCATAAAATAAAAACTTTCAGTGCAATTGGATTAGAAATTTGGTTACGATATAAAATGATTTGTATTTTTGTTTTTTGTGTATAAATCTGATTAAAAGCGTTTGTGAATTAAAAAATATCTGCGATTGATCAGAAGACGGCGCACGTGTTACGCGTGTAAAACGTGCAAAATTAACCGGATTTGAGGTGTTGAGGGCAAATAACTTTTATATAAATGGTTATTACATAATAAAATCTATTCGACACGATGCATATAGAATCACTATAGAATGTATAAACAATGTTATAGTAGATTTATGCAAACATTATTTGTTTATATAGGATATAAGGATCTGCTACGCTCAAAAAATGTACTCCGAAGAATGACCCATAAACCTTATCAGCTTTTCTCCTTTAAAACTGCGTCAAATTCAGTTAATTTTATCAAAATCAGTCAATTCTTTTGGGATTTATCAATGGTTCGATCGGTATCGATTTATCTATTTATCAATTTTACGCAAATAAAGAAATTATTAAGTACTATTATTAACGAAAATTTTTGAAAAAAATATTTTTTGACATTGTTGCCAAATTTTTCAACCTATCGATTATTTAGCTAAAGCAATATTTTAGATCTCAAAAATAAGTTGGAATAGTTTCCAAAATATACAGCTTTTCAAAAATCAATATACTTACTGCAATTTTTAACAAAATAGATAATTGAACTGAAAAAATGTAAGCTTATAGCTTTTACTCTTTTGAGTTTAAATTACCTTAATTTAATAATTTTTTATAAGATAGCAAACAAGCAGATGGGTCTCCTGATGGAAAGAGTCAACTATCGCCTATAGACACTAAAGGTGTTAATGGTGCGTTGCCATCTTGTGTCGAGGTCTAAAACCACATGCATAAGTTTACCGGCTACCTTACCCCCCAAACCGGAACACGATAGTGACAAACACTGACGTTATTGCGGCAGAAATAGGTAAGGCGGTGGTACCAGACCCGGGCGAGACGATGTAGAACTCTACCACCCAGTAGCCACGATGGTAGTGACACGTACAGCCAATCGGTCGCCTTTTACGATCTGCCTGGCCCATAGTCGGGAACATTTTATATATGTATATATATATATATATATATATATATATATATATATATATATATATATATATATATATATATATATATATATATATATATATATATATATATATATATATATATATATATATATATATATATATATATATATATATATATATATATATATATATATATATATATATATATATATATATATATATATATATATATATATATATATATATACTAGCTGTACCCGCGACTTCGTTCGCGTTTGGCCATCCTTGCAGAGTAATTATTAGTAATTGACCACAGTATTTCTCGTATTCAGCAATACTTTGGACGGCGAAGCACTTTTATCAAAGGAGAAATGTTAAGAAAGGATACTCTTTTATTATGGATTTGAAAACACGTTCACTATGATAACGACCCTTGTGCCTTATAGGGCTTTAAGCAGCGTTTAACTGAAGTCACCTCGCCTTTTTTTTCTACAGTCATGCTTGCAGTTTTATTTACCTGACATTATATACTCATTCCATATGACTATATTTGACTAAAGATCATTTTTGCAGAACCTATTTTTTTATTGGGAGAAAGATCACACACCGTGAAGCAAAAGTCTTTAACTGTATTGTCATTTTCAAGCATGGCTGGGGCTATCCTTCCACCGGATAAAAAAGATTGAAGGTGAAATTATCGGCTAGGTTCTTAATGAGCAACGATGATTATTCAAGTTAGTTTGAAATCTGTGGTGTATGTCTGATAAATAACAATATCTGACTCCTTTGCAGTTTGCCTGGCTAAATTTGACGACAGACCCATTAGTCAGGGAAAAATAAATAGTATTTGCTTTCAGTAAAGGTTATAATTGCAATGTTATTATTATTAAGCATAATATATTGACCGTGTAGGAGGTTAGGAAAGGTTAGGAACATTTTGTTTAAAACAATTAAAAAGCGGCTTTTTGCAATTTTTTGCCAATATTTCGTAAAATATGTGTGTTATCGACATGTTTTTTTTATTATCGATGGGGAAGTTCACTCTTCTCTTGAAGATTCCCAGATTGTACTCCAAGGGGAACACAGATTTAGGAAGCATGTTCCAGTCCTTTGCGGTTTGAATGAAGAATGTTAAGTCTAACCGCTTTGTCCGGGCATGTGGAATGCCCACCATATGGCGATGCCTAGAATCTGTGCGCCTCGACGATCGATAGCATGTATATTAATGTATTTGGTCTATAAAACTTCACTTATAGGTAGGCTATTGTGAAAATTTGCAATATTTGTTTTTATGTCGCAAAAATAGCATTCAACGTTTTTACGTTGTAAATTTTTCAAAATTATATAAATACTAAAATTGTCAAATATTCTAATAACATGAGAGAAAAATGAATCAAAAGGTATTTATAATAATTTTATGTTGAGTTCGAAGAGTTCAAAAAATCTAGTTTGTAAAAATTATATTTAGGAAATTAACAGTTGAAAAATATACATCATATTTTTTTTAAATTGATGATCGATTGTGATCTTTTGAATGGCATTCAACGCAATTTTTGAACTCAAAATTGTTTTAATAGCTAAAAAATCGATAGGTTAAAAAATTTCAAAGAATGTAAAAAAACGCTTTTTTTTTAAATTTTCGTCATTGACAAATCCCAAATAAATCAAACGATTTTGATCCAATTTCCAGTATTTGGCGCAGTTTTTTAGAGGGAAACTCTAATTCGATTTTTATATCAATCGGTATATAAACCTGTAAGTTATTTAAACAATACGTAATAAGTTTTAATGTAGTTTTTTAGTAAGTACTAAAATATTGCAGAAGAGAAGACATGCAATGTAGTTTTTAGTAAGTACTAAAATATTGCAGAAGATCAAAAATGATTAGTTAAAAAATTTCGAAATTATGCCGAAAAAATACTTTTGCAAAATTTTTCTTCAACTATAAACTCCCGAACGGATAAATAAATTTTGATGCAATTTATGCATTGGTCGCAGTTTTTACACGCTTTTTATTAGCTTCACCTGTATGTTTGTATGTTTGTATGTTTGTTTGTAACCGACTTCTTTGGGCGCGATTTTGACACACTTTGAACGGCCAGATTTCGTTCAAACTTTGTAGATTTATCGAGGACCGATGACAATACACTAATTTGATAAAATTATTCCATTTTTAACCGACTTAAAAAAAAGGAGGAGGTTCTCAATTCGGCTGGTATATTTTTTTATGTATGTACAGCGATTTCACCGAGGTTTCTGAACCGAATTACGTGATTCTTTTTTTGTTTGATGTGGAATAGTTTCGAATTGGTCTCA
>JAUPFN010000010.1:43367531-43663014 GCA_036924255.1 Apodemia mormo
TCCCTTACATGTGTTGTAACTTGTAAGATATTGTTTTTTGCCAAATTTCATAATTCTAGGTCGACGGGAATTACCTTATATGTTTTATTTCCTTTTGAAATTAGTAAATTGCAAAACAATCGCAAATAATTATGCGACACGTGAAATTGACATACCTATCTTTTAATCGCGTTGACTTACTGGTTTTATTTTTTTACTCTGCTGAGGGCCTTAGACCCAAATATTAGATATAAATTTCAATTTAATACCTCTACGAGTTCTTGATAGACGGACAGACAGACATTTTATAAGGGATTTCCTTATGAGCTACGAAACCCTAAACACGTTGATAACATTAATACTAATTATAGGATTAAACAAATTATATACCTTGATCTTTCCCTTCCTCCATATACTGGAAGTCCTTGAGCGTGTGTATCGCGAATATATTCTCCTTGCACTGCATGGCCACCTTCTCGCTACCTGTCTTGATCAGGTACTCCATCAGCACCAGCGCTTTGTACACGTGCCGCCAGTTCTTGCCGTGGTCGTTCAGCCGCTTCCATATCATCTGCATGATCTCTGTGAACGCCATCACGTTGTACGTGAGGTCGGCGATCTCCGCCATCAGTGTGCTTGAGGGTCCCCATGGGTCGTTTGATGTCGCTTCGCGCACTTTTACCTGGAATTAACAATTATAGCTTAATTATAGCTTGTATTATTTTTTTTACAATATGGGATAAATCATCAGGAACAAGCATTAAAATAGTTTTCCCTCGTGCTGATCTGGACTGCTTTTCAATTGACGAAAAAACGGATGTTATCAGTTTGACATGTATATAAAATGTAGTATTGTTGGAATTGAATAATATTTAAGTATGATCAACTTAGGCATCCACTCACATGTAGGTACATAGGGCGGCTTGCACCAAAATGCTTAAATGCATTCAGTCCCTTAAACATGTTTAGCAAATGTCAAAACGCCTTAAAAGCTGTCACTTTAAACGTATTAAGTGACTTAAAATGATTTAAGCATTTTGGTGCAAGCCGCCCTAAATGTCGTAAGTACATGTATTTTTGAAATGAATTGAAATGAAAATAATTATTTGCAAGAATATGGGTGTTACAAGTTGTTAAAATTAATTAAGTTACCAACATATTCTACCATTATATGGTGTGTAAATGTTTAAAAAATATCATTATATAATATTACATTTAAAACTTTGTATCGATTTTTTAGAATTACTTATATTGTATGTCCACAAATTTCTCGCAAACTAAAAACCATATCGAGATAATTATTTTCGATTTAAATTAGGTATATTTAGGGGACAATCCAAGTTTAATAAAAATCGGTTCTGTAGTTTTTGAGATATAGGTATAATTGACACATATCTGTCAATTATACCTATATCTCAATCGGAAGTCGGTTTAATTAAAAATATATACGTATCGAATTTTAAGATTAAGAATGTATTTACCTAATACTTTCGCGACCGGTGAAGCTGTAACAGCCCATAAGGCTAACAGCAATAGAGACATTCCGAAAAAAAAAAAACCTAATACTGACATTATATTATATTTGGGTGCCAAACTTTGTCCAGATAAAATCCTATAATAACATGGATTCGATCCGAAATTCACACTCGAAACTGGCCAGTCAATAGACATACGAGGGTTCTATTTAGATAGTGTCTATAATTTCTTATCGTGTCATCAGTCCCATTCATAAACTTGATATCCGATACAGTTCTACGAACCAGTTTTAATGATGGCCGCGCCAACACAGCAGGAAGCAGTTGGAATGTATCACCTGCTCTCGTAAGGCTGCGATGGGTTTACGCGGAAACGATGGGTTCTGGCGTTTCCGAGTAAACGCGTTATACGTGATTACGATAAAGCTGTTAACTTTTATGAGCCGATTCCAAAGAAATTATCTTTTAAATGATTGGTTTATGTAAGGTTTAATTTATATTATAGAATAGCAAACAGGAAGATGGCTTTAGTGAAGATAATTTACAACCATCGCAATCGACAACTACGATGTTAATGTGTGGCGGTGTGGTGCTTCTTTTGAGTTTTGAGTCTTTTTATAGAAGAGGGGGCAAACCGACAGGAGGCTCACGTGGTGGTAAGTGATTACCGCCGCTCATAAACTACACTACCAGGTGTCTTGAATTTGCTTTGCTGACCTTTTAAGGATAAGTAAGCTCTTTTCTTGAAGGTGGCAAAGTCGTGTCCATTTGGAAAAAATCTGACGATAACTGGATCTACAAAGGGGTATCGTGGAGCAAAAAGTGCCTTACAATCGCACGGTTATGGATTTCCAGACATCAAGATGGTAAGGACGAAACTTTGAATTTTGTCGCTATGTAGACAGTGAAATTCGGCGGCAGGATTTAATCCAAACAGTCCACCTTACTCTTTAAATCGGAATAAGACAGTGATAAGCATTGAGGCTATAGGTAAGCAATAAGTACGGCAGTGGAACCACCATCCGGGTGAGACGTCGCAGGAGTTAGTCTAACATTTGTGCCACCTTAAAATTAATGAAGTTATGTTTTTGAGTGTTGATCGAGTGATGGTGAGTTTAAATAAACCTGCCTTCTTTCAGACAAATTATAACAGATTAACGATTAGCCAAACATGTCTAGTATCGTAACTACTAGGCGGTTTTATATTGTCGCCCGGGTGGTAACATATCTTACCCTGTCACAATAGCGTCAACGTTTGCAACTGTCGTATTCTTCTTAGTAAAATAAGTTAGCCAATTTAAGAGATGTGACATTACATTCTTGTCACATGGGCGGCAACGCATTAACATATTTTGTTCCAGCAGGAGAGCAATTTAATAGTTTGCTATTCTATGATATAAAAAATGTAATGCTGAGTGGATCATCAGTTCATCAGTATTCGGAAATACTAAGCTAGATCCAACTAACTTTCCCCGTGTTGGGCCGGGCACCTTTGAAGAATAGACCCACTGCCGTTCTGTCAGGTATGTCGTGAAAGGCGACCGATTGGCTATACGTGTCACTACTGTCGTGCCTAGTAGGCTGTAAAGTATCGCAATGTCTCGTCCTGGTATTCGGTACCACGGCTCTAACTGTTTCTGCCGCAATAGCGTCAATTGTTGTCAATGCCGTGTTCCGGTTTGGAGGGTAAGTTAACCGGTAGACTAATGCATGTGGCTTTAACATCCTGCCATAAGGATAGCAACGTACCATTAACATATTTGATGTCTATAGGCGATGATCTTTCTTTCAGAAATCAGAAATCATAAGTACTTTATTCAATAAAACTTTTTACAAGTTATTTTGACGCGTCAACATATTTTTAAACTACTACCGGATCGGAAACGCGGTCACACACTGGCCGCGTTTCCGATCCGGTACTTTCCATCAGGAGAGCCATCTGCTTGTTTGCTATCTAATGATATATAAAAGAAACTATTTAAGAGAATTAAGACTATGCTTTAACAAGAATAAAATGATTTGAAATGAATCGTAGGAGTTTATGTCATTGTAAAAATATTCTGGAGTCTAGGATGTTCAAAGAATTATTTTATTATTTTCTGATATCTCACTTTGTCATATCATTTGTGAGTCATGGTCATCGATTACATAAATTTCAATGTTTCTGAGGGCTAAGTGTGAGTTTTTCTTTTCGCATTCATTCGTGAGCGCGTTTCGAGTTTACTAGGAATTTGTATGTGATTTGTACAGCGCCACCTAGTGGTAAACTGGTTACTCACGTTTACCACTAGGTGGCGCTGTACAAATCACATACAAATTCCTAGTAAACTCCAAACGCGCTCACGATCGAATGCGAAAAGAAAAACTCACACTTAGCACTCTGATTACACAAAATTAAGTTATTTGTCACATGAGACTTGATACCGTTACTTAATCGTAAGTGGCATGCATCATTGCCTACGTCTTCGGTAATATGGCCGTGAAGATAGATATACATTAAATTTATTTACAAAGTTATGTACTGACATCTTCCGTAAAAAAATATCTTAATGATGAAAAAGTAATAAGCAAAAAGAATAGCAAACGAAGATACAGATAGTTCGACAGACTATCACTACATTTCATTTTTTTATTTTATTTATTTTTATTTATTTATTTATTCACATTTACAACTATTTTTACAGGTTGTCCTAATAAAATAGTGTAGTCCTCACAATATCACAAAATCGTATGTCATTATAAAAAATTGAAAAGTTGTTCTGAAAAATCGTCATTGTATACAAAAAACAGAATTTTACTGCAATTGATTTACCAATAAATAATATTATAAACATTAAAGGAAAATTATAAAAAACTGTCAAAAAAAATAATAATACATTAAAAATCATAAGGAAAATCAAATTTGAAATCAATTTCTACCATACCAATTATATATTTTTAAAAAAATTGTCAAAATAAATATAATTTAAGAAAAATAATCACAAGGAAAAATAAAATTGGGAAACAATTATTATAACACAAATAAATTATAAATCAGGTCAAATAATAAGGAACTTAATATAAAAAAATAAAATAGAAATAAAAATAAAATCTAAAATTAACTGTTTGGTAAGTCAACGCCACGACACCCTAGTTGCCATAACGTTACTTGTTCGAACTGGCCCAGAGAACACGAAAATAAGTCTATGCTGTCGCTTACCAAGTTACGTAAGCACCTTAAGTTTAGTAAGCACCTGTAACGAGCGTTTCAAAGGTGATTTATCTTGCAAAGTCCTTCCATAAGGTACCTTGAACAAAGGTGGTTTTCGTCTCCGATGGACAAACTGGTCGGGGACATTTAATCCCAGGTTGTCCAATATACAAGTATTAAAAATTTTTCCCCGAAACACACTCAGTACATACTTAGCTAGGGACAATTCCCTTCTCGTTTCTAGTTTGTTGTATCCAATCATGCCTAATACAAACAAGGTTGGATACATCAAAGGATAGAACGGATATACCCCATACAGTCTAAAGTAAAGGTATCGAGTAAACTTGTTTTGTATACGCTCTACCATAGTGTTATACTTTACTTCATGTGGGGACCATATAGACGCGTTGCATTCCATCTGGCTCCTAACAAGAGCATTGTATAATTTTTTTATGAGAACTATACTAGTAAATTCTCCTGCACAGCGAAGAACAAAGCCTAGTTTTTTATAAGCTTTTTTACAAACCGCGACTATGTGCTCTCGAAACGTCAGCCCTACATTCAACTGAACACCTAGATCCCTGATCACTTCCGTCCTTGCCATAGGTGTATCTTCCATTTTATAGACGAAATGCAACGGTGCCTTGGCGCGACTGAATGTGATTACGTTGCATTTGTTAACATTAAAATGGAGTTTATTTGCTCTACCCCACTCCGCCACGCTGTTAATATCATTTTGTAGATGTCTACAGTCACTTCTATTTTTAATGGCAAGTAGTAACTTAAGATCGTCAGCAAACAGTAAACACTTTGCATGGTTCACTACTTCCGGCAGATCGTTAACCATAATAATAAATTCCAAAGGTCCCAAATTACTACCTTGACTGACGCCCGTTCTAGTGTAGTATGGCTCTGACCTAAAAATGCTATTATACTAACCGCTCATGCTATCATGCTAGTATACTAGCCGCCCGCCCCGGCTTCTCACGGTTGGTGTACCTAATAAAAATGATGAGATGAAATCTTCCATAATACGACCATATAATGAAAAAAAATACAAATTTTGGCTGTAAGTTGCTTTAGTCAACATATCGAAGATCCTATTACTATGAAGTTATTATTTTCAGTCTTACACACATTCACATTTTTATGAGATTTAAAAGTAATCGTATAAATTTTCAAACATTTTCTGTAAGTACACGAAACTTTCCCTGACAACAATGAACACAACAAAAAATAATTATCTAACTTGTTGCATTTATTCCAAAATTGTGTCGTACGAACATTTTAAGGATTTATTTTATTTTGATATAATAGACATAATTATTATGTGACTTTACAATGCCACCGAAACCAGTAAAGTTGTGTTTGAAATGTAACTAATATTACATAGAAACACATATATGTTTAAATATTTAAAAAAAACCGTCGTAACCCAGAAATACAAACATATGTGCGCATCACACAAAATCTTGTCTCAGTCGGGAATCCTGTCATTTGTTTAGTGAGTAGTAATATTATCAATTTTTCCTTTTTTTAAAAATTTAAAAAATTATAAATTAAAAGGAGTTGACGTAATGGAAGTTCCATTTACGTCAACTCCCTAATTACAATATAATTGCGTTATTATTCTAAGAATATAATATAATATTTAATCTAAAATGTGAGAGCACTAAACAATTTTATATTGGATTCCAAGAACAACGTGCTAGACATCGCGATCGCAATGAAATATTTATTATTCGGTTACGTTACTCAGGAAATACCACTTCCTACTTCCCACTTGGCGGTTACTACCAACGTATTGCTAATAGTAATTATAAAATGAATCTATGTTCTTTTACAAATACTAGCCATTTTCCGCGATATAACCCACGTAGGTTTCATTCTCGCTGCAAAATTGGGATAGATCCTATATCACTCAGGGATAATTTATTTTTTTAATGATGAATGATCTTTCAATTTCGGTTCAACAGTTCCAGAGATTACTTTCTGCGAACGTACTCGCCAACTATCTACATTCTATAATTGTCTGATATATATATATATATATATATATATATATATATATATATATATATATATATATATATATATATATATATATATATATATATATATATATATATATATATATATATATGAGTCAGTCACATGAATAGCCTTTTAAGAACTACCTGTCAAATTGCAGATGGTCTATTCTTCAAAGGGAACCAACCCTAAGTCCTAACCAACATGGAGCTGATCTCTTACGAGTTACCTAGTAGGAATGCAGGTGTATCAACCATTCACGAAATTCATTCGCTTTGCTACTAGCCTTCTGACGTAAAGATCACAAACTTACACGCACATATCATCAAGCATTAGCTTACGGCATTGGCAGAGAGAATTGAGTGGCATACATCACGATCCAAACAAACTTGCCTTGACTGACATGACATCAACAAAGACGCCGGTTTCGAAGGCTCTGACGCCACCCGATCAATCGGATCATGGTACGTCAGTATTGGCCTCTCCCGATTCGTACTATAATATTATATAAATACTAGCTGTTGCCTGCGACTTCGTCCGCGCGGACTTCGTTTACTCCGCACAGCTCCGCCCCTGTAGGTGATAGCGTGATAATATGTAGCCTATATGTTGACCCGACCTGTTAGTAATATTCATGCAAAATTTGAAGTAAATCCATGCAGTACTTTTTGAGTTTACCCCGGACATACATACAGACAGACAAAAATTTTAAAAACTATATTTTTGGCTTCGGTATCGATTGTAGATCACGCCCCAAGTATTCTTTTAAAAAAATATTCAATGTACAGTTTTGACTTTACTACGGTTTTATTATATGTATAGAATAGATAAGCTCCATGCTATAAATGTGCGTGTCTATTAGAATGATCCAACAACGCGTTCTAAGTACTAGCAAACACAGCTATTTGGTATACCCAGGTATGATACATATTTGGAACGATGCATTAACAGCGTCTGACTCAGCGCCTCGTGGGCGTGATTAGGACTGTTCGTCTGATAACAGTATTATGATCCACCAGAAACACAAAGGCCGTTTGATAAGTCTGACCTTAAAATATATACCCCAAAATGCGCTTGGCATTATCAAGTTAATTTTATTCACGGCTTTCGCTAGTCTATATAAATACATTGTGATAATGAAATAATTGTTTTTACTTCAAATAAAAAATGGAAACTTTTTCTTTGCTATATCATCACTAGATGATAAGAGTTCCGTAACGTCTCGCTCGGGTATATGGTACCACTGCCTTAGTTTTTCCTATCGCAATACCACCAATGCTTGTCATTTTCATGCTCTGGTTTCAAGGTTAAGGTAGTCGGTAGTTTTTTTTTAAAATACTAACTTCTCCGTATCCTACGAAAATGGAGAAAATAGAATTTAGTGTGTTGTTATGACTTCTACATACTATGCCGGCAGCACGACCTGCGGCCATGCCACCAAAAGCCCCAGCGGATTACCCGACGCATAATTGAGCCGCCAGGCTTGCCGCACTACCGAGCTTTTTCGAATTAGGATTGCGCGGGTAGCCGGCGGACGAAGTCAGTTCTGATCGATGATTTTCTGCGGCTGCCAGTGGCAAGCGCTGGCGGGCTGATTATGCCGGCGACATACCCGGGCGGCAAAAAACCGCAGATTCTGCCGCCGGCATATTGTTTAGAAGCCATAATTTAAATTCTATTTTTCCAGAAAGCCCATTAAAAATACAGATAAATAAAAAAATGTTACGAAGATTCTGCGACGTCTTATGGAATTCATGCTAATATTATAAATGCGAAAGTAATTCTGTCTGTCTGTCTCTTCACGCCTAAACCACTGAACCTATTTAGATGAAATTTGGTTCAAAGATAGTTTTAACCCGAGAAAGTTTTTATCCCGGAAATCTCACGGGAACAGGAACTATGCGGGTTTTATTTTAGATTTTTTCCACGCGGACGAATTCGCGGGCACAGCTAGTAGTATATAATTTGTTCACTGAATTTCATTGTGGCCGTGAGCACTAACGTCACAAGCGCTCAGCAAGGCTGATTGAGACTTACGAGTAAGTGTATGCTGGACAAAATCCACGATATTGTTCTGACTGACCATCAAGTAATTCCGTGCACATCTCAATCGAAAGAGTTTTTAATATTTTGCAACCCCCTGAAATAATCCTGGCGACGACCATGTATGCCAAATATTATTGTGAGGCATAGGATAGGTATTGCTATTGCGCCACATTGTAATAACAAAGTTGCACGTTAATAACAAACGTATGAGGCGATTTCGCTATCAAATGATAGCAGGACTCCGATAGCGAGTGATAACACTTATCAGGTGTATGTGTGCGAGGTTATAAGCAGTTTAATTCATCCGTTAAACACTCAACGCTGCATACAAAATGAAGCTAAATTAGGTACCTAAAGAATTTGCAAGCGTTAGTGAGAAATATCGGATACAAGAAATTATTGATATTTTTGAAGTTGTTTTATGGCATAACTCCTCTGATGGCTGTCAAAGGCTGCCAAAGAGACAAACTCATAGACACCAAAGACGTTAATGGTCCGTTACTATACGCGTTCCGAAATGTCGTATAGTCAAAATTGCCTGTTAAGGTTTATTTGAACGAAATATAGTTTGATTTTATTTTTTGATCTTACGGCGGGATGGTAATGCCACATGCATACGTTTACCTAGCTACCTTAGCTACCTTACTCTTCAAACCGGAATGTGATTACAACGATGGATTGACGAATCGCGCCAAGCTAACCAGAGAGAATCAATTGTAGAACACTACCACCTAGTAAACATTCGATCACTTGTCTCCACCTTAAGGAAACAGCCGTGATGATGTTTATTTATTCAATGTGGCGACGTAGGACGATATCACTAGAGAGCTTAGCTGTAGAACCAGCGGGCCAACTACTGTCAGGGTAATGTCATAACTGTGGAGGTTGATGACGTCACACTCGCGAGAAAGGAAAAATTCGTCGTTCTTCGTGTGAAAAAGAAAGATCTTCCCAGCCAGGCAATGTGTACTGCCAGGGGACCGAAATCCGTTGTTGGAGAGGCGTTGAAACTTGTACATAGTTTGTGCAAGACAAATAATTGCGATCACGCGATTGAGAATTTTATTTTTGAACTAGCTGTTGCCAGCGACTTCGTCCGCGCGGACTTCGTTTACTCCGCAAAGCACCTCCCCGCTAGGTGATAGCGTGATAATATGTAGCGTAGCGTGAAAATTTGAAGTAAATCCATGCAGTACTTTTTGAGTTTACTCCGGACATACAGACAAACAGAAAAACAGACAAACAGACAAAAATTCTAAAAACTATATTTTTGGCTTCGATATCGATTGTAGATCACGCCCCAAGTATTCTTTTAAAAAATATTCAATGTACAGTTTTGACTTTCTTACGATTTTATTATATGTATAGATTTCATTATTTTCTATTTTTATTATTTTTTCTAGTAGCGTTTGTAGATTGCTTGAACAGCTACATTCAAATTTGTTTCTTATGTATGTCCGTGGTCCGCGACCAGCTGATTCCCTCGGCGACCTCTACGATGTTTTCCTCCACGTGAAGGTTAAACGGTTGAACAATTTGTAACGCGGACGTTGGCGCCGCCGCTTCCGACCGAAATATCCGTTTACGTAGAGCAAGTTGTATACGTAATATAGGCGATATAAACAAAGAACCGCCTTGAACTAGCTGTTAGTTTTTATTAAGAACATGTTCTCCCGGGTTTGATTCCGGGTTGGGGAAGTATACTGAGGCTTTTTCGGGGTTACAATTAACATCTTTTGTGTATACGACGGTTATCTTTTTCCATCAGGAGAGCCATCTGCTTGTAACCTACTCTAAGATGAAAACTATAGGTCCAGGTTAACACAAATAAAGGAAATGTGATGATGTTATCACTATTCATCTAACCAGCCAAAACGGACGAATCGTGATGACTGATGAAGTTTTGTCTGGCGACGGTTCTCTTTACAAGTCTCTGTTTTCTATACTAATATTATAAAGAGAAAACATTGTATTTTTATATGTTTATAACAAACTAGCTGCTGCGTGCAGTCTGCTGCGTTATAAAAGTATTTGACTAATCCCGCAGGATCGTCTAATTTTTCCGGGATTAAAAATTAGCCAATATGCTGCTCCAGGTCATTATCTACCTGTGTGCCAAATTTCATTCAAATCCGTTCAGTAGTTTTTGTTCACGGAAGTACTTCACTTTTCATACCTACGCTCGGCGGCCGCGCTAGGATTATCAACTTTGGCTTATGCACAAAAAACTGGTAGTGGCACTCGTATCTGGGTGTTTTATTGTTGAGAATCAAACAGGAAGAACGGAAATAGTTTATAAACCAATAATAAATCAAATATTTTAATGTTATTGTTATACCTATTACACATTTTCTGCACAAAATTCATTGACGCGTGTCCAAGCGGTTGGCACCCGCTACATAATATTTAGAGACTAACAGAATTCAATTTTGCATGTACAAGTAATATTCCAGCAACGCACCGCGATATCTCGGTGCGAGATATCGCGTCCGTGAGAGCTGTCTATGTGTGCGTTGCTCGAATATCACATGTATGTAGATTGACTACTGATAGTCTCCAGTATACTGTGCACTCACATTTGCACTATTCCCAATCATTCCGAGATATCGTGTCCGTGTGGTAGTTTAAGTGAGGTAGTGATATTGCCCCGTTCCTGCCGGCCCATTTAGCTTAGCATGGCACCATGATTGACTGCACCGGTGGAATAATTTCACAAAAAGAAGGTTATCCCACCAGCGCGCGATGGGGTTACGTCCCGACGTCGGCAAAAAAAGTTATTACAAAGTTTTGTGGTAAGTGGCATATCTATCTTTTTTGTGAGAGACAGGTGTCTGTTATAGGTTGGAGACCTTTTATTCTATATCATAACTCATAAGATAGCAAACAAGTAAATGGTTAATTATTTTTGTATTATAGCACTCACCCCGTGTTTGGGAAAACTTGAAAAACTACAAAAAAGAAAAATATCGACACGCAGGGATTGAACCTGCGACCCTTTCTTTGTTGTTTTTTAAAGTGAATGGCTCTCCGGGTGGTAAGTGAAAGTATCGCCTTAGACACGAAAGAAATTAATGGTGCGGTGCCATCCGTGTAGCGGGATAGCAATACCATATGCATAAATCTACCGGTTACTTTACCCTCCAAACCGGAACACGACAATGACAAGCATTGACACTATTGCAGCAGGAATAGGTAAGGCGGTGGTACCAAATACCCGAGCGAGACGTTGCGGAAGTCTACCACCTGGTAGTCGCGATGGTAGTGACACGTATAGATAATCGGTCACCTTTCACGACCTGCCTGGCAGAACGGCAGTTGGTATATTATTCAAAGGAGCCTGGACCAACCAACCAACACCTGTATTACAAGTCACTAGTGTACCACTTCAAGGATGTATGGATAACTAACATTTGCCCGTGGCTTCGCTCTTGTGGAAAGTAGCGGGGGGAGGGGGAGGGGGGTAGAAATAGAAAAAAATAGCCTGTGTCACTCTCTCTCCCTTGAATATTCTCCACTTAAAAAAATTACGTCAATTCGTGGCTCCGTTGTGCCGTGAAAAAACGGACAAACAAACATACACATACACTTTCCCACTTATAATATTAGTAAGGATAATGGTGTACCTGTGCATCAGAGTAATTGTGCGCGAGGTTTTTAATATTTCTCCTTAGGCCCGCCACGTTTACTTGCATTTCGTCCCGTCCGGGGGGCATCTGGAACAATAACAAATAAAATAAATAATCACGCCCATAACCCCGAAGAATAAAACAGAGGTGCAAGCATTAAGCTGCGTTATATCTGGAGCCAGCATTTCTAATACCTACTTGAAACACAACTTTAAATACTGCTGTCATTTTCTGAGATCTCATCCTCTCTTTCTAACACAGCTGTATAAAAAGAGACGGTAAGACATCATAGAATGAGATATAACATAGGTATTTGCTAAAAGTGATTAATACGAGTGCAAGTTTTGGTGTTGGTTGGTTGTTTCCGGGCTCTTTTGAAGAATAAACCAAACGCTGTTCTGCCAGGCAGATCGTAAAAGGCGACAGATTGGCTATGCGAGTCACTACCATCGTGACTACTAGGTGGTAGAGTTCTGCATCGGCTCGACCGGGTCTGGTACCACCGCCTTACCTATTCCTGCCGCAATAGTGTCAGTGCTTGTCACTGTCGTGTTCCGGTTTCGAGGGTAAGGTAGCCGGTAAACTTGTGCATGTGGCATTAGACCTCGCCACAAGATGGCAACGCACCATTAACATCGCAGGAATTCTTCATGGGAGCAACTAAAAAGCAAATGATAGAAATAAATTTCGTTCTAATGTGATACATGAAGAAGAGAGAGTAATCCATGTGGAGGAAGCAAGAGAATTTTGCAAAGGATCGTGACATATGGCACTTAGGTTCCCTCTGCCTACCCCGTAAGGGATCTAACATGAAGTTATGCATGTATGTATGCGATACACGATTTTGCCATGATTGATGTTTATTAATATACACATTACTTTTTTTATATAAAACAAATATTATACAATAATAATGATTATAAGTTGTACGTTTGTTTGTGGAAAGTAATCTCTGGAAAAACTAAACCGATTTTGAAAATTCTTTTAGCAGTAGAAAGCTACATTCTTTCCGATTGACTATAACCTACTTTACACTTTCCAGCACCGTAGGGACATGCGCGGGTTATACCGCGGGTCAAACTAGCATAAAATAAATGCCTTCAGGGTATAGGTAGGCAGAGGTTTTGCTAGTGCGACCACGCATTCTCGATTGGGTCTTTACATTTTTTATATTTGGGCCAACCTAACGACAATTATAACTGACTATACGCCCGACTGCCGATGCCGAAGTAATATTTGACGACTAAAGAAACCAAACAACTTTATAATTAAAAACAAAATAATGAATGCCTGACCCGTAAATTGAACTCAAACCATCTTCTACAGTACAAAGTTTACATTGCGGCGGAGTGTAGAGAGCAATATTTTTAAATAATATGTGTTAGAACTACATCAAATAAAAATAAACATTACACACACACACACACATCTGCGCGGGTCCTCTAGGCATAAAATAAAAAAAATTCATTATATCGAATTGGTCAAAATGGTCGCATTCCAGAACAACAGGAAATTAAAGTAACTTGTCACATTTTTAAACGCAATAAATTATTCGACCGAGTCCCGGTCCGACTCTTATGAAATAGAATGCCATACGTGTCACTTCTATCGTGACTACTAGGTGCTAGATTTCCGCAGTCTCACCCGGTTATATGATACAACCTACAACCATCTCACTTGAATACCGTCTGCCGCAAAAGGGTCAATGCTAGTCACACTCGCGTTTCGGTTTGGAGGGATAGGTAGGATGGTAGACTTTTGTATGTGGCATTGCCATCCCACCACACGGGTAGCAGTGCACCAATAACATCTTTGGTATCTATAGACGATTGTTTCTCTTTCTATTATAAGAGCCATATGCTTGTTTTCAATCTAATTATATAAAAAAATATTATACTATAACATCGATTCCTTTAAAATAAACAGTAATATGTTAATGTGGTCACCCTACGCTTACCCGCATTAATCGGAGTTTGATTATCGCGAAGGTTATTTTCAAACGGCCCAAGGTGAAGGTCGATTTAATGTTGCAGCAATCAAGTCAGGTTGTATTTAAAACTTATCATAAAATCTACACGCTTATCTTTTATACTTTATAGTTATCATAAGAGATAACTTTTATGATAACTATATAGCCTTTTCTCGCCTTCTACGAGATGCCTAGCAGTAAAGCGGTTGGTCTATCCTTAAATAATGTAATCGCAGTAAAACTGCAACAACCGACCTCTCATTTCCTGTGGCCATGAACACTGTGTCAGCACCAAATTAAAATGGGACCACACGCAAAAAAAATCAATCCATAAATGACTGACTTCTGAGGTAGCTGACATAAAAAAAACATATAACCGAATAGGCCTTTTCATCATCAGATGAGCGCAAGCGTAGCCGCCATGTTGAAACGGCGGTAATTCAAAAAATTCGTACTGTTTTAATCAACAATGGCTGGACAAGGACTATTATCTCCACAAAGAAATAAATTATTGGAAAAAACCATCGATGGTGCTTCACTTATTTATGATTCAGTTGAAGCTCATAATTGTGAACAATTGAAAAGGTGGCTAAAATGTCATGGGCGTCCGCAAAAAGGGAAAAAAAGTGAGCTGATTGAGAGGTTAGAGGTTATTAATTGATTTATCAATATGTTGAAACTCTTGATAGCTTAAAGGATCAGGGTTTTGTTCAGTTGGACCACTTTCTCCAAGAAAATGTAGTGAGCAAATATAAGTATCCTTAGTAACATTATCAATAGATCTAAAACCTCGGTCACTTCTGCCACATTTTTTCACCCATAACTCACATTTCGCACATTTTACACATGCTTTAATGTGTAATTTGCTTGATGATTTGATTATTTTTTTTCGATATTCAAGACAAGGCTTTGGAAAATTTATAAAATAGAATCTATTGGTTTTAAATGATTTGTATCGTGTATCACTTTTACATACTCCATAACAACACCGTTTTGTTGTTCCTTTTCGAACAGACAACATAATTATAATGGAGTACAAAAATTTTTTTCCGATTATTTTGACTTACTACTTTTTTTTTTCACTTTTTTTACAATTAATCAACTTTGATTTATATTTTAATTTTTGATACACGGATAGCGGACAATTTAGCATGGTTGTTTACAAAAAACAGTACGAAAAAGATGGCTGATTCTGACGCATGCGCACAAAAAATTTTTGTGATGAAAAGGCCTATTCAGAACTTCCTACTTTTTAAGAAGTCGGATGAAAAAAATCCGGATCAACACAGAGTAATGTACGTGGCATGTGTATTAGGCTAATCGTAATATTTTGACATGGACAAACATCTTTAACCCGCAGAGGTTCATATTTAACCTGCATATCCTAATTGGGCTGATGGAAATTGATAAAAACCGTGTATAGACACCAAATATGTCGCATCTAGCACCTGGATGACATAAGTGCCTGGATGACACTTTGTGACTTTAACACAAAAGCGTTGCTCGGTGCTTGTATGGTCAAATCTTTGCTCGGTGCTTATATAGTCAAAACTTTGCTCGGTGCTTGTATGGTCAAAACTTTGCTCGGTGCTTGTATGGTCAAAACTTTGCTCGGCGCTTGTATGGTCAAAACTTTGCTCGGTGCTTGTATGGTCAAAACTTTGCTCGGTGCTTGTATGGTCAAAACTTTGCTCGGTGCTTGTATGGTCAAAACGTTTTCTAAAAATGAAACCTAGCTAGATCGATTGCTAGTATGCATACTAAATTTCATGAAAATAATTCAGGAAACACTGAAGCGCGTCAGATTAAGGTATTGTGAGTTAATTACAAACTAAAATTTAGAAAATCTGACCTGATTCTGATTCAAGTGTAGCAGCGTAAAAGAGAGGGAGGGTCACAAAGTTGCAAAAAAAATGTTGTCTTAACATTCTCGAGCGCGTCTGAATTTTCTTTTATTTTAAAGGAAATAAATATTCACCGGACAAATTACACTTACTGATCTAACCCCAAAGTAAGCAAATTATTTGCTTGTTATGGGTGTTAGTCAACGATACTAATACATAGAGATACATATATAAATGCTGGAATATATTTCATAAACACCTAAACCCGGAAATACATTTATGCTCATCACACAAATGCTTGTCTCCGTCGGGGACCTAACCCGAGCCCCGTCGATTGCACAGTCAGGGTCGCTAACCAATAACCGCGCCGTTGGTCGAGTGGTTAGCGACCCTGACTACACGATCAACGGGGCTCGGGTTCGATCCCCGACGGGGAGAGCATTTGTGTGATGAGCATAAATGTTTGTATTTCCGGGTTTGGGTGTTTATTAAATATATTCTTGTATTTATATATGTATTTCTATGTATTAATATCGCTGACTAACACCCATAACACAAGCAAATAATTTGCTTACTTTGGGGTTAGATCAGTCAGTGTAATTTGTCCCGTGAATATTTATTATTTACTAGCTGTGCCCGCGACTTCGTTCGCGTGGAAAAAATTCTAAAATAAAAACCCGCATATTTCTCGTTCCCGTGGGATTTCCGGGATAAGCACTATCCTATGTCCTTTCTTGGGTCTCAAACTATATTTGTACCAAATTTTATCCAAATCGGTTCAGTGGTTTGGCCGTGAAAGCGTAACAGACAGACAGACAGACAGAGTTACTTTCGCATTTATAATATTAGTATGGAATATTATTTAACCATTCGACCAACGGGGCGGTCAAATGATGTAAGAATAACGAAAAAGATATAATCTGACAATTTCCGCAAGTCGAAGTTTTCGGAATTTTGTTCGAAATTCTAAAAACTATATTTTTGGCTTCGATATCGATTGTAGATCACGCCCCAAGTATTTTTTTAAAAAAATATTTAATGTACAGTTTTGACTTTCCTACGATTTTATTATATGTATAGATATTTTTTTACAAGTTTTAACGCGTCAACATTTTTATTTAAACTATACTACTGGATCGGAAACGCGACCACACACTATGAAAATCCGGCAAAAGAAACTCAGCAGGCTTGTCTTTTTAGGGTTTCGTACCTAAAAGGTAAAAACGGGACCCTATCACTAAGCTTCCGCTGACTGTCTCTTAGTCTGTCACCAGGCTGTATCTCATAAACCGTGATAGCTAGAAAGCTGAAATTTTTACAAAATATGTATTTCCGTTGCTGCTATAACAACAAACATAAAAATAAAAAATTAAAGTATTAAGGGTCCCCATACAATAAACGTAATTTTTAAGCAATTTTTTACTCGATCGCCTTTGTGGTGTAGTAATCCGGTGTCGGAGTTGACCACAGAGGTCCCGGGTTCGATTCCTGGGTCGGGCAATTCAGAAATGTGTTTTTTCAGTTTTCTGATAAAAACAACATTGCCCGGTTGGCGATAGGCTTGCCACCTATCACATAGTGGGACCAAGTATCTTCGGCTAATCGTGGGTGCACTTGTTGTACCCCTGCCTAATCTTTCGGGGATACGGGCGTGAAGATACTTTTTTTTACTCGATCTTAATATACAGGTAGAAACTTGAATAGGAACTAGAACCGATTTTTTATATCACTTTTTTTTCACAATATCACGATATACTAAAAACAGAATAAAATAAATATTTATCTCTTAAATATACCATATAAATAAGACAAACGTGATTTTTTTACAAATTTTTCTCAATGTTAATAACAACAAATAGTAGGCGCTTGAAATATTCACAGAATATTTAGCTATATATTCACTTTAAAAAGTAAATGATATAATGAAAATAAAATAAATATTGGGGCCTTCCGTTGATTGCCGTTTTTATATATTACGGTACGGAACCATTTGTGCGCGAGTTCGACTCGCAATTAGTCGTTTTTTTTGAGTTCTATGTGACAGAACGCGCAATAATCAGCTAGTAAGTAATAATCTATACATATAATAAAACCGTAGGAAAGTCAAAACTGTACATTGAATATTTTTTTAAAAGAATACTTGAGGCGTGATCTACAATCGATATCGAAGTCAAAAATATAGTTTTTAGAATTTTTGTCTGTCTGTATGTATGTCCGGGGTAAACTCAAAAGTACTGCATGGATTTTCTTCAAATTTAGCATGAATATTACTGAAAGGTCGTGTCAACATATAGGCTACATATTATCACGCTATCACCTACGGGGGAGGGGCGGTGCGGAGTAAGCCAACTCGACGAAGTCGCTGGCAACAGTTATGAGTATAATCCAAATTCGTGATCGTCGCGTTATTTCGGGGGGCGTCAACAAGGCGATCGTGATGTGCCGTTTCGTTTGTATATTTTTATGGAGCTATTGACCTGGCTCCTGACGTGTACGCGACGTAGTAGACTGTATTGTGTGCTACGTTGTTTACGTGTGCGATATGACACGAACTGTGTATCGCCATTCGCCACCGTTGGTTATTCAGTATACTTAACCTGAGCATTCATTTTTCTACTCAAAACGGGACAATAATTGACTACCTTCAATTAGTAGGGCCGATTAAAGAAAGGAAAAAGTAAGTTTCTTTTTTAAATAGCAGTCTATGTACCTACTCAAAAAAAATCATTTTTCTTATTTATCAAGAATTTTTTTTTAAAAAATCTATATCATAAAATAGCAAATCCTTCTAATGGAAAGAAAACCATTGCTTATAGGAAACAAAGAATGCTGCGTTCTTAACCTGGTAGCGTGATCTTAATGCCAGATGCATAAGTTTACCGGCTACCTTACCTTCCAAATCGAAACACGACAGTGACAAGCACTAATGAAACTGCGGCAAGAATAGGTAAGGCGTTGGTACCTACCGCAAAGCGTCAATATTTGTCACTGCCGTATCCCAGTTTGGAGGGTAAGGTACCCGGTAAACCTATACAAGTGGCATTAACACCTTGCCACTCTGATAGGAACGCACCAATAACATCTTTGATGTCTATATGTCATAGTTCTGTCTGTTTTTATTAGGAGAGCCACTTGCTTGTTTGCTACCTTGTAATAAAAAAGTACTACTATAATAGATTTTACACTTTCAATCGTCGGCACTTGGTGAAATTTCATTATTTTTAGTTGAAACTAGTCTTACCTATTCCTGCTGCAATAGCGCCAGTGCTTGTCACTGTCGTGTTCCCGTTTGGAGGGTAAGGTAGCCGATAAACTTATGCATGTAGCATTAGATCTCGCCACAAGGTAGCAACGCATAATTAACAACTTGGGTGTCTATAGGCGATGGTTGGCTCTATCCACCAGGGGACCCATCTGCTTGTTTGCTATCTTATGATTTAAAAAAAAACAACTACACACTTGTATTTTTATTTCACTATGGGTAATACTTACTGTAATCCTTAAATCGAAAATATTTACTATTTTTTACCCATCTCCTCAAAAAGGAAGCTGTTCTCGATTTGGTTCTATTTTGAGTTTTATTTGGTTTTTTAAGCACGGGTTGGTTAGCACTCAACCCGTGCTTAAAAAAACTTGAAACATTTTTAAATACAACTAATAAAAAACCTTTTTTTCGACACGTAGGAAACGGTACCGTATTTTACCACAGCAACTCTACGAATCTTTACTCGACAATGTGGCCGCAGACTTCAGAGTTCTCATAAGCGAACAGAAGAGCCTTGCTCTCTTGTTCGCTTGTCCACTATCTCATATTATAAAAAATGTGTTTCTAATATTTCAAGTACACGGAATTGAAACACGTGTTTCAATTACACTGACAATACAATTAGGACAATGTTAATCTGTAATCAATACTGAAGCCAAAAACAACGTAAGGTTTCACTGTAAACACATGATTGCCATTTCGATTATGTCGCCTATGTCAGGGGTCGGCCACCTTTTGAGAAGAGTCAAAAATTACAATTTACGAACTTTCAAAGTTTTTAAAGAGCCACAATTTTTTGCCAACTAATTATATTCTGCCTGGCAGCTGGTAGAACGACAGTTGGCCTGTACTTCAAAGAAGCAACACGGGGAAAAATATTATTATATTACGCCGAAAAAATATTTTTAGATAATTATTTATTATATTTAAAGTAAAAAATTTAAAACAAATATTTACTTACAACACCAACTTGTACTGCAATAACCGCCCGGTTGGTCGAGTGGTTAGCGACCCTGGCTACGCAATCGACGGGGCTCTGGTTCGATCCCCGACGAGGACAAGCATTCGTATGATGAGCATACATGTATTTCCGGGTTTGGGTGTTTATTAAAATATATTCTAGTATTTATATATGTATTTCTATGTATTAGTATTGTTGACTAACACTCATAACACAAGTAATTAATTTGCTTACTTTGGGTTTAGATCAGTAAGTGTAATTTTTCCGTGATTATTTATTTATTTATTAATAAATAATTGAGCGAACTTTAAGCGAGTAATAGCTTTGTATAGTTATTCGAGTGATTTTTTAATAAATAATATTTGAACTAAAAAGCCGCAGCTTCACATCCAAAAAGCCACATGTGGCTCTCGAGCCGCAGGTTGCCGACCTCTGGTCTACATTAATTACAGAGGCACATGTAGAGGATCGAAAGGACTACGACGGACGGATTTGTAAATAACTCTAATCAAGATATTAAAAAAAGACCGGGGCACATTCCCTCATCATCAGATCAACGTCACGCTCTTTTACTAGGTGGTAGAGTTCTGTAAATCTCGCCCGGGTGATGACCCGGGTGATTTACACCATACCACCTATTTCTGATGCAACAGCGCCAATGCTTCTCATATCGTGTTCCGGTTTGAAGGTAAGATAGCTGGTAGACTAATACATGTGGCATTTCGATCTAGCCACACGAATAGCAACGCACCGTTAATATCTTTGGTGTCTATAGGCAGTGGTTTCTCTTTCCATCATGAGAGCTTATTTTCTATATCATGATATAAAAAACGCTTCATTTGCATCATTTGCATAGCAAACTATGAAGAGCTGATGATCTCCGAATGGGGATCAATTCAAGGTTACCACGCCATTGCAATATTGAAGTGACAGAATACTAAATTTAGTATCGATAAAGTCTTCACAAGTTATTTTATTCCTCTCACCAAGTAGAAAAGACCTGTTGATCTTGAAACGGCTGAACAGATTATATTGAATCATCATATATAAGATATGACTCGTAAGATCGGGCTTTCAATGAAAAAACGCAACCAAATCTGACTATCCGCTTGGATACTACGTAACAGCCAGACACATACATACCCTTAAACTTATAATTAAGGAGCTTTGCCCGCAACTTCGTCCGCGTGGAAAATTTTCTAAAATAAAAGCAGCCTAAATTACTCCAAACATCAGCTAACTTCCAGTGAAAATTCCGTAAGAATCCGTCCAGCCGTTTCAAAGATTACCGGAACAAAAAGTCAGTCGGACAGACAGACAAACAAAAATTAAAAATAAACGTTATTTTGGCATATGCACCATGTATAGATGCATTTAGTAGAAAACTGTTATTCTAATATTACAAACAGACACACCGATTTTATTTATTTGTATACAGCAGGGGTCGGCAAGTAGTTTTAAATGGGGTCCGGACACAATTATCAAAATTTTTACACGTAAACAAATTAATTAAATTAAGTTTAAATCTATAGAAATAAGTCAATAACATTTTTTTTTCAATTCTCGTGTGTCTGTCTGTTCCGGCTAATTTCTGAAACGGCTGGACCGATTTAGTGGGATTTTCACCAGTGAATAGCTTATGTAATTTCATGGCTCAAGAAAATTTTCGGACGCCAGAAAGAAAGACTGAAATTGTATCGGCTGAAGTGAAAATTTTGCTATACTGGCAGCACTAATTATTGAGCACTAAATGGTGACGTCTTTCAATTCCACTAGTTTCCGTTCTAGAGCCTCCTAGCTCTTAAGCCTGCTGGTGTCGTTATAAAAAATAAATTAAAAAAAAAATTTTTTTTTCAAAAAAATTCTCTGCTACAATGGCAGCACTAATTGAGCACTAAGTTATTAGCTTATTCGAATTTCGCTGCAACAGTATCATAACGCGGTCACGAATAGTACACTCACAAAAGTTAGCAGTGTGCATTAAAAATGAGTTTTGATCCACCTATCACAGCACCAAATATCTGTTTTCAGCACTAAATTAGCACTAATTGAGCACTAAATTTTGATCTAAAAAACGAGTGATTCTGCCGACTTGACCTTTCTAGCTTTACAGACGTCCTAACCAAATAGGCAAAGTGAACCGAACGCCAGTAGATGTTTCGGTTAGCCAGGATTTACCAACGAAAATCCCAGTTGCCTCATTTCATCGACTTTAGACTCACGTTTTTATTCCAACTAGCGATTGCCTGTGGCCGAAATATTATATGTACACGTCATTGGGCCGAAATTCGACCATAGACTAAGCAAAAAAAAATGATGTGGTGTCGCGGGACACCAGGTAGGAACGAAGTTCCTTCGGCTAAACGGCACTACTCGCTTGTGTACGCGACTGTCGCGCCTGCGCACGTCTCATTTAACGGTTTTCTTCCACGCATTTTTCTTACGGTTTTACTATCACATTTTTTTCAGTTCGGTCGCGCAGCAAAATCCATATCCCCTCCAAGCCTGCCGTAAGGAACTTCGTTCCAATAAAATCCCTTTTGAGTTTGACAACTGACTTTAACCGTAAAGAAAATAGCAAAGTATATATGTGTGTAATGTGTATATTTGTATATTATCATGTATGTCACATGAATGTAGTGTGTGTAATGTTTATTTTTATTAATTTAATACATTTACAATAGACTTTATTTAAAAATATTAGGTTTCTGCAGTCCTCCGCAATGTAAACTTTTACCGTACCAAATTTCATACTCAAACGTTCGCGCAATTGTCTGAAAAGGGATCCAAAGTTTTACCTTCAAGTATTAATATATAGATAATCAGTACCAACAAAAAATCGTAAAAAAAATATTTAGAACACCCTTATAGGCACATTTAACGAATTAACATTTTTAGAATTACTGTTGAATCGGAACGCGGTCATACGGTGAGAAGATTTGGCGGAAGAACTTCAGCGGGCTATTGTTTTTTTTCTATATTTACATAAATAATATATTATATTGGGTGTGTTTGTGACAACTGTCTAACCTAAGATATTTTACAAACTTACTAAGACCAGCCAGAGTAAATAAAACTTTATTCTGAGCCTCTGAATTTAGGCAGTTTAAGCCTGACCTACTATCTATCTTTAACTGTCAAAACCTATACAAAAAATGTCAGAAATAAACATTACTGACACTTTTTCTATAAACATTACACACACTACCTGCCTGCCTTCCTGGCGCAATAGCGTCAGTGCTTGTCACTGACGAGTTGCGGTTTGGACGGTAAATTAGCATTACCGGCTACTAGTTATGCATGTGGCATTAAGATAACTCGCCACAAAGATCGCACCTTTAACATCTTTGGTATTTATAAAAGATGGTTTCTCTTTCCATCAGGAGAGCCATCTGCTTGTTTCCTGCCGTATGATGTAAAAAAAAACATTTATTTGACGCATACCATAATGTACACACCTACATACTATTTTATTTATGGCTAAAATCGATATCAATCTTAAAAGAGATTTTATTGAACAGTTTATTTCCGAATTTCGACCACAGGACGAAGGCTAGGATACATAAATATCCCAATTAAAAACCTCCTTTTTGGAAAGTCATTAAAAATGCACTTACAAAATTAAAGCGCCATGGCTTTAATCATGTTCTCCGACAATACTAAAATCACATAACACTTGACACAAGATCCACTAGCGTACTCCTATGGGCCGACAAGTATTACCGTTAATGTATTTACTGCGCTGGTCTAGAGCGGAGGACACACTGACACGGACGGACCGACTTATAATATACCCACCGACTTTGTTTACAGGATTAAATATGGCGGACTTTAAATCAGAGTGCTAAGTGTGAGTTTTTCTTTTCGCATTCGATCGTGAGCGCGTTTCGAGTTTAATAGGAATTAGTATGTGATTTGTACAGCGCCACCTAGTGGTAAACTGGTTTCTCACGTTTACCACTAGGTGGCGCTGTACAAATCACACACAAATTCCTAGTAAACTCCAAACGCGCTCACGATCGAATGCGAAAAGAAAAACTCACACTTAGCACTCAGTTTATATAAAATTTATGTTATTAAGCAATTTTCAGCGTTTCTTACTTTATTTTTACTTCCCAAATGTAGCAGACTTAAAACATACTCCATATTCCCCTATTGTAAAAAATACATTTTTTGATTATTTTATTTGATAAAATGAAGAACAGTTCATTACGAATGACTGATGACTGATTTAGTAACTGATTTGATTATATATTATAGGCTTATTATTTGTAATGTCTATTGTTTTGTTGCCTTAGTGTAGGTATGACCACTGACTGATTGGAATTTATAAAAATATTTAATGTTTTTGAGTTGATTTTTTATAAACGATATCCGGATAGATGAAAGGACGGACAGCGGGGACTTAGTAATAGGGTGCCCTTTAAACCTCTGGGTACGGAAACCCAAAAGAAATTCACCAAGTACCGGCTATAAAAAAATTAATACACACAAAAAACACCCCTTGACCCTTCTATCTATAGGGTAAATCAAAGCATCCGAGATTGTGTCCGCGGTTTACGGGGGATGGTTAGGTAACTTGTGGGCGGAAGCTCCACAAGGCGAGTTGTTCTGTGTCCGCCTGATGGACAAATCAGCTGACGATTACAAAACGACATATCATACCAGCTATACAGTGCAGCCTGCTGCATTTTGTTTATTTAATAAATATAAATATAAATATTCACGGGACAAATTACACTTACTGATCTAACCCCAAAGTAAGCAAAATATTCGCTTGTGTTATGGGTGTTAATCAACGATACTAATACACACAAATACATAAATAAATACTAGAATATATATGTGAGTGGTTACGCAAAAAGGGACCTCAAGGGAAAATAATTGATTTCGAGTAAATCACGTTTAAAATGTTGAGTCGAAATGAGTTTCGCCACGAGTGCGGGAGAGAGGCGCGGGGTGTTTTATGTTAGTGTCGTTAGTGAGCGACTTCGTCAGTGAGAAATAGCACGTGTTTGCGATAGCTGTATTATTGGTGACTTATTTATTTCGTCTTTTACTTGTCTTTATGTGCGCGCTAGAAAAAGAAACTAGTGTGCGCTGTGTATAAGGTGTAATATTTTCAAAACTGCCTCGGCTTACATAAAAAATCATTTAAAAAAAACTACGGCACCTAAAATTATTTTGATTAGAACAAAACAAAGATGAAGGACCATAGAATCAGAATTTATCAAAAAAAAAACCGTTTCCAATCCCTTCAGGTCCCTTTTTGCGTAACCACTCACATATAATAAACACCCAAACCCGAAAATACAAACATTTATGCTCATCACACACACACAATCCGTTCAGTAGTTTTGGCGTGATTGAGTTACAAACATCCATCCATCCAAACATGCATAGTGTTTGCATGTTTGGATGGATGGATGTTTGTGGTTTTGTGATGGATGGATGATTGTGATGTATGGATGGATGTTTCCATACATCACAATTTGATTGTGATGGATGGATGGATGGATGATGCCGTTAAATCTATAATATTAAATATAGATTTAACGGCGTGTGATAATATGCAACAATAACGTTTTTTAGAACTATACGCTCTCGTGATGACAATTTCATACGAACATCTAGCACCTGTCCAGCACACCTTTCCCCATGTTGATCCCGGGCTTCTTTGAAGAATAGGCCAACTGCCGTTCTGCAAGTCAGGTCGTAAAAGGCGACCAATTGGCTATACGAGTCACTGCCATCGTGACTACTAGGTGGTAGAGTTTTGTATTGTCTCGCCCGGGTTTGATGCCACCACCTTACCTATTCTTTGCCACAATAGCATCAATACTTGTCAATGTCGTGTTCCGGTTTGGAGGGTAAGGTAGCCGGTAAACTTATACACGTAGCATAAAATAGCAACGTACCATTAACATCTTTGGTGTCTATGGCGATGGTTAACCTTTTCCATCAGGAGACCCATCTACTTGTTTGATATCTTATAATATTAAAAAAAACATCCGGCAAATTACATCGAATTTAATACAGTAAAAGCACAGAATAATATCTCCTGAGTATTAGGTTTCTAAGGTGGAGCTTGCATTCGTATTAATCAATTAAAACATATTTACATTATATCTCTGTCTATGGGGTCTCGTCATCTCTTTTTATACAGCTGTGTTAGAAAGAGAGGGTAAGACCTGAAAAGATGGCAGCAGTATTTAAAATTTGGTTTCAAGTAGGTATTAGAATTGTTGCCTCCAGATATAATATAGCTTCATGCTCCTGACGGAGCTAAAAGTGACAATAATTGTAACTGACATCACTGACAGCTCGCTAGTCGCGGACTTCACTCCTCGCTATTTTAGGTACAGGGAAGCATCCTTTAATTTGTGGTTTCCAAATATCTGTGTTTTGGTATTGTGTCAATTTGTTCATCCCATCCCTAAAACAGGAGATCGCTCTAATCCGTCTAACTATCAGCCCATAGCCATAACCTCCTTGTTCTCCAAAATTATGGAGACGATCATCAACTCTCAGCTCCTCAAGTATTTAGAAGAGCACCAGCTGATTAGCGACCGTCAGTACGGTTTCCGTCGCGGCCGTTCAGCTGGTGACCTTCTAGTATACCTAACTCATCGGTGGGCGGAAGCAGTTGAGTCCAAGGGGGAGGCGTTGGCAGTTAGTTTGGACATAGCGAAGGCCTTTGATCGGGTATGGCACAAAGCGCTTCTCGCGAAGCTGCCTTCCTATGGGCTTCCCGAGAAATTATGCAAGTGGATCACTAGTTTTTTTGGCTGACCGGAGCATCAAGGTCGTTGTCGAAGGTGCGTGCTCCGACCTTAAATCTGTCAATGCCCCAAGGCTGCGTGCTATCACCGACTCTGTTTCTTCTGCATTTCAATGACATGATGCGAATTCGCAACATACATTGCTATGCGGATGACAGTACTGGTGATGCTACATACTCCGGCCGAAGCGGTATTTCTCGGGAACACGTCGAAGAGTGCCGAAACAAGCTTGTGTCTGAAGTCGAGAATCGACTTACCGATGTCTCTGAATGGGGTCGTCAAAACCTGGTCAATTTTAACTCCAAGAAGACACAGCTTTGCGTGTTCACCGCAAAAAAGACACCCTTTGTCGTATCACCTCGATTTAGGGATACTCTCCTGACAGCCTCAGCTAGTGTCGGAATCCTGGGAGTCGACATATCGAATTACGTTCAGTTTCGCGGTCATTTGGAAGGCAAGGCTAAATTAGCCTCTAAAAAGCTCGGTGTGCTCAGCAGGGCGAGACAGTACTTTTTGCCGGCCCATCGCCTTCAAATTTATAAGGCACAGATTCGGCCTCACATGGAGTACTGTTTTCATCTCTGGGCCGGAGCTCCCCAATACCAGCTTCTTCCTCTTGATCGCATACAGCGTAGAACGGTTCGAGTCGTTGACGACCAGGCTATTTCGGAACAGCTCGACTCTTTGGCATTACGCAGAGATGTAGGTTCACTCTGCGTCTTCTATCGTCTTTATCATGGGGAGTGTTCCGACGAGTTGTTTGGAATAACTCCCGCCGCCGAATTCCACCATCGGACATCGCGTCAAAATTTAAAGTTCCATCCTCACCATCTCGATGTCTGGTAATCCACAACTGTGCGTTTCTCCTGACACTTTTTGCCTCGTACTACTCTGTTGTGGAATCAATTACCGGCAGGGGTATTTCCGAACGGATACGACATAGGGACCTTCAAGAAAAGAGCTTACTCATTCTTAAAAGGCCGGCAACGCAACTGCAAGACCTCTGGTATTGCAGATGTCCATGGGCGGCGGTGATCACTTACCATCAGGTGCACCTCTTGCTCGTTTGCCCCCTCTTCTATATAAAAAAAAAATATTAACATGAAACATAGTTGCCCGTATTACAAGTATCAGTTGCTCATATACCTAACAGTAGACGGTTAAACTATACCGCAGTACCGTAACTTTACTTTTACTCAAAATCTTATATATATTATCTCTGTTCTCAGATTGCTGAAATCTGTAAAATTTTCAGTATTCATATAATGTTAAACTAGTCATTAATTGACATAATTTATGATGACATAAATACATTTCATCTTATTACAACTTATAAGAGGGTCTCCTTTTTTGCACTAAAAGTTCAAAGATGCGTGTCTCAAGCAGGTGGTATTCGCGCTTGCACCATTTCGAGGTATTGTGCCCGTGAGATTGAGAGGTGTCTAATAGTGATGGGACCTCGAGTGATTTTTTTCACACTAGTCACTCGCCAGTGAAAACTAATTCACTCGAGTGAAGATGAGACTTGAGTGTCTGTTTTTCACTCAAGTCAAGGATATGATTCGATTTGATGAAGTAAAGATGTGATTTTTTATAGTAAATAAAATACAAAAATAATTAAATATTTATAAATCAATCAAATCAAATCTTTCATTTCTATTATCTTCTTTTGTGGCTTATATTCGCTATTACATAAATTTAAAAAAATACTTGGCTTATAGTAGTTACATATTTTCAACATTATTTTTAGGCTACGCATTGCTTTAACAACATACCTGGCCAAGCATTATAAAAATAATAATAATATTATTAATATTAATACAGTAATACTAATACAATTAATACAGTAAAATATTTCATATTATGAAATATTTTACTGTATTAATATTAATTGTTGACCTGCACAAATTTGTACTGAATTTCAAATGGAAGATACATCGGCTAAACCTGTCATAACTTGAATTTCTCACTCGATTCGGTATAGACCGCTTGAGTGGTCCGAGTCAATCGAGTTGACTCGAGTCACTCGTTTATTTATTTACATATATTTTATTCGAGTGCTAGTAGAAGAAAAGCTACTCGAGTGACTCGAATGAAACATGGCTCTAGTCCCATTACTGGTGTCTATGTGTGCGTTGCTCGAGCGTCATTCGTGTATAGATTGAGTGAGTATCTTCACGCCCAAGAGATTGGCAGAGTTACAACTAGTACATCCTCGATTAGCTGAAGATACATAGGCCGTCAATGTAATAGGTGGCAAGCCTATCGCCAACCGGGCACTTACAAGATACAATGCAACTGCGGAAAAATAAATAAATATTCATGAGACAAATTACACATACTGATCTAACCCCAAAGTAAGCAAAATAATTGCTTGTTATGGGTGTTAGTCAATGATACTAATACATAGAAATACATATATAAATTCTGTTACATACATAATAAACACCCATACCCAGAAATACAAACATCTGTGCTCATCACACAAATGCTTGTCCCTGTCGGGGATCGAACCGGAGCCCCATCGATTGCATAGTCAGGATCGCTAACCGCTCGACCAACAGGCGGTCAGATCAAAAGATGACAGAAGTAAAAGCAACAGTTATTAACTCGCCAAAGACAAAGGGAAAACCGGAAACAGAATATAAAGTACGTATTTCGTTGCTTTTTGTCATATTATGGTTGGATTGTTGCCAAACGCGATATGACCGTGATCCAAGCGACATCTCACGTCATCCAGGAACAAGGTAATCTCAGTGCAAACAATGCAATAGTGATGGCCTTTGGAAAGTGTCTCGGGTTGCGACACTTTCAGCAAGAAAGGATCTAACGAGCAGTTTTATGAAAATCGAAAAAAAACAATGAAAGTGTTTTAAGGGTTTTATGTAAATTCAAAGAAACCATCCCGGCCAAATATTATATATTTAAAGAGAAGATTTTATTGATTTCTCAAAAAAAGGCCTCGTATTCTAGAGAATAGCTTATTCGATTCAGATAATGATGTCTCAGGTTCAATCCCCGGGTCGGGCAAGTGTTATTTTTTTTCAGGGTTTTCCTCGAAAATTCAAAAATTCAGTAGCAGCTCCGAGTATGGCGGAAGGCGTGTTATCACTGCCGTGCCTAGAATGAGCACGTAAAGCCGTCGGTACGGGTTCTCGTTAGAAATAAGCGATAATTGTTATCAGGTCGGTAAAATGCGGCAATGAGGATCACCACTCGAGGTTCGATTTACTCTGCCTACTCCACTCCGCAAGGGATACCTGGCATGATGACACTTTTTCACTTTTTTTTCAAAAAACTAGATCTATTAAGCATCGGAACAATAAAAGCAAGGTGATATGCAATGCTTTAAATAGGTACAGTTATTTTCCGCTAAAAAGCGTGGAGCAAAATGTATTATGGTGCATTTTGCTTTCCACATTAATTTTTCGAAAACAAAAGGGTTTTATAATAATCCTCAATAGTAGGTATAGTATAATCACCGACCACACAGCCTATAGACGGCTAATGTTTGATTTTCCGTATTGAATGCATTCGGGCAACTAGCTGAGGTAAGATGAAGTGG
This sequence comes from Apodemia mormo, assembly GCA_036924255.1. Classification (NCBI taxonomy): domain Eukaryota; kingdom Metazoa; phylum Arthropoda; class Insecta; order Lepidoptera; family Riodinidae; genus Apodemia; species Apodemia mormo. The sequence continues at coordinate 43,398,265 of JAUPFN010000010.1, forward strand.
GGTTGCAACGCCGTAATTGGCTAACTCAAGGCCACAGTGAAAGATAGTAATGTACAGAGCATCTGATTGGTCGACACTGATTACTCATTGGCGCGTGGACATTTATATCGGAACTATAAGTCAGATATGTTGACACATGTCGTTCGTCTATTATTAAGTGTCTATGGGCTGTGTGGTCGGTGAGTATAATGCTCAGGAGGCAAGAAATATGTTTACGGTGGGTTGCTGTCACATACATAAGTTTACCGGGTGCCTTACCCTCCAAACCCTAACACGACAGCGACAAGTACCAACGCTATTGCGATTTGCGACATAGTAGGGGAGCCCAAGGTGTTAATTGGAGATTTTCTCTAACGTCATGGGGACCTATTGGATCTGTAAATCACATGGTAGGAAAAAAAGGGATATATGATGTTTTTCATTTCAATGGTGGAGATAAAATTAACAGATAAAAAATTTAAAAAAGCAGAGACATGGAAACACTGAAGCGCGACAGATCAAGGTATGGTAGATTTTTTTTATAGAAGAGGGAGCAAACGAGTAAGAGGTGCACCTGATTGTAAGTGATCACCGCCGTCCATGGACATCTTTAAATTGGTGGATTAATTGCGAGCTAAAATTAAGAAAATCTGACGATTAAAGTGAGCGTGAGGGAGTGGGACACTCACAAAGTTGCAAAAAAAAAACGTCTTGACATTCTCATGTAAGAAGAATGAAAAAATATAGTCTGACAATTTCCACAAACCAAAGTTCTAGGAATTTCAATTTTTTGCTGCTCTAGATGTCCGGCTTATATTTGAAGAGCCTCAACAGCATGCGAGACCCCCCCCCCCCCCCTGTATTATTCTGCCGCGCTCAAGTAAATCCCAAAATCCTCTCTTGGGCTCCTAATAGGAATACGTAAAGCGATGGTACTAGATTCGGTCGAGATATTGCAGAACACTACCAACTAATTACTGGTCAGGATGTTACTTTTTTATATTATAAAATAGCAAACAAGCAGATGGTTCTCCTGATGGAGAGATTCGCCTATAGAAAACAAAGATATTACAACACTGCACGTTGACGCTATTGCGGCAGGATAGCTAAGGCGGTGATACCAAATACCCGAGCGAAACGTTACAAATCTCTACCACCTAGCCATCACAATGGTTATACTAACACATATTGGCCTTTTCTCGCCTTTCACGAGATACTTTGCACTAAAGCAGTTGATCTATTCTTTAAAATAATACTCGACTCGACTCAGAAATAATCTTTTCTTCTACATGGACTGCCTAACTAATAACACCTGCCTTTATGATAATCTTAATAATTTTTGCACAGCACATTCATAATTAATGTTATCGCCGCTTTCTCTTATTTTGAATGAAATAATGAAAATATTATAAATTCTAATTTATTTTTTTATGATTTTAATGGAACTTGGAATGTAATTAACCTAAAATTACATTTATACAATTTTAGAGAGAACAAAAGTAGAAAATACAGTCTCCAATATTCAACGGTGTTCAACCGACCTCCCGAAAAGTTAAGTTGTATATTTTTATGTTTGTCACTTCAGAACTTTAGTCATGTACATGAAGTTCTAAGCGTTTAAACCCAACGAAATTGAAAAAATGTATCTATATATATATAAAAATCAATTGCTGTTCGTTAGTCTCGCTAAAACTCGAGAACGGCTGAACCGATTTGGCTAATTTTGGTTTTGAATTAATTGGTGAAGTGCAGGGAAGGTTTAAAAGGTGAGAAAATATAGAAAAAAAAATAAGAGTATTTAAAAAGGCAGAACAACGTTTGCCGGGTCAGCATACATAGTACATATGTATATATTTATTTTTACTCTGAAGATGGTTTTTTTTTTTAAATATAAAACAAATAGAAATAGTTCTAGGGATTGTGAGACTCAAACGAGACTCAGAACTACCCCTACAGCTTCCCCTAAAATCATATAATATATAAAAAATGTTCCGGAGCTCCTTTATACCTAGTAAATTTTTAAAGGCTCATTGGACCACCAAAAACAGTGTAAAATAGCGGGATTTAGGGGTGGCTGTAGGGGTGGTTCCAGGGCTTATTTGAGTCTCGCGATTTTTTGTATTGTTTTTGGTGGTCCAATGAACCTCTAAAATTGTCAGGTTCAAAGGAGCCCCGGAACAATCCTTTTATTTATTTTTTATGTACCATATGATCTCGGGGTTGGCCGTAGGGGTAGTTCCGGAGCACCTTTGAGACCCGCGATTTTTCTTGTGATCCAATGAACGTCTAAAAAATTGGCAGTTTCAAAGGAGCCTAGTAACATTTTTTAATATATTATATGATCTTAGAGGTAGAGTTAATTCTGGGGCTCCGAGGTAGGACCATCAAGGGTATTTATTGATAAATAAAGAAATGAGTATTTGCTTATACTGTTCGCTTGAAATTATTTTAAGTTGACAGTAAAACCCGTTTCCTATATCGGTCATATGGAAATAATATCGAAAATTAGGAACCATTGATCTAGGCCCTTCGTTCATACTGCTTACCGCGCAAGAAAGCTAACGTGAATATCTATATTTTTTTATTATTTCACAAAACCGACATTCATCTCCATAGACTCCATACACCACGGAGTTCAACGCACGTTTCACTACAAATCATTTCCTTCCATCCATCATTCCTCCACCACGGCAAATAGCACCTTGTCACAAAGACATAAGGGTGTTGCTGACCGCACCTCCGACTGGTCGGATGATGTAATCTATCGTACAGATGCCGGCCGTGATTTTAACTATAAGCGGAAAGATCCGCCGTTTGTATCACCAGATAACCTATAGTTTAATTTATTATTTCCTCGCGGTCTAGGGATTTACCTATTAAGCTCAGATTATGAGATCCCGGGTTTGATCCCCGGGACCTTTTTGTATGGGACAGTATACTTTCCTTTGGTCCTTTTCACATTTGATAAAGGGATACACAGCTGAGGTTAGAAACCAGTTTTTGAAGTTTTACTTTTTTAATATCATAATTAAGATTGCAATCAAGGAGATGGTTTTTTTCGAGGTTTTCTCGAAAATGTAAAATCTCAGTAGCAGCTCAGAGTCTGGCGGAGTGGTGTATTACCACTCCAGTGCCTCGAATGAGCACGTAAAGAAGTCGGTCTCGGCCATCGCTAGAAAGAGTCAATAATAATCGTTAACATGTCAGTAAATGCAGCGATGAGGATCACCACTTACCTCGCCATCCGACAAACCGGTGAATCGTGGTGAAGTGGAAAGACTATTAACGATCGGCTTACTCTGTCTACCGGGCGTGATGATACAGATGGTTCTCCTGGTGGGAAGAGAAACCACTGACTATAGACACCAAAGATATTGACGAATAATCTAGAAACGTGTAAAGTTGGAACGAACGAACGAAGTACATAACAATATTAATACTGCGTAATCCGTGTGACAAGTTGGCAATGCCATAATATGGATATTATACATAAGTCTACCGGCTACCTTACCCTCCAAACCCAGAAAACGACAATGACAAGCGTTGATGCTATTGTGATAAAAACATCGACATAGTTTTCGCTGGGCAGAAATATGTAAGATGGTGGTACCAAAAACCCGGGCGAGAGGTATGTTATTACTTATCTATATATATAAAAATCAATTGCTGTTCGTTAGTCTCGCTAAAACTCGAGAACGGCTGAACCGATTTGGCTAATTTTGGTTTTGAATTAACTGTTGAAGTCCAGGGAAGGTTTAAAAGGTGGGAAAAATATAGAAAAAAATAAGAGTAGTTAAAAAGGCAGAACAACGTTTACCGGGTCAGCTAGTCATGAATGAAAACATTATGTTCAGCATTTCTCGATGAGGATTACTGCATTTGAAACATATTTAATACTCGTATCTACCAGCTGAAGCCAAAATTTGAATCAGGTTAATCAGTCCTTTGGTAGGTAAATCCCAGAACGCAAAACACAACAGTTTACGAGAATTGCAGACCGCTGACTAGTTTATCGCTAAATAATGATTCATAATACGCGAAATCCAAATTATGACCGCGCTCACATTCCTCGGATTTTATCAACGTCACTTAATCAAACTCGGATTCACTTATTGAAAAAAAAAACAAGCACAGTAAAGATCACGCCACGGCGATGATATCTTCCAGCTAGATGCAGTGACGATATTATAACAAATTCTATGTAATATAATATATTCTATATAACAATAAATGATTATAATAATTATGATTAATTATCTGAAGATCGAGCTCAGTGGCATGCTATTGGAGAGGATTTGTGATACGTTAAACAATCGTTCGCCTTTTACGATCTGCCTGGAAGAATGGCAGATGGTCAATTAATTAAACATTAAAACACTCGAACCCAAAGTCACCAGAGATGCCAGGAACAGTGATTTTGCCGAATACAAAAAATTCGGCCGCCGTTTATTCGGTGGCGTATTTCTTGTTTCATAAGCGAATTTTAAGTATTAATTGTTAATGTTTTTTAGTATATTTTTTTATATCATAAGATAGCAAACAAGCAGATGGGTCTCCCAATGGAAAGAGTCAACCATCGCTTATAGACACCAAAGATGTTAATGATATGCGTTGCTATCTTGTAGCGGGGTCTAATGCCACATGCATAAGTTTACCGGCTACCTTACCCCCAAACCAGAACTTGATAGTGACAAGCACTGACGCTATTGCGGCAAGAATAGGTAAGGTGGTGGTACCTGACCCGGGCGAGACAATTCAGAACTCTACCACCTAGTAGCCACGATGGTAGTGATTCGTATAGCCAATCGGTCTCCTTTTACGACCTGCCTGGTAGAACGGGAGTTGGCCTATTTTTCAAAGGAGCCCGGGACCAACACTTCATATATGAACAGTAAGATTTTCGACAAAATTATTCGCATTGTAAACCAATCGTAAATCAAATCTAATACCTTTAAACGAGGTCCAAGAAAAGCTCGGTTCCCAAGATATGGGTATGTGAAAAACCGAGCAAAGCTCGGTCAACCAGATGTTGTCAGATTAACAAGGAACACACCCCTTGTTTAAAGAAATGTACTGCACACGCGGAACTAAGGTCATAACATGTATGGCGGCCTTGACAGTTAATTAGCTAAGCAGTATTGATTTACCTATACTAGTAACAATGTTTCTTATGAAGTTTAAAGCCATTTTGGAATAGTATAAACGAACAGACTAACTTAATGTTGATATACATCTGCTGAAAATACCATGGGATTCATTTTTCAGACGTCCTCCCAATCGGCTCAAGACAATAACACCAACTGACGCTTTTGCGTCAGGAACAGGCAAAACGAGCACCAAATTTGGACGAAACGGTGCAAAACACGATTCTCTATTAAAAGAAAATGATTAGTTAATGTCACAAACTGCGACCGTAAATCATTTACGATCTCCCAGGCATTATGGAACAACGGGCCCGGGCAACAAAGGGACTGTAATTCATGATTCTTCATCCTCTATCTATTGGTTAGCGACCCTGAGTGACTGCTCAGTTGAGGGAGTTGAATTCCCGACATGGACAAGTATGTGTGTGAAAAGCATAAATGCATGTATTTTAGAGATGCCACGAATATTCGGTTAGTATTCAGTATTCGGTCATTTTATTTGGCATTCGGTATTCAGCTGAATATTGGGATTCATTCGGCCAAATACCAAATACCTGGTCATGAAAAAAATCTCACATAATCCTTAAAAAAGTCAATATATATATTGTTCACCCCCGTGTTGGTCCCGGGCTCTTTTGAAGAATAGGTCAACTACCGTTCTGCCAGGCAGGTTGTAAAAGGCAACCGAGGTGCGAGTCGTGGTTACTAGGTGCTAGAGTTATGCATTGTCTCGCCCGTAATTGTACGGTATGGTACCACCGCCTTACCTATTCCTGCCGCAATAGCGTCAGTGCTTGTCACTATCGTGTTCCGGTTTGGGGGGATAAGGTAGCCGGTAAATTTATGCAAGTGGCATAAGACCTCGCCACAATATAGCAACTCACCATTAACATCTTTGGTGTCTATAGGTGATGGTTGACTCTTTCCATCAGTAGACCCATCTGCTTGTTTGCTATCTTATGATATAAAAAAATGGAGGGGAGGCTACATAGCATATACCACTCGTACAGTATGTGGTTAATGCCATTCTGTTATTGCAGAATTTTTCGCCTCCAAATTCTTCCGATTATGTGGTCTCCGGTAGGTTTTTGACCTGCTCTTGTTGAAATTTGTTTTTTGATATTAGATAGCAAACAAGCAGATGACACTCCTTTTGGAAAGAGACCATCGCATATAGACACCAAAGATGTTAATGGTGCGTTGCTAACCGTGTGGAAGGTTGGCAATGCAAGGTACATACGTCTACTAGCTACCTTACCCACCAAACCACGAGCACAACAAGAATTGTCGCTATTGCGGCAGGAATAGGTAAGGTGGTGCTACCATGTACCCGGGGGAGATGTTGCGGACCTTTACCACTTAGTTGTCACGATGTATTTTACGAACCGCCCGGCAGAATGGTAGATGGTCTATTCTTCTAAGATGTACCGGACCAACACAGAGTAAATAATGAGAAAAGCTTACATAATGAGAGTTCAGCTAAAATAGGTATTGCTTATTGGGGATTTTTTTTGAGATAAAATGTGTCATTAATATTACCAGGCAGGGGCGCGATAACTATCCTCCTCATCTACCCAAGGAACATGTTTTTTTTTTATATCATTTAGATCAGAGCTGTCCAAAGCACGGCCCGCGGGTCCCATGCGACCCGCGGCATGCAATCGTGCGGCCCACGAAGTGTTTTAATCCACCGTAACATACCTACTTAAAAATTCACTGTCTTCTTCGTGCGCGTAAGATATAAGAAATCTCATTACACAAGAAAAGCTCGCCTTTTACTGTATTACACACATACATACATACATATCTTCACGCCAGATCCCTTGCGGGGTAGGCAGAGAAAACTGAGTGGCATACATCACGACCCTTGCAGGCTTGTCTCGCTTCTTCCACATTCATCACTCTCTTCATACACACACGCCGGTAGCGAAGACTCTTGACACCACTTTCGGACAGTACTCGATCAATCTGATGATGGTATGTCAGTCTTGGTCTTAACCAGTAGGGGCCATCCATAAATTACGTCACACGAAATTCATAATTTTTTGACCCCTCCCCCGTCCTTGTCACAGCTGGTCACATTTGTGAGACCCCCCTCTACATGGTGTGATGTCACATATTTAACAATTTTACATTGCAATAATGAACTAATTCGATTTTTTTTTATTTATACAGGTAGCTTTTTAAATTTAGTTTTGTAATAGGTACTTAAGATATAAAATATTATATTTTGAAAAAATGTGATGTCACAAAATTTGGTACTTGTCACACATTGTCACACTTCGTCGACCCCCTCCCTCCCCCGTAACATGTGACGTAATTTATGGATGGCCCCGTACCTACATCCTTCCACATTTGCATTGTATATCTGTTTTGTTAACCTTTCATCTACCTGCTACCATTGTTTCTACATGTCCAAACCAACGGAGCATGCCCTTTCTCATCTTTTACCATATTATTTTTATTTAATAATTTTCCTTAACTGTATTTGTGTGTTTCCCTTTTTGAAAAGTGAGTTGCCTTTGCGGCCCCCTAATCTCTTTGTAAATTCATATTAGCCCAGGATTGTATCTGGCTTGGACAGCCCTGATTTAGATAGCAAACAGACAGATGGCTCCCTTGATAGAAAGAGATAACAATCGCCTATTGATACCAAATATGTTAATGACACGTTTGGTCTTTTCTTGTGTGAGACAATGCAGAACTCGACCTCTTAGTAGTCACGATGGTAGCGACTTGCATAACCAATAATTCGCCTATAACAAACTGCCTGGTAGAACTGCAGATGGTCGGTCTTCTTCAAAATTACTCCGGACCAACAAGAATAAAACGATAGGGGAGGGGAGAGCTTAAAATTATCAAGACAAATATGCACCTTGATATTTATCTAGATAATTATCATGATAATTTTCAAATAATTATCACACAGATATAAAGCCAAGCAATTATGTAACTAGTATTACATATCAACATTTACATTAGAAACAAGTAGTTTAAATTATACACATTTTACACTCAATCTATTATAAATTTTTCAACCGACGAAAAAATTGAGGTAATCATACACATATGTGTTTTTGTTGGAATTGCATAATATTTGAGTATGATGATCAATTCACTTCAAAATTTTGTAAATGTATAGTATGTAATGTAGTAAGTGTATGTATGTATATTATGTTTGTTCACACAATTATCAGTAATAATAAGTCACATCGACTTTTTTTTTGTTTCAAATCAAGTATATTCTTTATTTATCTTGATAATTATCACTTCAAACCCTACCAGGGACTTAGGAATATCTAAAAATTAAAAAAAAAATAACTAGGAAGAAATAGCACACATTTTGCTAGTAAAAATTTATACAGAATATTTTCAATAGCTGACAAAACCAGCTTCGACTGCGAGAGTGTCTGCTATATGGACAACATGTAAAACAACTCGCTATACGACTCACAACATAGTTTTTCATACAATCTTTCATCTCTTGTTTCGGCCTCTTTGGGGTTGATTTATATAAAAAAGGAAGTCTATGTTTGACCCCAGATCTTCAACTATCTTCATACCAAATTTCATGAAAATAGGTACAGTGGTTAACCCATGAAAGCGTAACAGACAGACATTCGGATTTATAGTATTTGTATGGATAGTATGATGTGATAGGGCATGAAATAAAATAAATATCAATGACGAATGGTGCATGTACATTGTACATTGATGTTTAAAGTTCGAAGAAAAAAATGAATTTTATCATCTGGGGAAGTGTTTAACAGAAGTATAATTAATTCTGTTGCTAAATATAAAACTATCTTACAATATGAATAATGTTTATACAGGATATATTTATAATTAAGTCAAAAATCCCTGGTTCTAATTTTAACATAGCCTTGAACACTATTATTTTCATTCGCTTTAACGTTGTTGATATGTAAAAACAAATAAGTGAACCGGTTGAATAAAACAAATAAGTGAAAATGTATGTACTGTCTTATGGTCTAACTGCTATCCTTTTTGGCTCAGATCATAAAGATTTAGGTTCTATCTTAGGGCAGGGGGTGTCACTTCGCAGTTTAGGTATACTCGGCCAACGCGGCGCCGGGGCGGCGTATGGCAGTGAGCTGTCGCGCCGCTCGTACGACAGTCGCGATCATGTTACGATCACTCATCAACTAAATAAATAAATATCACTACACAAATTACACAAATTTGATCTAACCCCAAAGTAAGCAAATTATTTGCTTGTGATGTGGGTGTCAGACAATGATACTAATACATAGAGATACTAATACATAGAGTTACATATACATATAAATACTGAAAAATACTTAATAAACACCCAAACCCATAAATATAAACATCTATGCTCATCATATAAATGTTTGTCCCTGTTGGGAATCAAATCTGAGCCGCGTTGATGCATAGTCAGGTTCGTTAACCACTCGACCAACTAGGTACAAAAACTTCTCAAGTAACAACCCCGTGCCGACGTTCGCAGCTCGGTCATAAAACTGAGACGCACAAAAAAATTCACAGTTCGCACGCGGTTATAAGTTTCAATTTTGCTTGCAGGCTGGCAGCTCTAGCAAATTTAGGTATATTTCTATACCACTATTAGGTATTCTGTGCTTAGGGTTACCATCTGACAGGCATTTGCAGCATTTAATAAGAGTTGTGAGGTTTAGACAGGCGTGCAGCTGGCAATAGGCATTTTAAAATTTTGCACTTTTTTGTTGCATTTCAAACATTACATGTGTGTTTAATATCAACAATGTACACACACTGACTGGAGACTGCAGGTTCGAAATGAGGGCTTAGGAGGGACTTTGCTTTTAAAATTTTGCATTTTTTTGTTGCATTTCAAACATAACATGTGTGTTTAATATCAACAACGTACACACACTGACTGGAGAGCGCAGGTTCGAAATGAGGGCTTAGGAGGGACTTTGCTGTTAAAATTTTGCACTTTTTTGTTGCATTTCAAACATAACATGTGTGTTTAATATCAACAATGTACACACACTGTCTGGAGAATGCAGGTTCGAAATGAGGGCTTAGGAGGGACTTTGCTTTCTTTTCCCCAATAACAATATTACAAATATGATTTGTTTGCAATTTTTTTGTAATGTTTTAGACAGGCATTTTTTTGAAAATTCAAACACTTCAGGCATTTAGGACAGGGGTATCTTCAGTGATGCATGGTAAACCAATTCTATCCTCAAGTTAGGTTAACAATGTTTCTAGGGGCTAAGAATTACCTAATAATACTGAGCCAATTGAAGGCACAAAGACATTAAATCTATACATATAAATAAAAATGAAGTGTTTGTCTGTGATTTCAAAATAACCAGGTTTTTTAAGTGCCATGTGTTATTTTTAAGATACTAACTAACTAACTAACTAACAACCACTTTTAACATTTCTTTCTGTCTCTCATTCTGTTTGTATGGTGTGATCTCTGGAACGGCTGGATCGATTTTGATGGAAAATTCAATATAGGAGTTTATATGGTAGGACATAGTCTACTTTTTACCCGGACGAGCACAAGGAAGTAATGATTTTGGATCACACGAACGAAGTCACGAGTAATACTAGTACTATATAGGCTAGTAGTTACTATATAAAATACACAAATTTTTGTCCCTAAGATAATTAAGACATATTTAATTAGCATTTTAGCTATGGTTGTTGGATGTGATAATAATAGCCTTATCACTTATCAGCCAATGTACTTGATCATCACACTGTTTGTTCACTTAAAAAGAGGTTATTACACTACCAAATAGTATAATCTGTGACAAAGAACATTGCTATCAAAAGATACATGATAAACAAAGCATGCTGATAAAAATTCTTTTTGTATTGATTACTAGAACTCTAACCTATCCATACTGATATTATAAATACGAATGTAACTCTGTCTGTCTGTCAGTCCCTTCTGAGAGCCTATATGACTAAACCGATTTGGATGAAATTTGGTACAAAAATAGATTGTGACACAAGAAAAGACATATATAGTTTTTATCCCGAAAATCCCATGGGAACGGGAATTATGTGGGTAAAGCTATCTTGTGAGGAGATCAATGCTACATGCATAAATTAACCAGCTACTTTACCCTCCAAACCAGAACACAATAGTGATAAGCACTGATGCTATTGCGGCAGGAATAGGTAAGGCGGTGGTACCAGACCCGAGCGAGACAATGCAGAACTCTACCACCTAGTAGCCACGATGGTAGTGACTCGTGTAACCAATCAGTCACCTTTTACGACCTGCCTGGCCGAACGGCAGTTAGCCTATTCTATCAAGGAGCCCGGGACCAACACGGGAGGGATTTGTGGATCTTAATAGCAATGATCCTTATCCACAGATCTACCTTTTTATCGCTCATTTTAAGGCCTCGATCCAGAAAGGTATTTCAGCTATAGGCAATCATACTAGCATTTGCCAAGTGTTAATGATCCTCCAATACGGATAATGCAAGTATGCATAGTTAATTTACACCGATTCTGATGCATTGACAGAATGAGAACATCTGGCCAGTGCTAAGCGAATGCGTCATTGACACTTGATATCTATCAGCAGACATCAGACAGCAGTTACCTATTACTATCACAAGATATCTGCTTATTGTTATTCATTGTTGTTATTATGATTTTTCACATTCATTTTCACCTATTCCTATATTCATTAATAAAAGTAGTCAGATGCAGATAATTTTTTGATGAGACATTCCAAAAACAGTTTGTATTGCTTAGTTGTTTTTGAAAAAGCAATTTAAACCTACCTTAGAACATACATGCATTACTTTGGTTGAGTGGTTAGCGACCTTTACTATGCAATCAATGGGGCTCGGGGTTGATCCCCGTCGGGGACAAGCATTTGTGCATAAATAAATGTATTTCCGGGTCTGGGTGTATAATCTAGTATTTATATAGGTATTTTAATGTATGAGTATCATTGACTAACACCCATAACACAAGCAAATAATTTGCTTAATTTGGGGTTAAATTAGTAAGTGTAATTTGTTCCATGAATATTTATTTATTTATTATTTACTAGCTGTTGCCCACGACTTCGTCCGCGCGGACTTCGTTTACTACGCACTGCTTCTCCCCCGTAGGTGATAGGGTGATAATATGTAGTTATATATATGTTGACCCGACCTATTAGTAATATTCATGCAAAATTTGAAGTAAATCCATGCAGTACTTTTTGAGCACACCCCGGACATACATACAGAGAAACAGACAAAAAATTCTAAAAACAATATTTTTGGCTTTAATATCAATTGTAGATCACGCCCCAAGTATTCTTTTAAAAAAATATTCAATGTACAGTTTTGACTTTTCTACAATTTTATTATATGTAGATAGATTATACTGCGTTTGTTGGTTGAGTAGTTAGCAAACCTGACTACACCATCGATAGGGCTAGATTTTGTTTCCAGACAAGGACAGGCATTTGTCTTATTTATTACTAGCTGTTGCCAGCGACTTCATCCGTGCGGACTTCGTTTTCTCTGCACAGCACCTGGCCGCTAGGTGATAGCGTGATAATATGTAGCCTATATGTTGACCCGAGCTGTCAGTAATATTCATGCAAAATTTGAAGTAAATCCATGCAGTACGTTATGAGTTTACCCCGGACATACATACAGACAAACAGACTCACAGATAAACAGACAAAAATTCTAAAAATTATATTTTTGGCTTCAATATCAATTGCAGATCATGCCCCAAGTATTCTTTTAAAAAAATATTCAATGTACAGTTTTGACTTTCCTACGATTTTATTATATGTATAGATTAAATACTTCTCTTCTTCATGTAAAATTCCAGCTGTATCTGTAGTAAAATTTATCAAATACCCAATACTGAACACTGAAAAAAATTATCAAATACCAAATGGTGACATCCGAGATGTAATGTGACTTCATTTATTAACAAAACACAAATTAATGATTTTAGTAGCCAAAAATCATATGTTTGTAGGTTATAATTAAAGTTTAAAAGTTTTATACTTACATAGCATTCATAAATCTGTTGGTTCAAAACTTATATCACTACACTTTGAGCAACACAGGACTTTTTAACAGACTGATAAACGTCTTCAAAAATACGTGTAAGTGCAAACTTAAATCCGAATCATTTGTTATCAATTCTAGATATTTTTTTATCATATCACTTTATAGACATAAAGATTTTTCGATTAATACACAATTGACGTCACTTAGCAGCTATTCACTTCGCGAATACATAAACAAATACCTAGTAATAAAATAGTTAATCACGTCCTAAATTCAGCTTCCTTGCAACAAGTTTACCGCTATGTCAAACTAAGGCCGAAGTTTCTACATAAATTACAAAAAAATAAACTACGTTAGAGGTGAAGGTCTTTTAAATTGTGAATAAAACTGTGTCTAGGTCTTTTGGTAGGATAAAAAGATAGTGAGGGGGAAAATTAACGCAACACTTACCAAACTTTTATGATGTTTCTATTGGATTAAATCAACGCTCGTCAAATGTATCACCATAAATATATAAAAAACATTATACTGTTATCACAATTCACAGCACAATTATTTGTTTTTTTTACTTAATAATTTTGTATAATTATTTCTCGTCTAAACAACACTATAAATGAATTGACTTGACAATATTCGAGTCATTCATGACATGACAAATCAACATGTCCTCCACAAACTAAATCCGGTCGAATTAATGTTTTAAATTTTAAATGTGCAAAATTAGGAACCTTTAAACCACTTTAATAAATATTTTATTATTCTATTACATACTGACGATATATTTGAAAGTTTAAAACTACTATTGTAACAATGCATTCAATTCACAATAAGTCTGGGATAAAACACTTCCTGTTTATTTTTACTAATTTATCTGTGGTATTATGGCCTTTGACATATTGGGTGTGTTCCTGCTAACGTGTGACTTAAGTCTGACCAAGGAACTTATATAATTGGAATTACTACGAAGCATTATTTGAAAAATTAAAATGTACTTTATTTCGTTACTCATAAAGTTGATATTTGTTTCTTACTTAACAGTGGGGGAAAAACGTTCTGAGCAAGACAACGACATGAGTGGAAGTTGTCCCTTTCTTACAATTGCCAGTGTTAAAATAAAACTACTGATGGTAGATTTTTATATATTCGGTAATCGTTAAATCCCTTTTATTCATACACGTCGATAAATACATTAGCATAAAAATATGTATTATATTTAACATAGTGAATTCTAAAATGTGCTTATTTTAATTATTACGTAATTACTTATGCAATGCAAAACCTGTTTTTTTTTTTTATGGGCAATGGGCCCACCTCTCGTTCCCACCACTGTAACTTCTGTAAACCAGAATCAACAGCGGCAACCGTCCTGATAACCTCTGAGTTGCGAGCTCAGGGTGCCCTGGGAAAAGCTATGCTGTCTTGGGTCCCGCAACGAAATTAATCAGAAGTATATAGGAGGAGTAGGAAAATACATCCTGTTTCCCTCCCTTTTTAGCAGGAGACAGCAAAATGTTAAAAGCATAAAAATGCTACGAAATGAGACTTTTACAATCAGGTTAAGCCTGATTGCTATTGCACCACGGAAGTTTGGAAATTAGGGACCTACCAGAATGGTCTACTTAATTTTGCTTCCAGTAGTAAGTGTGACAAAATCGTTTGAAGGCACGGAAGTTCCCACGTGTACCCACAAGATCGGAGTAATAAATTACACCGGATATACATTGGATACTATCAAGCATTTGACGACGTTCGTTTTGCCAAAGATTACACTCCCAAAGAATGTGACGTGCAGTTTGTTCATATTTACAGTTTAATTTAGAGCACTCGCAAAAGGGAGAAGGAACTAATTTAAACGAGAATAATTTAGCTTTAAAATTACCGTGGCTAGTGAGAAACTGTGCAACGCAATGATCTATTTCTATCCAAGTTTTACTTAAGCGATCCCGGATGCACGGGAAAAAGTTATATAAATGCCGTCCTTTAGTTGAACAAGACAAACGCGACTGCCATTCATCAATTAATTCATTAGTAACGTCGATTACGGGATTAAAAAGGCGACGTATTTTTGTTTGGGCTTGCAAGTTGATAAATTCTGGGTTAGTAAAATTCCTAGAATTGTAATACATTGAAGCCCGACGCTGAATTTCTAAATCTAATGGTAAGACGCCTGATAAAACGGGTAAAGCTTCGGAGCTTACAGTGCGATATGCTTTGCATAGAAATATTAGTGCTAGACGCTGATTTTGAAGTAGTTTGCGCCGGATCGCACCACTCGTAACTTTATCAGCCCACGCTGAACAAGCATAACAGATACAACCTAAATACGTGGCGTTATAAATTATCTTTAAAGTGTTAAACGTTAAACCCCATGTCGAGGTAGATATGCCCGCAAAGGATAAGAAATTCCGTTTAGCCTTTTCACCGATATAGTTAATATGATTTATAAAAGTATAATTTTTTTCTATGACCAAACCTAAATATGTTACCGATTCTTTTCTCTTTATTGTGCTATTATTTATTTTTATACTGGGAGATGATAGGAGCGAACCTTTTAATATTAAGTAAAACGTTTTATGGGGCGCAAAGCTTAAACGATTTCTCAAGCCCCAGTTGATGATCAAATTAAGACTAGTGTGAGCCAGCGACTCTATCTGTGCTCGTGTGTTAGCTTGTATCATTAAAGCAACGTCGTCTGCATAACCTATTAGCGAGCATCCTTCCGGCAAGGCTAATGAGAATAAATCGTCAAATCCTAAGTTCCATAGATATGGTGAAAGTACTGATCCCTGAGGGCAGCCTAGAGTAAGGCGTTTAGACACTGCGTAATGCCCTAGCTGCAATTTCGTATTCGATTTAATTAGCTTATATATATTTGAATAACACCCCCTTGTTTTTAATTTCAACAATAACATCGGCAACCAAGCGTTGTCAAAAGCACCAGAAATATCCAAAAAAATACCTACAACATAATTATTTCGTGACAATTCTACCATTTTTCTCATAGACAGCACTGCATCGATAGTGGATTTTCCGGCGGTAAATCCAAACTGTTGTTTATTGAACGTGGGCCCCCGTGGTAGAAGTCGAGATACTATCAATTTTCTAACAGTTTACCAAGGGACAGCGGAAGTGTAATGGGACGATAAGATTTAGGGTCATTCGTAGGCTTGTCACCGGACTTTGGAATAATTTTAAGATATCCTTGGCGCCATATTTTGGGGAAAACTCCTTCAGCAATACAACGATTTATTATTTTTAAAATAGAGTCCGGGGCCGCTAAACACGCATGTTTTATCATATAATTTGAGATTTTATCCTCTCCGGGGGCTTTTTTCGATGGCAAGTTGTTAACGGTGTTTAAAAGTTCGTCTAACGTTACAAGGCTCGACATGGGGGACACAGGTATCACGTCAACTTGCGATCTAATTTCACGATGATATTCGTTATCGCGCTCTAGATTATCATCCGGAATTAACGTATGCAAAAGAGCGTTCGCTGTCTCCTCTAAGCTAAGCGTATACGTATCGTTAATTTTAATATTATTATAAAAAGATAAATTATTTTTCGTACGATTTTTGATTTCATGATACATAGAAGACCAAGGGCCTTATTTTTCTAATCTATCCGTAATTTTTAGCAGAAAATTTCTTTTTGCTAATGCAGTGGCGGCTCGATAGTGTGATCGGGTCTTTCTTAAATTAGCAAGAGCTTTAACATATTCGTCACCTTCCAAACGACGGCGCTTAAGTTTATTAAGGTGGCGTCTAGCTTTCCTAAAGTCTTGCCGTTTTTTAACTAAGCTGTCGTTCCACCATTCACACTTTTGAGTTTTTATTTTTGCATGACGACCTATAGCAATATCCGCGCAGTAGGTAAAAGTATCAGACATTATTTCTGATTGTTCTGACACTGTTAATGAATGGCGAGTGCAGAGTGCAGTGCAGTCTTTGGCATGTGCGGAAAATAAATGTCGGAAGAGATTCCAGTTAGCAAATTTAGCGTTATATATATAATCAATCGTATTAGATTCCGAGCTCACAGGTAATTGTGGGTTATACTCGAACACAATCAAACGATGGTCACTACAAGACGCATCTGGAATCACGCGCCAGTTATTCAAACGAACGTACGCACTAGAAAGTGTGACGTCAATAGATGATTCACCCATAGGGCTACAGTATGTAGGTGGTGCGTCGGGGGTGTTATGGATGGTGAGATTTAGTTCAGCAATGAACTCTTCTACTGCAGATCTACGCTCCCTGTCGTTGGATCGTAGTTTACCGTTCCAAAGAGGGGATGAGGCATTAGCGTCAACACCAATAATAATTTTTTGTCCGGCAAGAGATCGTAGGACGTATCGGAGGTGCTGCAAGTGAGGAGCAACAGGATCGGAATACTGGAAATAGCAGCTAATGATATATATTTTAAGTTTGGAACAGGATACCTCCGCTACGGCACAATGTTGGGACGAAAGATTAGTAATAGCCGTTACTGTATAAAAAGAGCGCGAGACGTATATACCTGCGCGAGCTTTTGTGTTGTGTTGTAGTACTTTATTACGAAGTTGGGTACTTTGGTATTGTTCTTGAATAAGTACTACATCAAGGTTGTATTCAGTAACGAGTCTATTCAGCTCCGACGTAGCCGCCTTATCGTTATGGAGATTTAATTGTCCTATTACCAATCTATCCATAATTAGTTGTTAAAATTAGCTGTTCCATCTTTGCCTTAAAGGTTGGACAGTCAGGAGAACCAGTCGCGTGGTCACTGGGTTTTTTATAGCGTTTACAGCTGCCACAGGTCGGTGTAAAATCACTACGGTCTTTATTTTGGCAGTCTTTAGTTTGATGAGTGCCAGCACAATGTGCACAGCAAGGAGTTTTCTCGCGACAGAACTTATAGACATGACCGTATTGTTGACCGTATTATCTCCTCCCTTCACCGCAAACAAAATGCTCCGTTTATTGGAAGAAGCTTGTGGTCAAGTGACAGCTGAAAATGCTGGACGAATGTAATACGACACGTCAAAGAAGCAATATTGTCAGACTGGATGCGCGACATCCACTTCGACGATTTCATTGAACACGTAATAATAATTGAAGTTCGAGATGATGACAGAAGCTCCGACGACTCTGGTGATGATGATCGTGTTTGTGTCCCTCTTCCTTAATAAAAACTGTTTGAAAGATAAAACTATTTTATTTTCCAACCTTAATTTTTACATACAGAGTTATTTTTGGACCTCCCGTCAGAGTTAAATAGGTGGTTTACATGGGCGTACCGAGGGTGGGGGCAGGCCCCCCCTGGAATTTGTTTACCCCTCTACTAACTATCTACTAATGTACGGTACGGTCCCCCCCCCGGCCCCGAAACTGGGTACGCCCATGGTGGTTTAGACTATAAAACTAAACAACTTTTCCAAAGAAATATGGATCAAAAGTGAAAACAATCACATCTCGTATGGAAGGTCTGAATTTTTTCTTCACTTATCGACCCGTGTTTCTTTGGGAAATTTGTTTACTTTCATGGTCTGAAGCACCTATTTAAATTTGGCGAGAGGTCCAAAAATAACCCTGTAATATTAAATAGGTAGTGATTATGAATATTGATTGACCCACCGTCACTTATCTACCCAATGTTTTATACGTCTAGTGCAATAAAGTATTTCACATATAAGACACCCACACCATCTCGTCACAGTTACAAGTATTTTCTAACGTTATATTTTTGGACTACTGGATATTTTATGTTTCCAATCACTAGCCTGTCTGTCAAAAAGGTCAAGCTAACTTGTACGGGGTTTAACAATATTCCTTTTGTGTTTTAAGGAGATATTACAGGGTCTTATATAATTTCGATTAAGGTCTAATGATGAAATCCATGACAAAAAAGCATGAAAAAAAGGCTACGTCCGCATAAGCTTGCTTAGCGCCTAGAGCCTAACGAACCACTTATCGGATAGCTTAGTAAAACAATCGTTCTAGGATGTTTGTGGCTACCCGTACTGCGTGCTTGGCGCCTAGCGACCTATAGAAGTAAACATTGCGGACGGTCGCAAACATTCTAGAACGTTTGTTTTATTAAGATACTCGCTAGGTGGTTCACTATGCTCTAGGAGTTAAGCAAGCCGCCTGTCTGTGCGGACCAAGGAGTATATAATCACTACGTTTTAGTCATTTTAGTGCGGACGCACGCACGACGACGCACGCACGCACGAAGTATCCTGTTGATGTAGGTATAGTGTACTAGGTTGTAGATAAAGGTACAGGGTTCAACCAATGCTGACATATTATATCAAATTGGTGGGGTGTTGTCCGAAGGTGGTGCCAAGAGTTTTCCAAACCGACGTGTTTGTATGAGGAGCGTTATGAATGTGGAGGAAGCACGGTAAGTCTCTCTGGACTGTGGTGTATAGAATTGACGATGATAATTGCAAAAGTGCTGTGTAATAGCTTATTTTAATAGTTTGTTCTATAGATGAGGATGTAGGTGGACCAAATAATTTCGCAATAAAAATTGGCTTTAGTGCGAACAAAACATTCAACTGTTGCCGTCAATAGGTGGATGGCTATGAGTTCGTAAAGAACATATTTTTGTTAATATTGCGCAGGGTGTCATAATTAATTAAAATTAATTAAATTAATTAATAAGGTCAAAATAATAATTATATGGTCAGACTATGTGACTCACTCTGATGCTGCGGCCGCACTTATAAATAAGGTTTTTCATGTATAAATCTATTTGTAGAAATACAATATTGATCCGTTGAAATGTTACAATTTAAGGTTACATTAAAATATTACATTTTTTAGAGGATGCAATTTTATTTTTGTGGCATGTGTGTGGAATCAATTGAAGCTTAACTCCAAGTTTGTGGGGTTGCCGCCCTTATCCCCCGACCGCCATCTTGGAAAAAGGGGTGCAAACACGTTTTTCGCAATATCTCGGAAACTATGCGTCCTACAAAAAATTCGTAAAGACATAATTTATAGCAAATCGCTTTGTCTACATACAACTTTTTGTTCTAAATTTAAAATTAAAGAAGTTATAAGCAAAAAAGTGAGAATTTTTTTTAAAAAATATTCTTTTTTGCTCTATAACTTTTTTTAATACATTTTACAAAAAAATATACCTGAGACCAATCTTGTGGATGGTCTTTTGAGGATAATTTTTCTATATATATATTTTTTAATTTCATTCATTTAAAACGCTGTTACTGCTCTCCAAAGTTGACTGGGTTCGTCAATGCTCATGAGAATCCGGTCAAATCGAAAAGCCTACAAAGTCGATCGTCGCTCGAAAAACTGAAATCTAATTCAAAACGAGAATTCTACGAAAAGCTAAACTTATTTCTAGGAAATTAATGCGTTTCCTTACTATGTTGTCGATACATTACATAATAAGTCTGAAAAAAAATCATGTCTGTTATCATGTAAGAATCTATGAACTTTATAACGTAGTCATAGTCACCATTGCAGTAAATTTCCTATTTCAGTTTATTCTAAATCTATTGGACTATGCAAACTAAATGTATCAATATCAAGCGTCAAATACTACATGGCTATAAACCCACAGTTTGCCTATATGTGTAGATTCTGTGTAATAGAACCAATAACCTATAACGTTTGAAATATAAATAAATTATTTTAATGGTAATTATTTGTTTAATTGATATATAAATGTTCTACGCAAAAACAGATTTTCGACAAGATTTTTTTTAATGTAAATCTTACAAACCCTTAAAATACTATCTCAATGCATAAAAATATTCATATTCGACTCCACATGTGCCTTGTCCTACCGGCTAACTTAAGTCAAAAATGTTATTGCTTTTTGTACATTGTTTTTTAAAAATGACTTTAAATCTTGCGTTTAAGGTTGAATATGCAAAAACACGTTTGTGCCATAACTATAAACTTTTTAGACTGAATTAGCGACAGTTTTGAGTTTATACATAAATAATCTGTGAACAAAGCTGACACCAAGGAAGTTATATTCTACCCGGAATGCTTACACGCGCTTCAAAATCGTTCCGAAGAGTACCACGACATGAGTGGAGTGTGTCTCTTTCTACTAAATAAAGCGCCAATCGCCATATATAAGTGCGGCCATGCGTAGTTTGCAAATTACTACTAAGTAATTCTACTAATTTGAGAAACAGTTTTTGCATTGCATAAGTAAGTACGTAATAATTAAAATAAGCACATTTTAGAACTCACTGTGTTAATTACAATACATTTTATGCTAATTTATTTATCAACGTGTATGAATAAAAAGTATTTAATGATTACTGAATATGTAAAAATCTACCATCTAGATAGTTTTATTTATACTGGCAATTGCAAGAAAGGGACAACATCCACTCATGTTGTTGTCTTGCTCAGAACGTTTTTCCCCTCTGTTAAGTAAGAAACAAATGTCAACTTTATGAGTAACGAAATAAAGTACATTTTTATTTTTCAAATATTGCTTTGTAACAATTCCAGTTATAGTATATAAGTTCCTTGGCTGACACTCAAAACCACAGATTACTTTGTTCGGAACTGTGAATCTTGGGTATTTTATATCAATGACCACAGTAAATAGGCAAATGTTTTAAAGGTAGTATAGTTATATGTGCACAATTAAATGGCATAATCAATTTTATAGTATTTAATTTGTTTTTTCTGCAAAAACATATTTTGTAAATTTTTAGACCCGGATATAGGTAAACTTTGAAATGGTTTTTTTAAAAAACTAAAAGCTGTATCGCATTGCGAGTTTTACTTTCCAGGACCCTCTATAAATCAGTGCTTCTTAACTAATGGTCTGCGGATCACTTTCGGTCCCTGGAAACATCCGAAGTGGTCACTCGCTGTTGTTTTATTTATCTTTATAGAACAAGCCTTTATCAATTTGCAAGCGAGTACATTACCTACGAATAGTTGGTGGTCCGTGCCAAGAAAGATATATTCCAAAGTGGTCCATCATTCTAAAAGTGTTAAAAACCATAGAACCACTGCTATAGATAATAAAATATAATCCAATGCCGCCATTTAACTTTGTAAGTCCAGTCACCTTTTGGATGATTCTGACAGTTTTAGGTTTAGTTTTAGGTTTTGACAGTTAAAGATAGAAAGTGTGTTAGAAAGAACCGGCTAAACATAGATAAATTTTGTTTACTCTGACAGGTCAGAGGTCTTAGTAAGGCGCCCCATAGACCTAAAATAATATTGCGCAATAATATGTATTGTGCAATGTTATTGACCGTTTAGGGTTAATATTGAAGATTGCACAATGATTGAACGAAAGTTTGAGCGGGTTTAATTTTTACTGTGCAATATTTTTTCTTGTAGTGTGTAGGCTTAATATTGTACAATATTTTCACTTCAGAGTTTGAAGTGGTATGTTCGGTTAGTTACGGTGTTTTAATGTATGGTTATGTCGTAAATTTAAGCAAAGTGGCGAGCGAGAATACTATAAAAGAAAGAACGGGAGTTTATTTACTTAAGTGTATGGAATTATATAGAGATTTATTTAACAAAATCACCGGCATGATTGGCGCCAAAATTCCGTCGTCAGACATGTTGCTCGCACGAAGATATTGTTCAGACTGGTTTGTCAATTTTATTGAGTGAATTTATTGAACGCTTAGAATCAAGGGGGTATTCATGTTCTTCCACAATAAAAGTATTGCGCAATATTATTTTAGGTCTAAGAAGCACCTAAGTTGGGTAGACAGTCAGAAACATGGAACATAGAATAAAGGGAAGTGAAGAGTGGGCGTGCCGCGTGCGTCACTATTATGCGCTTTTACTCTAAATTGCCTTAGTGATACTTACCATATCATTAGGAGATAGTCGTCGTGCGAAAATCTATTATACACTGAATTATGCCGTATTGTGCCATCCTTGAATGCAGAAATGATAATAGAATACAGATGATTAAAAATGGAGATATTTCATATCATTCGAAAGTACAATTTTCATTTTATTTTAATTAAATTCCTGATTTAATATAATCTCTAATGATATAATAAAAAGTCAAGTTAAAATCAGCCGTACACCTTACATATAAAGTTCATTTTAGGTTGACCTAATTTTTCTAGAAAGATATACGTAATGACATTCATTACGTATATCGTTCTAGAAAGTTCTCTACTCAAATATGATCAACTGAAAACTACGGAAAAATCAATACTGCCATCTATTGTAGAATAGTGAAACTATTAAGATCTTAAGTTTCACTATTGTACAAATAGATGAGTATATTTTGAATAAACTACAAAAGGACGTAAATACTCTTTTTTTGTAGCAAAATAAAATTTATTGTAACGCAGTTTGGTATATTTTTAAATGTTCTGTTTGTGTGTTTCGGATTTTTGTTGTTTAAAATGAAAACGACCAATGAAACAATGTTTGCATTAGTAGTTTATATGCAATAATGCTTATTTAATGTGTGAGTATGGCGATCACGGACCTGATAAAAATGTTTGTACTTGCCAATTCCGCTTGTTCTATGTTCCATGGTCAGAAAGGCTAAACTGAGACCAGTCAACAAGAACACGCCCATTGTCAGTGGATTTTCACTTGACAGTTCTACAAACAAAGCGTGGAAAACTCTGAATAAGGAAACCTATGGAAATGTTACAATGTCATATAGATAATTAGGTATATTGTAATAGTTTAGAAAACGAACTAATAAACATAATGACCTCTTTGTCTAACATATGCAGTGAAAACAAGCCAATTGTATACGCAATAGTTTTGCATTATTGACAACATTTTACGTGACGTCACGAATATTCTAAGCCGCCATTTTTCGCCACTATATACATACGTTGTAAACCATAAAATATATAGTCTCTGAACACTACTAAACCGGTGTTAAAATATAATCGTTTCTAATTTTAATATAATTCAGTAGTAGTTGCAGTAGTACGATAGTATCGTCACAATTATCTAATGTTACTGAAACTTAGTCTTAGTAACAGGGTCCCATTTTACCTTTGAGTATGGAACCCTAAAACCCATTTTAACTAAGATAATGTCAAAGTGGATTTTATTACAAAATCAATAAACTTCAAGGATAATTTTATAGATAAGTATATACTGTGTATGGTAGAATACAAAAGCATTGAACAATAATATTCTCCTGATGGAGTACCACATGTAATCCGCCACGTTTTGTCGCGTAGGTATGCCCGTTTTTTTCGTAGTTATGGCAGTTCCATAGGTTTCCTTATTCAGAGATGGCAAATGGCAATTGACATTTCATATTTGACAATTGAGACAATTGCCTAGAGATCCGAGATTCTAAAAAGCCGAAGTCAGTTATAAAGTTAAAATAAATTCCACGCCAGGTCATGTCATATAGAAAAAAAATAAACCGTATAGAATGACACTGCAAAGTTTCACACAGACGTTTGATATAGCGTAACGACTTTGACAACTGCCATATGCGTGACGATTGACGGAACGGATAGGTAATTGTCTGTCGAAATGTCGAAATTGAATAAACAAAATGGCCGTTGTGTTTACTGTTTAATATGTTTGTGTTGAATGGTGATTATTTTTAGTTTTCAAGTTGTTTTTGGAGTGTTTCGGTGCTTGTTTTATTGTAAAAAATGTAAAATATTTTCGCTTCTTGCTATCAGTTAAAAATATTGTGAATTCTCAAAGTTCTCAAGTTTTGTGTACCCACAAGCAACAGTTTACGACAGGACATTAATTTTCATAAAAATCCCTGTAACTCCTAAGAGAATAATATTGATATGTGCCCTGTAAGGAACTAGGAAGATGGTCAGTGTGTAGGAAAGGGGACGCAGGACTTTCGATAGAAAATTTCAACCCTATACAACCCCCCTTTTTTATTACACCATTGGATGGAGGAGGTAAGGGACATCAACTTTTGTCGAGGTCACTTTGCTCTTAGGTCAATAGCCGCGGAGCTGGGGGGTAAAATCAAAAACTACGGTCTTGAGTTGGAAAGGGGACGCAGGACTTAGAAAAATTTCGATGGAAAATTTCAACCCTTTATAACACCCCTTTTTTGTTGCACCATTGGATGGAGGGGGTGAGGGACATCAACTTTTGTCGAGGTCACTTTGCTCTTAGGTCAATAGCCGCGGAGCTGGGGGGTAAAATCAAAAACTACGGTCTTGAGTTGGAAAGGGGACGCAGGACTTAGAAAAATTTCGATGGAAAATTTCAACCCTTTATAACACCCCTTTTTTGTTGCACCATTGGATGGAGGGGGTGAGGGACATCAACTTTTGTCAAGGTCACTTTGCTCTTAGGTCAATATCCGCGAAGCTGGGGGGTAACATCCGAAATCCATTACAAAGGCGTCTGGGACTTGGGCAAATTTCAACGAAAAATTTCGACCCTATATAAGGCCCGTTTTTTCTTCCACCATAGGATGGAGGGGGTGAGGTACATCAACTTTTGTAGAGGTCACTTTGCTCTTAGGTCAATAGCCGCGGAGCTAGGGGGTAAAATCAAAAACTACGGTCTTGAGTAGGAAAGGGGACGCAGGACTTAGAAAAATTTCGATGGAAAATTTCAACCCTATACAACCCCTCTTTTTTATTGCACCATTGGATGGAGGGGGTGAGGGACATCAACTTTTGTCGAGGTCACTTTGCTCTTAGGTCAATAGCCGTGGAGCTGGGGGGTAAAATCAAAAACTACGGTCTTGAGTTGGAAAGGGGACGCAGGACTTAGAAAAATTTCGATGGAAAATTTCAACCCTTTATAACACCCCTTTTTTGTTGCACCATTGGATGGAGGGGGTGAGGGACATCAACTTTTGTCAAGGTCACTTTGCTCTTAGGTCAATATCCGCGAAGCTGGGGGGTAAAATCCGAAATCCATTACAAAGGCGTCTGGGACTTGGGCAAATTTCAACGAAAAATTTCGACCCTATATAAGGCCCGTTTTTTCTTCCACCATAGGATGGAGGGGGTGAGGTACATCAACTTTTGTAGAGGTCACTTTGCTCTTAGGTCAATAGCCGCGAAGCTAGGGGGTAAAATCAAAAACTACGGTCTTGAGTAGGAAAGGGGACGCAGGACTTAGAAAAATTTCGATGGAAAATTTCAACCCTATACAACCCCCCTTTTTTATTGCACCATTGGATGGAGGGGGTGAGGGACATCAACTTTTGTCGAGGTCACTTTGCTCTTAGGTCAATAGCCGTGGAGCTGGGGGGTAAAATCAAAAACTACGGTCTTGAGTTGGAAAGGGGACGCAGGACTTAGAAAAATTTCGATGGAAAATTTCAACCCTTTATAACACCCCTTTTTTGTTGCACCATTGGATGGAGGGGGTGAGGGACATCAACTTTTGTCAAGGTCACTTTGCTCTTAGGTCAATATCCGCGAAGCTGGGGGGTAACATCCGAAATCCATTACAAAGGCGTCTGGGACTTGGGCAAATTTCAACGAAAAATTTCGACCCTATATAAGGCCCGTTTTTTCTTCCACCATAGGATGGAGGGGGTGAGGTACATCAACTTTTGTAGAGGTCACTTTGCTCTTAGGTCAATAGCCGCGGAGCTAGGGGGTAAAATCAAAAACTACGGTCTTGAGTAGGAAAGGGGACGCAGGACTTAGAAAAATTTCGATGGAAAATTTCAACCCTATACAACCCCCCTTTTTTATTGCACCATTGGATGGAGGGGGTGAGGGACATCAACTTTTGTCGAGGTCACTTTGCTCTTAGGTCAATAGCCGCGAAGCTGGGGGGTAAAAACCGAAATCCATTACAAAGGCGTCTGGGACTTAGGCAAATTTCAACGAAATATTTCGACCCTATATAAGGCCTGTTTTTTCTTCCACCATAGGATGGAGGGGGTGAGGTACATCAACTTTTGTAGAGGTCACTTTGCTCTTAGGTCAATAGCCGCGGAGCTAGGGATATAGAAAATTCTTAATTCTTAAAGCTACAAAACTGGTGCAAAAATAATGTATTTTTTTGTACTTTAGTGAGTCTAAAACCATGATTATCAAATATGTTTCAATTTAATTAAATTAAATCTGTATTAAATCTGTACAAATAATATCATAAAGAGAAGACATTTCTATTTTTTATGTTTGAAATGAATTAACTCATAAACTACTAGACAGACCTTGAAAACTTTTTTAATACATATTAGAAAGCTACACTACAAGAGTGACAAAAGGTACTTTTTCACCCAACTGAGTTAAAAGAAGTAATGATTTTGAGTCCCAAAAACGAAGTGAGGAACAGCTACTTATAAAATGTAATTAAAATGATCTAAAACAGCAAATCATATTTTTCAGATATTGAGATTACAACATGCATTGGTCTATGGACTATGGTACACCTATTCAAGGAAGTTCTTCATTGGCCAGTCATATGCTAGGCATATTCAGCAAAGTCTGAACAATATCACAAATGCATCAGACTGTAGTAAGTACAATTTTATTGTTATTTGTATGTTAAACTACTTATAAAAAATAATAATATGGGTGGACAAATTACACGAATTTATCGACCCTAAAGTAAAGAAAGTATTTGTTTGTAATAATATGATTGTTCGTCAACAATACTAATTCGTAGAAATACATATTATTTAAATACCTACTGGAATAAGTATAATATAATAAAATAAATAATTTAAAAAAAAATAATAAATAATAATAATTAAATTTATGAAAAAATGGAAATTGTACTTAAATTAATCATGAAGGTTGATGTTGTTTTTATATAGATTTAATTATTTATTTTATACCTATTCAATGCCATGAGGCCAAACATGTAAACAATTAAAATTTATAATAATAATAATAATATAATAATAATATTCACGGGACAAATTACACTTACTGATCTAGGAGACCCATCTGCTTGTTTGCTATCTTATAATATAAAAAAAAAAAAAAATATTTAATGCAATAAATGATTGTAAAAAATAAACACATAAAATCAGAAAAAAATCTATGTTTATCAACCAAATGCTTTGGTTGGGAATTGAAACTGAGCCCCATTTATTGCTTAGTCAATGTCACTAACTAATCGACTGATATTACTAAATATACCGCCCCGTTGGTTGAATGGTTAGCGGCCCTGACTGCGCAATCGACGGGGCTCGGGTTCGATCCCCGACGGGGACAAGCATTTGCGTTATGAGCAAAAATGTTTGTATTTCCGGGTTTGGGTGTTTAATAAATATATTCCAGTATTTATATATGTATTTCTATGTATTGGTATCGTTGACTAACACCCATTATACAAGCAAAATAATTTGCTTACTTTGGGGTTAGATCAGTAAGTGTAATTTGTCCCGTGAATATTATTATATTATATTACATATACAAATAGGTAGTGTGTCATTACTTAGTTTATGACACATATATCTGTAGCTAAGATTAAAAAAATGAGTTTATTAGTTTAACCTGTTTATATGTAATATTGATGAAATTGGATAATATTTAAGTAGGTATGATGATGTATTCAGATTTCCAAGCATGTGTGCTAAATTTTGTATGTACATATATATATGTTTGTCCATGAATTTCTCGGAAACTAAAAGGCATATCAAGATGATCCTTTTTGATTTAAATTAAGTATATTCCTACTAAGGGAATAGTCGTAGTTTCATCCAATTTGGTTCAGTCGTTTTTGATATATGGTGTACCTGATATATTGAAGTCGGTTTAATTTTTTAAATAACTTTTTTAGATGTTTTCCTCCTTGTTGTTATGGGCAAATAGCAAAAGGATGATATTTTTAAATTTAATTAGATAGCAAACAAGCAGATGACTCTCCCCACCACATGATGGAAAGAGAAACCATCGCCTGTAGACACCAAAGATGTTAACAGTGCGTTGCTATCATCGCAATTCACATACATTAGTCTGCTTCATGACAACACATGACAGACAAACAATGACGCTATTGCGACAGGAATAGGTAAGGCGGTGGTACCATGTCCGGATGAGACATTGTGGAACTCTACCTCCTAATAGTCACTATGGTTGTGCCATGTATAGCCAATCAGTCGCCTTTTACGACTTGCCTGGCAGAACAGCAGTTGGTCTATTCTCCAAAGGAGCCCAAACCCGAATATATTAAAAAAAAATTTGAATTAAAACTTTACCTTATTTAAAAAAAAACATTTGTCACAAAATTAAATTATAACAATTTGTTTTCAGATATTGAAATTATGAAAATAGCAGTCCAAACTTTGATAACAGACAACATACGGATATAAACATCTTAGGTAATTATAAATGCAGGACTTCATTAAACATTCGAAATATTAGAATATGTAAATCTACAAGTAAATTTGGTTCGTCTTGTACAATTTCTTAAAATTAGAGAAAAAACAGACTTAATCTCAGGTGTGCAAGCTATAATACCGCGATGTCGACGCCTGTATAGGGAATATATAAACTATAGAGCTCGTACTTAGAGAGCTGTAGTCTTTAGTAAAGAAAAATCCTATAATTAGGTAACAAAAAAACAAATCCCTTGAAAAGAAAGATTTTGTGACAAGTTAAACTTTCTACTAAAATCAAAAGGGCAGGAGATTAACTAGAGCCAAATGCAAAGGACCAGATAAATATCTATATATATCTTAGCATATAAAAAGTCACATAGACTATATTTATAGCCTTTTTTTGTCGATAGCCTGTACCTATATGAGTTAACGTTTTTTTATAGATAGGGAAGAGCTTGATCATGATCTCGCCTGTGGTAGGCTAAGATGCGGCCTAGATGGAATTCGCTTCCCTAGAAGGTACCTGTATAGATAGCAAACAAGCAGATGGTTTACCAGATTGAAAAAGATAGCCTAGCATAGCCTATAGACACTAAATGCGTTACTGGTTCGTTACTATCCGTGTGGCGAGATGATAATACCGCATGCATAAATCTACCGGTTACCTTACCATCCAAACCGAAATATGACAATGACAAGCATTGACGCTATTGCAGCAGGGATAGAAAAGGTGGTGAGAATACATACCCGGTCGAGACATTGCGGAACTCTATCGTCTAGTAGGCACGATGGTACACATATTATAGTCTATCGTTGGTATTTTACAAACTGCCTAAGCCACTCTTAATACGTAAAGATTAATCAGGCGTATGTGTAAATTTAAATTCGTAAGAGGCGAACCATTGGCTATGAGAGACACTAACATAGTAGTCACTAGGTGGTTGAGTTCTGCATTGTCTTGTCTGGGTCGGCCACCACCGCCTTACTTATTCCTGCCACAATAGCGTCAGTGCCTGTCACTGTTGTGTTCAGATTATGAAAGTAACTTAGCCAGTAAACTTATACATATGGCACTTAATAATAACAAGTTTGCAAGGATAATAACGCACAATTAACATCTTTGGTGTCTATAGGCGTTGGTTGTCTCTTTTCATCAGGAGGGTTTTTTTGAAATCCTATGATAAAAAAAAGCTCCCTGTGCCGGAACGTGACAGAGATCAGCAATAGGTGAAATAATCTTTTTTTAGTATTTTTTAAACACAACATAATATTCTCCATTGAAAATATACACTCCTACTACACTGTAATATTTTATTTTTTTATTTCCAGCCTTGTATCCAGATGAAACCGATATGAGAAACACTGGAGAACATGGCACAAGTAGTCTCTTTCTTCGACGAATTATTTGACATAGCTAATGATGCTAGTAGTAACTTGCAATTAAGAATGACAGCAAAATAGTAGCAACAAGCTGTTTTATTAAAAAAAATATCATAAATTTTGAAATGAATATTACTGTATAAATCTTATTGTGTGTCTGTACATTAAATTTTATTTAGTCAATTTTTGTAAGGCATACACTCACACTCATTCACAGTCACGAATATTTAATAAGTATTTGTTTTATGACTTGCTTACATAAATTTTACAATTTTGAACATTTTTGTCTGTCAATATGTATCTTATCTTTGTGAAAATTGGTATACATTAAGAACACTTCTTCGCGAGCTTTTTATATGATTTCAACTCAAATTGTCCCTCTTAAGTGTGTTGAATTTTATCGTCTCTGTGGTCTAGTGGTGCGGTGTCGTGTTGACACATGAGGTCCCAGATTTGATTCTCGGGTCAGGCAATTCAAAAATGCGATAGTTCAGGTTTCTGATGAAAACAACGTTGCCCGGGATTAGAAAGTGCCGCTTGGTCCCACAATGTAATAGGCTTGCCACCTATCACATTGCGGGACCCAATCTTCACGTATAAGGAACTATTGTTGTTGACCTAGTTGTACATTTGCCTACCTCGTCAGGGTAATTTGCCTGAAAATACTTTTTTATTAATTCTTTACTAGATAATACTAGAATATATTTAATAAACACCGAAACCCGAAAATACAAACATATATGCTCATCACATAAATGCTTGTCCCCGTCGGGGATCGAACCCGAGCCCCGTCGATTGCGTAGTCAGGGCCGCTAACCACTCGACCAACGGGGCGGTAATTCTATAATAAGTAATTCTTTCGCTATTAATTCCTTGAACTTGAAATTCCTGGAATTCACTTCCGTTTTATATTAGGAGCAGTCATTCATTATTAACCTTTATTACAGGTAAATAAAACCTTTATAAGAATTTTATTTATCTGTTTAATTTTTAGTATAAAAAGGCATTGTAATTTGTAACGTACAGAATTAAATAAATTAAAATAACTTTTTATATTTGTATTCCTACTGTATATTTCTAAACTAATGTCTATACACTTGTCTTCTACATATCTTTCACGCATTCTCACTGTTTTGGATTTGCTGAAGAAATCTCTTACCTCTGATAAACTCGTTTTTTGTAGATTTTTTTTTGAATCAAAATGTTATTTTACCCCTTTGTGTACAATAAAGTATTAAATAAGTAAATAAACGCTTAATTGTGCACATATTGGGCATTTTTATTAATTTTACTTGTCTTATCTTGTCTGTATGTCTCGTTATAAGTTATGATTGGTTTGCTGAATCTTGATGAAAATTAATACATAGTGAAAACACGTGATTGCGCAAATAACAGACTATAATTTTTATATATCTGTCTGTATCTGAATATTAGCAGCAATATGTTCCTATTAGTTTAGTGCATTTAGATATTTAGAAGCATTTAAAACTTTGAAACTACTACATATAGATGTAAAATGTAAACTTTTTCAAATAATAAATACAAATTAAAATTGAAGGTTCATAGAAATAGTACAAGATTTATATTTAGTTTCCAAATTTAAAGCAGAATCGCAATAATAATTTGTTTCAGAAATCGTATACTATTTTCAAAGGAATCCGTATAAAAATTTGGTTTTATAAAAAGTTTTTAAATGTCTGACTGAATGTACAATTACCTAAAAACTAGTTTAAAAAAATGTGTAAACGGTTAACCCTGCGGGTCATCCCTGAAACTTCCCGCTAAATTAAGGTATTTTAAGCTCATAAAGTAAAAACTGTAGGCATAGATTTTTTCAGTTCAAACGTCTAAGCCGTATACATAATTATATTATCATGTATATATTGTGTTAAAAATGGCCGTATATTGATTTTTAAAAAGCTGTATATTTTGGAAACGATAATTGATTTTGATCTTTCGAATGACATTCAACTCAATTTTTGAGATTTAAAATATGGCTTTAGCTAAATAACCGATAGGTTGAAAAATTTTGAAGAATGTGAAAAACCATTTCTTTCAAAAATTTTAGTCATTGATAAATCACAAACTAATTGACCGATTTTGATCCAATTAATGGTATTTGCACTTACACTTAGCAAAATAGGATGAAAAAAATCGAAGATCACATTATTATCTATCTCTTTCACTATATATATTTGTAGATATATCGTTTGTATATATTACTATATAAATCAAATTTCATGATAAATGTTCGCTCTGAGACTCTCCGACATTAATTGTAACATTTTGTATTTTCTGTCCGTTTGTTTGTCTCTGTGTGTCCCGTTATAACTCGATAATACTTGACTGAACATGATAAACATTGAGTTTTGAGTTAGTTTTGGTACTAAGAGCGTAAATGATTGGTCACATAATTTCTTTGAATCATCAATGTATTTATGCTCAGCGAAGCTGCTAGTAGAATATAAAAATACTGGGAAAAACAAAATTTGTAACAAAGTACAGCAAATGTTAAAGCGTAGCTACTTAAAATATTAAAGACAAAAACTATCAAAGAAATTCACAGTTGACAAGCAAGGTGTATAAAAATATTTCATTAAAACATTTAAACTAGCATTATTGTAAGTAATCGCAGGAAGTAAATTTGTTTTGTATCGAATTATATATTAGTAGCATGAAAATTTAAAAATGTGTCGGCTTATGTAAAGATATGTTTTTTTAACATTAATTCTAGTTCACTTGTATTTATTTACTATTCAATTTTCACCTATTATGTTTAATGTATAGTTTTATGTTCATCAGTAATTAATAATTATAAATTAGTATACAAATAAAGAGTGTAAACTTGAATGCTATCAACAAATGGCAGAAATTGTATCTTGTTTTTAATATTATACCATTCATAATAACTAAAATATTCTATGCTGTGTAACATATAAATAAATTGGGACATCATTGTGGATATTTTGCAAAGGGTATGGTAATCACAAACGAAATTTAAAATAATGAGACCGAGATATTTTAATTCAGATTTATACTTTCATAAACGCATTTAAATCCATTTATTAAAACCAATAAACTGTATCAATTTTCATTTGGAATTATTGTTATTGTAAAAATTATTTAATTGAGAATGATACCAACTACTAAATAGTCAGTTAATTATATACCAAATATATATCGATGACAATTTCTTGAATTCAGAGCAAAAAGATGCGTTAATGTGCATTCCAGGGCATATGGATGGGTAACACGAAAAATGTTACATGAAGTAAATTGTGATCATGGCAGAAAAAAATAGTTACCAAGTTCAAACAAACTCGTATATAAAACAAAAAAATATTAAAATTATTACAACAAAGTAAGTTGTCTTACCCATCCGAATATGCAGTTCGATGTTTTGGCTTTATTATTAGAATCACAAATGAATATTTTGAGCATTCCATTCATGTTATTATTACAAGACGTGAAATTAAACAAATTTAAATATTTTTGGAATATTCATTTGTTTTTGTGACCTACGAATTGTACAAAGATATTGTACTGGAAGAATGTTTGACTTTTATTTTGAATTGGTGCAATGTAATAAATAAAAAAATTATAAAAGACTAATATTGTACGAATCGAAATCATGAGTATGCAAATTTAAAAATTAAGTAATGTAAATTGAGTAATGTTAATGCAAATTTAAAAATTTCGCCAGATCCCATCAATTCCAGTCCATTCACATCAGGTCTCAGCAATCCGACTAGACCCCACCTAAACCCACCCAATCTCACAAGATTCTGCGTAATCGATCTCATTCGATCCCACCACATCCAACTAATGTCAGATCATATATCCACCAATTTCTTTTAATCCAACTTAATCCTCAATCTCACCCTTTATTATTCAGTCTAACCCGACTAAACCCACTTTCCTACTTATTCACCTATCTGATCGTTTTCGATTTCACCACAGCCCCGCCTAATTCTCAATTATCATACCAGATCCCGCCTAATCTCATCCGATCCAATCAAAACCGACACATTTCCTTTTCATTTTAATGCTATTTATGTTTTTCAGTGCCATCCGCAAGTTGGGAATAGGTTTTGTTTAAAAAATAATAAATAAATTTAAGTATTTAAAATTGTTCTTTTATTTACGTGATTATCCATTAATTAAAAATAAATAAAAACTGAAATAAGTAAAAGAGGGAGGTATACGGTCAAACCTTACGCGTCTGGCTGTATGAATATTAATCGTTTGCCTTACCAACATATCAACCGAGAAAAACAAATTAAGAACTAACATTTTCCTTCGAACTTTGCATACGGTTTAAACTAAATGTTCCCCAGATGGCGGTCTGTACGTAGTACTCTAATTGGTCTGTGATAAATTCTAATACGATTATATTATAGTGTAGTGGATTGTGTAAATAAATTATTTAACAACTCGTAATGTTCTTATAATTTTTTAATAGCATCTGATTAAGTTTATTCAACATGATTACTTCTGATTTTATGTTCCCTTCCTCTTCGAATGAATCCAATTTGAAAAGTGTTAAAACTTTTGTAAGTACAAATAAGTTTTAAATTTATAAAAAATAAAAAGCATTCGCAGCATTTATTAAATGAAGAAATTTATTTACAGGTATTGCCTGGCAAAAATTTTTCTAAAGGAATTGGCCTAGTATGGGGCAGTGGTAACAATTTTTCTATATACACTCGTGGTCGAACTGCAATCTCAAAAGATTCGCCTGTTGAAAATAAAATTTTAAACATACGTCAAGAAACACCATTATTTTCGTCAATTTTACGTAAATTAGTTAATGAAGCCAATGGGACATATCTTTCTTTGCAAAAAGTAGCGGAA
Organism: Apodemia mormo; assembly: GCA_036924255.1. Lineage (NCBI taxonomy): Eukaryota > Metazoa > Arthropoda > Insecta > Lepidoptera > Riodinidae > Apodemia > Apodemia mormo. Next base: position 43,433,873 of record JAUPFN010000010.1, read on the forward strand.
GCCGCCAAAACTTCTGATAACCAGGTTGAATTCCTCAAAATTTCTCGTCAGTACCGTTCCATTATCAGAGTGTGTATTGAAAGTTTACAAGAAGCAGCAGAAAAGGAGACAGATGGATTGGAAAAGAATAAGTTGTTTTCATATATCACTATATTTTATTCAATAGAATGTGTTTGGCATTTGTGTGAAATCTTATTCATAGATGTGATTCCTGCGGAAGTTGTATTACCGTTTTTGTTGGAGTGGGTCCGGTTTCACTTTCCAAGCCATGAACAAACAGCAGCTCAGCTGTTGGAAGCTTGTGAACGAGGATCAGAGGATCATGCGGAGTATTGGGATACAGTAACGGGCATGGTGGTCCAAGGGCGTGTAGATGTGGCCAGAGCTCTGTTAAAACTTCACTCCCTAGCAGATAGTACTGAATTTAAGCTTATTGATAATTGTATGAGGAATATGCCAATTTTTAATGTAAGTGTGTGTCTTTAATTAGTTGTAGTATAGTTTATTTATTTAGTTCAAGAAATCATTAATAAATTTTAAAAGTCTGCTAAAATTAAATTACTATTTAATCTATATTAATCTATATCAATATTATAAATACGAAAGTTTGGATGTTTGGATAGATGTTAGTATGGATGTTTGTTACTCACAAAAACTACTGAACGGATTTGAATAAAATTTGGCACACAGGTAGCTGATGACCTGGAATAGCACATAGGCTACTTTTTATGCCAGAAAAATGAGGTGATCTCGCGGGATGCACCAAAAACTGTGTATAATGTAGTGGGCTGCACGCTGCAGCTAGTGTGTAATATGTTTTCCCTTTGCTTTCTTGTAATTTATGTGAGAGATTTCGTGATATGTGAAAGAAGTATGTAATAGAAAACCACATAATCAGTGTGCTTTCCCAGCTTCCCGTTTCAATTGACCAATGAATGTGCCCTATTTGAATTTATCAATATACGTGTGTTGGTAGAGTTTACCATCAGATTGTACTATTTTCATGTTTGGCAACTTTTCTTTTTTGCCACTCTAAATAATTGAATTGAATTGAACTTTTCTTTTTCTTCTACTGTACATATTTTTATTTTATATATGTACATTTTATGGCAATGTATTATACAAAACATGAGTAATACTTTTTAATTTATCTTTTTTTTTCATTATACAAAACATGAGTAATACTTTTTAAATTTATCTTTTTTTCATTATACAAAACATGAGTAATACTTTTTTAAATTTATGTTTTTTTCATTATACAAAACATGAGTAATACTTTTTTAAATTTATCTTTTTTTCATCATACAAAACATGAGTAATACTTTTTAAATTTATCTTTTTTTCATTATACAAAACATGAGTAATACTTTTTTAAATTTATCTTTTTTTCATTATACAAAACATGAGTAATACTTTTTAAATTTATCTTTTTTTCATTATACAAAACATGAGTAATACTTTTTTAAATTTATCTTTTTTTCATTGTACAAAACATGAGTAATACTTTTTAAATTTATCTTTTTTTCATTATACAAAACATGAGTAATACTTTTTTAAATTTATCTTTTTTTCATTATACAAAACATGAATAATACTTTTTAAATTTATCTTTTTTTCATTATACAAAACATGAGTAATACTTTTTTAAATTTATCTTTTTTTCATTATACAAAACATGAGTAATACTTTTTTAAATTTATCTTTTTTTCATCTGCTGTTCACAGTACTCTAGAGATAGTTTTTTTAAATTTAATATATTTTTAAGGGCAATGTAATTTTTTTTTAATTCCCTGTGTTGGTCCCAGGCTCCTTTGAAGAATAGGCCAATTGCCATTCTGCCAGGCAGGCCGTAAAAGGCAATTGAGTGGCTATGCGTGTCACTACCATCGTGACTACTAGGTGTAGAGTTCTGCATCGGCTCGACCAGATCTGGTGCCACCGCCTTACCTATTCCTGCCACAGTAGCATCAGTGCTAGTCACTGTCGTGTTTGGAGGGTAAGGTAGCCGGTAAATTTGAACTTGAGCTTGAACCTAATTCATGTAGCAAAACATCAGTCGAGTCAAAGCATTTAGGGCCCTTACATATATACTCATACATAATGGTGTGATGTTACACGACATAACATCGTATTTTTGTTTGTAAGAGCCCTAAAGATTTTGATTCGATTAAGGTTTTGTTACCTGAATTGAGGGGCTTACCTATTTGTAAAAGGCATACAGTGTAACTGCAAGGCTTCTAATATTCCCTTGGTCTATGTATGGTGATGATCACTTAACATCAGTAAGCCTTCTACTCCTTTTTCCCCTTCTTCTAAATAACATAGGAGAGATAGTACCATACTAAGGTAATTTGATGTGGGAAACAATCACTCTGTAGTTAGGAAGGCAGTCGGCCTTTGCATGCTTAGTCTATTCTAAGGGGCTACACATGGGAAAGTCATTGTATATATTGTGTTAGATACGAGGGTGGATTGAAAAATATTCGGCCTAACCAAGACAATAGACACATACTAAATCAGTTATATTTTTATTTTTCTACATAAGCACCATCAAGTTCGATGTACTTTTGCCATCTTCCATTCAAAGCATTTAGACCACTGATTCCCAAAGTGGTCCAGGGTTGAAGACTCGATGGGGGTCTACGTTAGCGTGACCAAAGTGGGGGTTACAATTCGTAAGCGAAGTAAAAATATCATTTACCCATTCACTTTTTCCGAAATTCTCATTTTTTTCGAAAACTGTTAATTCACGGTTGAAACTCAGCTGAAACGCAAATTTCCATAGTTAGATCTAATCTTTTAATTTTTTAAGTTTCGGGAAGTATGGCAAAGGGTCCACCGGAACCAGCAAAATTTTGAAAGTGGTATATCAGAAAACAAAGTTTGGGAACCTTTGATTTAGACCATTGAAAAAAATGATTCTTCCTCAGAGTTAAAATATGCATCTACTGTTGTTTTGACTTCGTCGTTTGTCAAAAATCTTTGACCTCCCAAGTGCTTTTTGTGGTTACGGAACAGAAAGAAGTCTGACAGTGCCAGATCAGGTGAATAAGGTGGATACGGTAATAGTTCAAAGCCACAATTGTGGATTTCAGCCATTGATTGCACAGACGTATGAACACGGGCATTATCTTGATGAAACAGGTCTTATGGGGGCGTTTGGTACCCACCATTAAATAAAATGTATATCAATAAAAGTCACTTACACGTTAAATTGTTCTTTATTATTTGGTCTCAATGAGTTCTTTACACTGACAATACACAGAATAGTTATCAACGTTTACGACAGGGCACTACGCGGGTATCGAGCGCGCTCGTGTGACGCAGGGCGGCAAAGGTCCATCCTGCGGTGCGTACTCAAGGGCACTGAGGTTAGCGTTTACAAAATGTGCGCTGGCGCCGCCCATCACGACAATAGGGCGGAGTTAAATATCATATCTAGTTATCTACCGAAAGCCTTAACCTACTTACAAAAATGATAAAATGTGCTTAGTGTACACATGAAAAATAATAAATAAATTTATAATAAATTAATAATAAATAAATCAGTTAATAAATTTAAGTTGAGACGCAGCTGTCTCACCACAGTCTGACCCCTTTCAAGATAATCAATCATAATCACACCCTTGGATTCCAAGAATAATGAAGCCATTACCTTATTAGCCGACAAAAGTGCCTTAGCCTTTTTGGGGGGTGGTGAACCAGGTCTTCTCCACTGTTTTGATTGTTGTTTTGTTTCTGGCGTATGGTAACAAACCCATGTTTCGACCATTCAAAAAATCATCTGCATCGGCTTCAAATAACTCCAAACAGTCATGTGAAATAGTCAATCGCGTCCTTTTTTGTTCAATTGAAAGCAGTTACGGAACCCACCTTGCAGACACTTTGTGGAAACAAAATTCGTTGACTATGATATTTTGAGTTTGTTCATAAGAGATGCCTATAATCTCGGCTATCTCTCTAATTTTTAATCTGCGGTCTCACAAAATTAAATCAAGTACTTTTTTAATAGTTTCGTCAGTAGTGGACATCGAAGGCCTTCCAGATCGGAGTTCATCTTTCACACTCTTTCTGCCACACTTGAATTCTGCTTTTCATTTTTTGACGTATGCGTAAGACAGCAGAATTCCTTAATGTACCTACCATATCATCATGGATGGCTTTCGGTGATAGTCCCTTCTTATGAAGGTACTTAATGATGGTACTCTGCTCGATTTGTCCCATTTGCAGAAAGTATGTCCGATTGCTTTGTTAAAAAAATTATAAAATCACAACAAATTATTGCACACGTTTTGAACTTCACATAATTAATTACTCTGAACTGAACTAAATAATGTGGGTAGATTTGATTTTTAGATTTGAATTGATCTGTGTTAGGCCAAGTACTTTTCAACTCTTATGTTGGCTATTTCTATGTAGATTAGAAAATTTTAATTACAGAATTACGATGAGTTGGCAATTTATTAGTGGATTTTAAATTAAGTGGAATAATAATTGACAGTATTAACAAAAACAGAATTTAATTTCCAGTAATTCAATTCCAGGTGTATGGTGGTATATCGACGGGAGAATTTACCGTAACATGGAAACATTGGCAGGCTGAGTGTCGTAACAAACTTAGCAGTAGGGCACTGATACATCAACCACAACTGGAACTTATTCTGAGAGTGAGATTTTGTTCTTTATTTTTTTGCATGTCTGCCAACTACAGTTCTTCTCTTCTTCTGCTTGATATATTATAAGTATTTATGTATTTTAAATATAGTATAAATGCATTTTAAATATATAAAACCATTTAACTCTTATCCTGTTTTTTTTAAATACATAACATTCACAGCGTCTTAGAGTAGCAATGCGCCTTTTATAGGGTCAGGGGTCAAATATCACGATCAACAAAAAATTTAATTACTTTAAAACCAAACCATGTTTCATCATTCTGTAAATGACTGCTTCTAATACATTTTTGAATAAATATCTTATAAATAAATAAATACCTTTTTTAGATAAGTAGATTTATCAGGTACATAAACAGAAACCACTTAACACTGACTTATCCACTTAACACACCGAGCTCAAGGTCACAAATACTACACACTAAAAAATAATAAACAACATTATGCCTTATAATGGCTTTTCAAATTATCATGAAAAGTAATGCGCTTTTACTGCTTTCTTAAGTACCTACTTAGGTATATGAAGCAATTTGCTATTGCTGATATTTGGAGAAAGGGTTATAATTTTTGTTATATATTTTTAGTGTTCCGTACTTTGAAAGGAAAAAACGGAACCGTTATAGGATCAGTTTGTTGTCCACCAATCTGTCCCTCTGTCAAGTTCCTTTTTCTCAGGAAGACGTGGAGATATTAAGTTGAAATTTATATTAAATACTCAGATCTAATGTCCTTTGGAGCTGTGAGAAAATCGAACTTCTAAGCCAACGCAATCAAAATATAAAGTCGCATATGCCGCAAATTTCCGCAAATTTTCGAAACTCGCAAGGGAATCAAAACCTACAGGGTACTTTCCGTGAACTCAGAATATTGAAATTTGGTACGAAGCAACGTCTTATAGCACAGATAAAGGGAAATTACGGAAACCGTAAATTTTTAGTTACATCACATAATAAAAATATTTAGGTTATTTAGCGGTTGATATATTCTTGCTATCATGTATATAGGTTTGTAAGGAACACTCGGTGTGCGAGTCCGACTCGCTCTTGGCCGTTTTATTTTTAACTTATTACTATTTTTTATGTGAAAGTCAATAGTTACAAACAAAAACTCTGTGATTATTTTAATTACATTGTTATCATAAAATAAAAACCAGTTACCATTACAGTTCTTTTGCAGTTACATTAAAACAAAAAAATCAACATTATAATTAACTAATCTATACCTATAATATAATCGTAAGAAAGTCAAAACTGTACATCGAATATTTTTTTTAAAGAATACTTGGGGCGTAATCTACAATCGATATAGAAGCCAAAAATATAGTTTTTAGAATTTTTAGATAACGTTTTTAGTTTGTCTGTATGTATGTCCGGGGTAAACTCAAAAAGTACTGTGTGGAATTACTTTAAATTTTGCATGAATATTACTCAGAGGTCAGGTCAACATATAGGCTATATATTATCACACTATCACCTACGGGGGAGGAGCTGTGCGGAATAAACGAAGTCCGCGCGGACGAAGTCGCGGGCAACAGCTGTTTTTTAAATAACAGTACATGCAAGGACACTTATTTTGATTTTTAAAGTCTTATTTTTCCATTTAGTTGTTTTAGAAAAAATACTAGTTTAGCAACCTTCTCGGCTCCCTAGTCTATACTTATTTTACCTTACTATGAACTAAATTAAGTGATAATGAAGACCCCACCGGAAGACGCAACTGCATTTACAACTGGATTATTATCTTTAATAATTCTTTGGTATTTTTAAATAATGATTTGATTTTAACCATAATTTTAAACATGATTTAAATCGTGTCAGTGTTTTTGAGAGGGGTGATACAACTTATTGATTAAAACTCAGCGGGAGGGGCGCTCGTCAACTAATAAATACCACCGCTGGACTACCGTCGTTTCCAGTAGCTTAATTCAAACTTGTTTCTTGACAAGTGGCTTATACCATTTGTAAATGTATTAAGGACTAATTGTTGCTAGCGACTTCGTCCGCGCGGACTTCGTTTACTCCGCACTGCTCCTCCCCCGTAGGTGATAGCGTGATAATATGTAGCCTATATGTTGACCCGACCTGTTCGTAATATTCATGCAAAATTTGAAGTAAATTCATGCAGTACTTTTTGAGTTTACTTTTTGAGTTTGACTAATTGTTGCCAGCGACTTCGTCCGCGCGGACTTCGTTTACTCCGCACTGCTCCTCCCCCGTAGGTGATAACGTGATAATATGTAGCCTATATGTTGACCCGACCTGTTCGTAATATTCATGCAAAATTTGAAGTAAATCCATGCAGTACTTTTTGAGTTTACCTGGACATACATACAGTCAAACAGACAAACACACAAAAATTCTAAAAACTATATTTTTGGCTTCGAAATCGATTGTAGATCACGCCCCAAGTATTCTTTTAAAAAAATATTCAATGTACAGTTTTGACTTTCCTACGATTTTATTATAAGTATAGATTATCGGCACATTATTATTTCACCTCATCTTAAGTGAGTATAAACTTTTTTTACTCCTTTTCTCTCTACAGTCAGGCTTTCATTTGGTCTTTATGGACAACCTATCGTTACATTATCCATTCAATAAGTCAGATTGATCTGTTTTGTATTCAAATTTCTTTTATTTTATTTTAAATTTATATTTTTTCTCTTCTACTACAAAGTGGCTGTATCTATATTTATTATTTTTTGTTTAATATTACAGGTTGTCTCATCAAAACGAAGCTGTTCACAAAAATTCAACTTGTTATTAATCAAAAAAAAGTTTATTCGTGGGACCACAGTCTATTGTCTGGTTTTATTGCTTTGTATTTTATTTCCTACTAGCTGTTGCCGGCGACTTCGTCCGCGCGGACTTCGTTTACTCCGTACTGCTTCTCCCCCGTAGGTGATAGCATGATAATATGTAGCCTATATGTTGACCCGACCTGTTAGTAATATTCATGCAAAATTTGAAGTAAATCCATGCAGTACTTTTTGAGTTTACCCCGGACATACATACAGACAAACAGACAAAAATTCTAAAAACTATATTTTTGGCTTCGATATCGATTGTAGATCACGCCCCAAGTATTCTCTTAAAAAAATATTCAATGTACAGTTTTGACTTTCCTACGATTTTATTATATGTATAGATGATGTCATAAAGGCGTAATTGGAAATTCTAATGACAAAAATTTTCAGTGTGTTGGGTCCAGTTCTCCTTGAAAAATATGTATGTTTTTATATCATAAGATAGCAAACGAATGAATGATTGGTTATAGGAGTCACTATCATCGTGACTACTAGGAGGTAGACTTCTGCGTTGTCTCGCCCGGGTCCGGTACAACCGCTTCACATATTATTACTGAAATTCCATCAGTGCTCGGCAATGTTGTGTTGAGTAAGGTAGCCGGTAGACTTATGCATGTGGCATTACCATTCCACCTAACGTTATGATTTTTATAAATTACTTAATTATTTTTTGGTAATGTTATTGACCTGCTTATATGCGGACAGGGATTTTATTTCTAATTGTATAAATACATACTGCTTATTAATTTAACACCATGAAAAAAAAAGAAAAATATTTGTTACATGTGTAATATCTTGCCTACAGAGAGTTTCTAAGGCAGAATATTTTTAAAATTATTTAGTAAAATCTCACTTGGTAATAAAAAAGGAAAAAATCAGATTAGCAGAGCGTAGTTTCGATCTACGGACCTCTGGGTTATGGGCCCAGCACGCTTCCACTGCGCCACTCTGCTCTCCGACAACTCGATGAAATTACGCTTCTATTGCGAGTCGCGTATTTTTGCTCATCTCTCTACGTGACACTGACGAGGGTGGTGCAAAATCTCACTAGATCTCACGTAGAGGAGGGGTGGTGACTCGGCAAATATCACGTAATTTTTTCTGAAAAAAATAGTTTATAAAATTAAAGGAAAATTTGGTTAAATTAAGTGTGTGTCCGCTAAAGTAATACTAGTCTCAATTGGTTTTATGGACATAAAATGTTGTAAACAAATTATATTTGTTTCAAATTAACGTATAAACACAAAAAATACGCATTTAAAAAATCTCACGTTAGATAAGAGGGGTGGGGGAGGAGGGGGTTAATGAAAATCTCACGATATCTCACCATGACACAAAAAAAACCCCGAAATTGCCTCACGTAATTAGTGAACACCCCCAAAAAAGCTTTATAGCTTTTTCCCTGTGTTGATGATGAGCAAAAAAAAGAACATTTAGAAATTTTCCCACTTTTTTGCTCATAACTTCTTTAATTTTAAATTTAGGGCAAAAAGTTATACAAACATATTTGTAGGCAAAGCGATTTGCTATAAATTACGTCTAAGCGAAAGTCTTGTAGGGCGCAAAGTTTCCGAGATATCGCGAAAAAGTGTTTGCATCCCTTTTTCCAAGATGGCGCCAGAGAACAAGGGCGGCAACCCCACAAACTTGGAGTTAAGCTTCTATTGACCCACACATGTCACAAAAATAAGATTGCGTCCTCTGAAATATGTAATATTAGTTCCTTAAATTGTATTTTTTTCAATACATTTCAATGGATTAATATTGTATCTCTACAAATAGATTTATACATGAAAAACGTTATTGCGATAAAAAGTTGTGTAAGATGAACATTAAAAAACGGTTACCGGATGTAATAAAAGTTATCTTGATGTGACAACCCTAACCACAAAAAATCCGGATATAAATTTAATTAATCATTACTTTTGAATTCCGCGGAATTAGAGTATGATTTTAATACAGATTACAGTCATTTATATAAGTTATCGATTCATGTATAAATCTTCTAATACGGCGTTATACTCAAGAAAAATAAATAAGACCGAAAATGATAAAAACACATTTTTCACTTTATTTGACCACAGTAAATGAGCAAATGTTTTAAGGGTAGTATACTTATATGTGCACAATGAAATGGCATAATCAATTTTATAGTATTTAATTTGGTTTTTCTGCAAAAAATTATTTTGTAAATTTTTAGACCCGAAATAGGCAAACTTTAAAACGATTTAAAAAAAAAAACTAAAAGCTGTATCGTATTAAGAGTTTTACTCTGACGTTTGTAATGATATTGACTACAGTATTTTCGAATAAAAACAAAGTAAAACAATATCGAGGTTCTTAACACTGTGCAACGCCCCATTAACATCTTTGGTGTCTATAGATGATGGTTGTTTCTTTCCATCATCAGGAAGCCATCTGCTTGTTCGCTATCCTACGAAATAAAAAAAAAAAAACAGTGTTTTTAATAATGTAGGTAAATACAACAAAAATTATGAAACACAGTATAAAATAGTAAATAATAACTAATTTTTTATAACAATCCCACATAGTAATAAAAAAAGGAAAAAATGCAATTTAGCAGAGCGTAGTTTCGATCTACGGACCTCTGGGTTATGGGCCCAGCACGCTTCCACTGCGCCACTCTGCTCTCCGACAACTCGATGAAATTACGCTTCTATTGCGAGTCGCGTATTGTTGCATCATCATTATACGTGACTATAATATCCGTTTACATAGATGGTGATTCAAGTTTTCATAATTTCAGTGGAAGTGTACCCTGTGTTATATAAATAACATGATAAATTTACCAATTACATACCTAGAGATCCAAGCAAGATTAAATTTCAATATTCCAAAAAAATGTCATAGTTCAATATTCCAAAAAAATTGCTATATAATGACAATAAAATGTAAAACGTTTTTACTAAAGTATAAGGAAATTAAAAAATAAATTATTTAAAAAGAGATTACGTAATAGGGTTGTTGAACATTTTTCTATACATTGGAAGAATTTTACTTGTAAACATACAAAACAATTTAATTGAAACATCAATTCAAATACAATATTAAAGGGAGATATTATATACCTTAATGAATATTAATAAATGATGTAATGAATAATGTGATGTTAATTTAATAATTCATGTATAATGCTATATTGTTAAAATAAATATTGAATATCGAATATATAAATAAATCTTAGAGGATAATAATAATAGTAATTATTGTATTGGCAGTACTACGTTGTTATTATTGCATTAAAGCTGATTAAAGTGGGGGATTTTATGGTAGGTCGTGATGATACAATTAAGAGAGTTTCCATATACATCTTTTGGAGAACTTACAGTAATACATATCAGGATTAAGATAGGTGAGCAAATATTAACAAATCAGGTACGTATCCAGTTTTAGACAAGTTATGTTTTTCAGTAAAAATTAAAAACTTAGAATGAATTGCATGATTCCGGAATTCAAACTTAGAACATCGTACATATAGGCACGATAGGCAAGACAAAGCCGGTCTCACTAAGAGTATCCAAAAAATCATCATACAAATGATTCTAATTCGTGCAATATACAATAATGTCACGTATAATAATGACGCAACAATACGCGACTCGCAATGGAAGCGTTATTTCATCGAGTTGTCGGAGAGCAGAGTGGCGCAGTGGAAGCGTGCTGGGCCCATAACCCAGAGGTCCGTAGATCGAAACTACGCTCTGCTAAACTTATTTTTTCTTTTTTTTTGTTATGTGAGAATCTTATAATAAATTTACAATTATTGATCGTTATACTCGTTATGAACTTATGATTCTTTTTTTAAATTTTATAAACAACAAAAATGTAATGTAATGTATTAGCTGAGCAAACGTTGTATGAATATTTTGGTGTGGTAATGTTTTTCAGTTATACCAAATTACACATTGTTATGAAATTTGATGTGAAGTAAAAACTTTGTACCCCTATTTTGACAGTTGTACGAAAGGAGGAGTATGAAATTAGGCCCTGTTAAAGCTTACATGGTGAAGTAGATCATGAAAGCTAATATTTTCATAGAAAATGCATTAGAAACACATTCTATATAAAAAATAAACATTACGCACATTTGTTCACTACAGTATTTTTTTAATTTTTTTATTAGTGTCTGGTTTTAATTACGATTTATCAACAATTATTGACCAAATTTCATCTATATTATATTATATTATACATATAATAAAATCGTAGGAATGTCAAAACTGTACATTGAATATTTTTTTAAAAGAATACTTGGGGCGTGATCTAGAATGGATACCGAAGCCAAAAATATAGTTTTTAGAATTTTTGTCTGTTTATCTGTATGTCTGTTTGTCTGTATGTATGTCCGGGGTAAACTCAAAAAGTACTGCATGGATTTACTTCAAATTTTGCATGAATATTACTAACAGATCGGGTCAACATATAGGCTACATATTATCACGCTATCACCTACGGGGGAGGAGCAGTGCGGAGTAAACGAAGTCCGCGCGGACGAAGTCGCTGGCGACAGCTAGTTTTAAATAACATTTTTATTGCATTTCTAGGGTTCTGTACCCAAAGGGTACAAACGGAACCATTAGTAAGTCTTCGCTATCCTCTGTATGTCACCAGGCTGTATCTCATCAACCGTAATAACTAGACAGTTGAAATTTTCACAGATTACGTATTTTTATTTATTTATTTAACTCTTCATGTACGAAAAATATCTTCACGCCCGTAGCCCTGAAGAGGTAGGCAGAGCTACAATCATTGCACCCACGTCTAACCGAAGATACCTAGTCTCACAATGTGATAGGTGCAAGCCTATCGCCAACCAGCTCCCATACAACAAACATGGGTTTTTACCGTTTTTTATAGATATTCGTACGTAACCCTTCGGGCGCGAGTCCATCACGCATTTTGCCGGTTTTTTATCAATACTAATATTGTAAAGATAAGGTGCTATTTGCCGTGATGGAGGACTGATGGATGGAAGTGAATCATGTAGTGAAACGTGCTTGGAACTAAACCCCTAAGACGCAACAATCATAAGGCAAAGAAGAGTGTTGCTATGTCGAACCAAGCGATACGTGCTTTAGTTGGTTAGAGCGTACCCACCAGAGACCAGGGGCCTAATTCACGTAATCAAAAGGCAATCTAGTCGAAGTGTTTAAGACTTACACAATTTCTTACACATTATGCCGCGTCGTAGCACGTCTCTTCGTTCTATCGTGTCTATGTGTGTGAGAGCCTTAAGCGCATTGACTCTATTACGTGAATAAGGGGAAAGGTCGCTGGTTCAATCCAGTAATGTCAACAGTTTTTCTATGTATGTGAATATGATTTTATCAACTGAAAAAAAAAAACGGGTATTATTAGTTTTATATGACGCATGTATGTAATATTGTTGGAATTAGGTAATTTTAAGTATGATATCTATTTAGGCATCCAAGCACATGTACAAAATTACGTAAGTGTATTTATGTTTGTATGTTTTTATATTTGTCCACGAATTTCTCGGGAACTAAGTCATATTGAGATAATTCTTTTAGATTCAAATCGAGCATTTTTTTTTTTTTTTTTATATCATAAGATAGCAAACAAGCAGATGGGTCTCCTGATGGAAAGAGTCAACCATCGCCTATAGACACCAAAGATGTTAATGGTGCGTTGCTATCTTGTGGCGAGATCTAATGCCACATGTATAAGTTTACCGGCTACCTTACCCTCCAAACCGGAACACGACAGCGACAAGCACTGACGCTATTGCGGCAGGAATAGGTAAGGCGGTGGTACCAGACCCGGGCGAGACAATGCAGAACTCTACCACCTAGTAGCCACGATGGTAGTGACTCGATAGCCAATCGGTCGCCTTTTACGACCTGCCTGGCAGAACGGCAGTTGGCCTATTCTACAAAGGAGGCCGGGACCAACACGGCGGAACATGTTCAAACTTAGGGAACGGTGCAAGTATTATCAAAATCGGTTCAGTTTTCTTTATGTCATAAGATAGCAAACAAGTAGATGGTTCTCCTGATGGCAAGAGAAGTCATCGTTCATAGAGACCAAAGATGTTAATGATGCTTTGCTATCCACGTGGTGGGATAGCAATGCCACATGCAGAAGTCTACCGGCTACCTTACGCTTCAAACCGAAGCACGACAATGTTAAGCATTGACGCTGTTGCGGCAGGAATAGGTAAGGCGGTAGCATCAAATACCCGGGCGAGACAGTTAGTAGTCATTATGGTAGTGACAGGTATAGCCAATCGGTCGCTTTTTACGACCTGCCCGACAGAATAGCAGTTGGTCTGTTCTTCAAAGGAGCTCGGGCCAACACGGATTTACTAGATGGTAGAGTTCTGCATTGGCTCGACCAGGGCTGGTACTACCGCCTCACCTATTCCTGTCGCAATGGCGTCAGTGCTGGTCACTGTCGTGTCTCGGTTTTGAGGGTAAGGTAGCCGGTAAACTTATGCATGTGGCATTGGATCCCACAAGATAGCAACACACCATTACAACTTTGGTGTCTATAGGCGATGGTTGACTTTTTCCATCAGGAGACCCATCTGCTTGTTTGCTATCTTATTATATAAAAAATGTGTAGACGGTTGAACCTACGGGCCATCCCTGAAACTTCCCACTAAATTAAGGTATTTTAAGCTTTAAAGAGTAAAAAATATAAGCATAGATTTTTCAGATCTATTTTGTTAAAAATGGCAGTATATTAATTTTTGAAAAGCTGTATATTTGAAAATGATGAAGGCTTTCAACTCAATTTTTGAGATCTAAAATATTGCTTTAGCTAAAAAATCAATAGTTGAAAAATTTCGATGCTATGTCAAAACATTTTATTTTTAATTTTTTTCATTAATAAATCCCAAACAAATTGACCGATTTCGATTAAATTAACGGTATTTGACGCAGTTTTTAAAGGAGAAACCCTGATAAGATTTTTAAGTCAATTGGTGAATTAACTTGAAAGTTATTAAAAAAAGTAAGTTTGCTAAAAACAACGTAATTTTAGTATTTGAAAAGCTATAAGTTTTGAGAATTAGATACGATTTTGATTTTTGAAATGGCATTTGAGGTAGTTTTTTTTAGTATTAAAATATAGTAGAACACCAAAATATGATTGGTTAAAAAAATTCGAAGGGAAAAATACTTTTTTTAAATTTTTCGTCAACGATTACTCCCAAACGGATAAACCGATTTTGATGTAATGTATATGTAGTTTTTTGAGGAATAGAGCTGATTAGTTTTTGTACTCAATCGATACATTAATCTGGAAGTTATATTAAAAAACTACTGCTTCGTCAAAATTTGTTTTGGTGTTTGTTCAAAATCTCCTGGATAGATTCCGTTTAAATTTTCAAGAAATCTAAGTTGAGCGGAATCCAATCGAATGTCATCAACCGGGTTTCGATCGGTCCAGCCGTTCAAAAGTTATGAGATGTTTACATACACACACACACACACACATACATACATATATACATACATACATACATACATACATACATACTGAAGTCATCGTGAAAATAGTCGGAAAAGATTCCTAGGACCTCAAAACGTGGACATCTGGTGAAAACTCGATTTTCGAAAATCGGGGTAAAATCAGTAACTTCCTTATCTACATGCGTAGCGGGAAGTTAAAAAACGGAGATATGAGTGTAATCGAGAGATATTTGAAGTAGGTTTTAAATCCATACTAATACTATAAATGCGAAAGTAACTCTGTTTGTCTCTTCTTCTCGCCTAAATCGCTGAACCGATTTGAGTGAAATTTGATACAAAGATAGTTTTAGACCCGAGAAAGGACATAGGATAATTTTTATCCCGGAAGTCCCATGGGAACGGGAACTATACCGGTCAAGGCCCGGGACTTTTACAATTTTGTCGACGCGGACGAAGTCGCGGGTACAGCTAGTTTTGAATAATTATTTTTCATGTACAGTTAATGACAGGCGAGTACGCGGCGTTCGAGTCGGTGAGGCCCAAGTACAGCTCGTGGTTCGACGTGCTGGGCGGGTGGGTGCTGTTCAGCGCGCCGTGGGCGCGGCGGCGCGAGCTGGCCGCGGCCGCCGCCGCGTGCGCGGGGCTGGCGCCCGCCGCGCGCTCGCCCCTCGACCTCATGGTCAGGGCGCTGCTGGACGGGGACCTCTACCAGGTGACGTGCCATATTTATATACTACCTGCGCCCGCGACAAAGTCCGCGTGGAAACATTTGAAAAAAAAGTAGACTAAGATACTCTCTGTCACATCAGCTATCTGCCAGTGAAAGTCCCGTCAAAATCGATCAAGCCGTTCCAGAGATTAGCCGGAACAAACAGACAGACAGACAGACGGATAAAAATTGTAAAAAATGTTATTTTGTTATATGTACCGTGTATACATCCATATGCCTTTAGTAAAAAGCGGTTATTTTAACATTGTAATGTTAAAATAACCGCTTTAATGTTAAAATAAACACTCCAATTTTATTTATTTGTATAGATAATGACATTTTTTTCTTTATTGAGACATCACACAGTCACATTATGAACTTAAAAACTTAAGTATTTTATTTATGAGTATTAATAATAATGAAACTCACAGCGCTGCCCACAGATCATCCGTTCCGCACACAGTCCGTTCGGCGGAATCCGTTCACAGATTCCGCCGTGTTGGTCCCGGCCTCCTTTGTAGAATAGGCCAACTGCCGTTTTGCCAGGCAGGTCGTAAAAGGCGATCGATTGGCTATCGAGTCACTACCATCGTGGCTACTAGGTGGTAGAGTTCTGCATTGTCTCGCCCGGGTCTGGTACCACCGCCTTACCTATTCCTGCCGCAATAGCGTCAGTGCTTGTCGCTGTCGTGTTCCGGTTTGGAGGGTAAGGTAGCCGGTAAACTTATGCATGTGGCATTAGATCTCGCCACAAGATTGCAACGCACCATTAACATCTTTGGTGTCTATAGGCGATGGTTGACTCTTTCCATCAGGATACCCATCTGCTTGTTTGCTATCTTATGATATAAAAAAAAAAGATCAACAAAAAGTAATAACATTTTCAATGTATCACTAGGTGTATTTAGTGTGTAATTTAGATCTCAGATATAATATCAAAACAAATTAATTTAACTTAAATCTAACCTAAATAAAATTATAAATATAAAAATTCGTTCTATTTATGTACTAAAATATAAAGTTAACTATTATGCGAAGTTTTAATATTTGGTTTTTAAATTGGGAAGTGATGTTGTAAAAATATCAATGTGCCCAAAAGTCTTATTGTACGAATCTACCATTCGGCGTATAGGTGAGCGCTGGGGGTATTGGTTCGACACAGGCCTATTCTTAAAAAGCTCTCGTGTACGCATTTGACGCTTGCAAACTGACCTAGGGACTATATGACATTCTATTTGTAAGATCAATACAGTCATAGTTACTCCTAACAATGTTATAAAGTGTCACTGCTTCTAGATATTTACGCCTCGAATTAAGGGTTAACAGTTTATACTTTGACAATAGTCGGTAGGAATAGTATATCCATAACTTATAATGTAATGAACGCAAGAATTGCGCTGGACTGACTCAATTATGTTATGTTATATCTATTTAGTAGGGGTTCTAGACTGGGACTACATACTCTAACTGAAAGAGAATTAGAGTTTTAAACAAATAAGGATATGAACTCAGCCTCTTAAAATCAATTGTCTATCTCATTACAAAACCAAACATTTGATATGCTTTATTTACAATTTTATCCACGTGAGTGTTTAAACAAAGTGTAGAGTCAAGTAACACGCCGAGTTCTTTTACATAGTTTATTCGATTTAGTGGCGTATTACACAAATGATATAAATATACACAAGTGATATGAATATACACAAGTGATATGAATATACACAAGTGATATGAATATACACAAGTGATATGAATATACACAAGTGATATGAATATACACAAGTGATATGAATATACACAAGTGATATGAATAACGTACCAAACTAGCAGACGGTTCCCTCGATGGAAAAAAAAACATCGCCTGTAGACTAGAGAATAATTTGCATAGTATTTTTTTTTATATACAGGGCTACTTATAAAGGTCCGGTAAAATTTTAAAATTAGTAACTACATATTGAATTGGATGTGCGTTTTAATTATTATTATTGTAAAATTATTACAAGATAATATAAAAATATTCGTTTAAAAATATCCCAATAAACTCATGAATTGGATGCATCGAGTCTTGTGAATGAACTGTGTAATGCTGGCAGTGTGTCATTTTGTAATTAACATTAATTAATAATTTGTTTTAATAAATTAAAGCTTTTAATTTGGTCGAAGTAACTAAAATATGTTAGTTCGAATTTTGTGTAATTGAAATTATGTCCATGCGTTTTGTTTTTTGTGTCGGATAAAAATAAAATTTCTAATTTTTTAAATATTTTTTTTATTACATACATCCAACGTATCGTTTCTGAACAGCCTCTGAAAATTTAGCCGGACCTCTAAAATTAACCATGTATACTAAGAAGTGCGAACAGGTAAAAACGCGAAGCTAAAAAACTAGCGACCAAAAAAAAAACGTTTTCCTCTCGCACTGTAATTAATATTTATATTTAGTAGTTTTAGTGATACATAAAAATAACTTGTAACAGTGTAACGCGTATATTTCGCGTTCCCTACAATCGAATGGTCAATTCATATAAACCTTTTTTTTCCCTCCCGAAAATAACATCGATAATTCATACATAAACATTTTTTTTTCGTAAATTACATTTTTTTTTCGTTCTTAACTTAGATTCTCGAAAAAAAGCAAATAAATGTAAAACGAAACACAGTAGGCTGAATGTACTTTTGTTTGCCTTATATTTATTATATAGGAAAAAATATTGATTGGCCCATGTATTAACTAATGTCATCGCTTATAGACACCAAAGATGTTAATGGTGCGTTGCTATATCAGTGTGGCGGGATGGCAGTGCCAAATGCCTACCGGCTATCTTATCCTACAAACCGCAACAGAACAATGGTAAGCATTGACGCTTTGTTGTGGTACATTGCTATCTTATGGCGAGGTCCTAGCCAATCGGTCACCTTTTATGACTTGCCTGGCAGAACGGCAATTGGCCTATTCTTCAAAGGAACCCGGACCAACACGGGGAAATAGTAGTAAAATTTAAAGAAATACACAAAATAATGTATTATGCATCATATTCCAAGCAGAATAAACGGCTGATTCGAGAGTTCCGCGGGCGCGACGAGTCGTAGCAATGTACGCTTTACATTGTGTGTCGTGAAAATAAGAAAAAATCATAAAACGCAAGTTTCGCATTTCCCACAAAAAAAGGAATTGTCGTCGTGACTAGAACGTAAAATGGCTGAATCTTAATTTTTCGTTGTTTCGGTACACTGTCCCTTACAAGTTGTATATTCTTTTCTTCTTTCTACTCAGTCATAAACGCTGTGTATTAAGCTCGGAGTAAAAATGACTCAGTTATAATGTAGCTTTGTATTGGTGAAAACAATTTTAAAATTGGTCCAGTAGTTTTTGAGTTTATCTTACTTGTAGTATAGAAAAAGAGGAGTATATTGAAAAAAACATTGTTTTTATGTTTATTTCAGTTGATCTACGAGATCCAGCAGATATCAGACAATGGATGGTTCGCGACCCACTTGACCGATCTGCTGTATCAGTGCGGCAAGCTGCAGATACTGGACAGACATCAGATCGAGTAAGTTTTGTTTTATATTATTAGATAGCAAACAAACAGATGACTGTCCTGATGGAAAGATAAACCATCGCCTATAGACACAAAAGATGTTAATGATGCGTTGCTATTCGTGTGGCGGGATGACGGTGCCACATGCAAGTTTACTGGCTACGTTACTCTCCTAACCGGAACACATGACAAGCATTGCGCTATTGCGGTAGGAATAGGTAAGGCGGTGGTACCAAATAAGTGAGCGAGACGTTGTAAGACTCTACCACCTAGTAGTCAAGATGGTAGTGACATATGTAGCCAATTGGTCGTTTTTACGATATGCCTGGCAGAATCGCAGTTGGTCTATTCTTGAAAGGAGCCTGAACCAACACGGGGATAGAAATTTGTTAAAAGTGCTATGTATTGTCCATGTTGTACAATCACCATTCATTTCAGGACAATCGTGATCGCGATCGTGATTCTTCAAAGGAGCCCGGGACCAACACGGGGAAAACATTTACTAATATGTCGGCTTTTACAAACTGCCTGTCAGGCAAATTGTCTATTCTTCAAAAGGTGCCCGTATCTGTTTGTGTTTCTGGGTTTAGATATTTATCAATCAATCAATCAAATGTTTATTGCATAAAATAGGGTTAGTTACATGGTCTCTTATATTATGTTATTAGTTCCTCCTACTTTGCCGTATGAACAGCATGCAATGAAATTTTTTATTTGTGGCAAAATTAACATTTTTAATATTGCTAAGATATTATAGAATAGTAATTAATTATTGTTAACAAAATTAAAATATAAAATTAGTATATTATAAAAAATAATTATTATCAACAAAATTAATAGATTAATAATATCATTGTAATGTCAAATTGTATTAGTCAGAATAATAAAGTAGAAAAAAAATTAGTAATCTTGAGAGAAAAAATTATTATGTCTTAAAGGAATGTCAATTTGTAAAATGCCTATAATTAAAAAGATTATAAAGAATAATGGAATAAAACTATAAAATAAACATGTAAATGTGCATCATATTCTTCTTCTATGACCCAATTTTGGCATCAGCAACAGTTCTTTAACACTATAAAAATTTTTATCCTTTAGCCACTTCAGTAAACCTTTTTTAAATTTCTTAAGGGGTAGTGACTTAAAAGTATCTGGCACGGCATTGTAAACCTGTATACACATGGAATAATATTGTTTGTGATACAATGCTATCCTTGGTGCCAGGTTAAAAACCAGCCTGTTTGAATTTCGTGTATTCCGAGGATACACATCACGTGCCTCAGAAAATAGCTTATAGTTTGTTTTAACAAAACAGGCCAATTCATATATGTACATACATGGAAGTGGTAGAATACCTAATTTCTTAAAAAGTGGTTTGCATGAAACGAACGGTGGTTTTGCACATATAGCTCTAATACACCTTTTCTGTGCAACAAACGCCTTATTAATGTCTGTTGAGTTTCCCCATAATAACAGGCCATATCTAAGCACTGAGGCCACGTATCCATGATATGCTTTTAGCACAGTAGTAAGACCTGTTGTTTGTCTCAGCCGCCTTAACACATACACAAATCTATTTAATTTTGTACAAACACTTTCGACTTGTGCTTTCCAGTTTAATTTATCGTCAATGTGGATACCTAAAAATTTAGTTTGATGCACTCTCTGTATTTTTTTATTGTCATGTAAAATGTTCAATTTATTTTGATTGCCATAAAATATAACATTCGTTTTTTCCAAATTTACTTTTAAATTATTATAGGTGAGCCATTCTATTGCTTTTTGAATTGTAATATTAATTTCGTCATTTATATTATAATTATTATTGGTGATTATTATTGAAATGTCATCGGCAAACAGTGTGCATGTATTATTAGTAATGTCTGGGAAATCATTAATGTAAAGAAGGAATAGAAGCGGTCCAAGTATACTGCCTTGGGGGACACCCGAATTATTTATTTTACGTTTCGATTTATGAAATTTTATATAACCATATTTATTAACAGACATAATTTCGACATATTGTGCTCTATTATACAAGTAAGATTTTAACCACGCATGTGTCGGGCCTCTTATTCCCAATTGTTCCAGTTTGGTTAGCAAAATGTTATGGGAAACTAAGTCAAAGGCTTTTGTCATATCAAAGAATATTCCTGCTGTTGGTTTTTTGTTATTTAAATTTTTTAATACATTTTGTATCAAAGCTGTAACAGCCTGTGTGGTACATTTGTTCTTTTGAAACCCAAATTGTTCTGGTTTTATTATATTAAATTTAGTAACAAAATCTGCGATTCGCTTGTACATTGCCTTTTCAAATATCTTTGATATGACTGGGATATCTTTGATATTAAATATATTTCAGTATTTATATATGTATATCTACATATGTTTCTTACGAATTGCCTGGCAGAACGGCAGATGGTCTATTCTTCAAAAAAGCCTGAGCCATCACAGGGAAAACATTTATCAATATGTCGGATTTTACGAACTGCTTGTCAGGCAAATGGTCTATTCTTCAAAAGGTGCCTGTATCTATAGTATGTAGGCACATTTTGGTAGAAATTTTCCAATTAGAATACCTTAGGTTCTTCTTCTACGTATTTGAAACCTCTTTTTCGGAAGAAGCTTGTTAGGTACGGCCGTTAAAAATTTACGATTTTACTATATGTATGCGTCTTGTTTTTTCTTTAAGAATATGCCAAATTGCCCTTTAAATATTTATTCTTTCTACAAAGAAATATATTTTATAGTTGTTAGTTTCAAAAATATCTCGGGAATTTGTGTAATAACTGTACAAAAATAGTGAGGAAATATAATATTTTTTTAGAAGTTGAGAGAGTGTCTTCATTTTTTTTTCTATTAACAACATGATACAATTTCGAAATGTTGTTTTACTTTATTTAAAATGTATAGTCCACCTTAACGAATATTGTCTTTTCTAATACGTGTCTTAAAATACGGTAATTTCACAAATAAATGCTATTTTAAAAAGTTTAAAAAAACTTTTATGTTATCATATTTTTTACATGAAGCAACTTCTATTGTCTTTCTCATATATTTTTCTATTTTGCAGTGTAACGACTCGACTCCGAGACAGTCTCGTCCTAGAATACGGCTCACTGATAATGGGCCATAGGTCCCTTTGGCCAGTGGGACTCTCGTACCTGGCGTCCTGTCCTCCTGAAGGTCTGAAGAGGGCGGAGTTGCTGTTGGAAAGGATCTCAATAAAAACAGACGCTAAAGCTTTGAGAGTTATCGCTGAAGCGAACAAATATGGACTCGGTAATGTCGGTAAGTGCGCTAAATTTCTAAAACAGTTTTTAATCAATAATCCTACACATTTTTTCGAATCTAATATATAAAAATGAATTGGTAGCTAAGTTAGATATACCCTCCAATTGCCGATTTTCACTCCTAAAATATTAATAGTCGGAGATGATGAGGGGAGTGCTGAATAAAGAAGCCTTGATAAAAGTGTTCTTTTTAGAGAAAAAAGCACAGGCTTGAGTATTCTGGGGATTAAATGTAACAAGATTTTTCTTGCCCCATTCTTTGATTCGTTCCAGAGATATCTCAATTTTAGACACAAGTCTATTCAGACTCTCATTTGCCTGTGCCTTCGAATGATTCGCACGGTCTAAGTATATAGCATCTCCCGTACTGTCGTCGGCATAGCAATGGATGCTGTTATTTTGCAGCATATCATTGATGTACAGAAGCAAGAGCGTAGTCAATAGCACAGAGCCTTGTGGTACACCAATTAATTGTTTCTGCTCAAGCATATGCTATCAACAACTGACAAAAATTTCCTTGAATAGCATTGATAACAGACCAAAACGCACGACTTCCAAATGGAAGGCAAACTTGTCTTATTTATAGACAAACAACTCAGCAGATGGGACCAATGAAAGTAAGTTGACAAAAGTCGTTTGATCATGCTCAAAGAGGTTCTCAGTATCAGCATTACACTGTGGGACCTATGTAGCCAATCGTTGATAAACATGTGGCCACCATGCTCTTCTTGAACCCACGCAGACGATTATAACATATACCCCACGAACGAATGTCCGTTTGGGCATTCGTTCGAAGTTTGAGGGTGAAATTTG
Organism: Apodemia mormo; assembly: GCA_036924255.1. NCBI lineage: Eukaryota > Metazoa > Arthropoda > Insecta > Lepidoptera > Riodinidae > Apodemia > Apodemia mormo. Next base: position 43,457,166 of record JAUPFN010000010.1, read on the forward strand.
TGCTCCAGTTTGTATCCTTGGTATTTTAAATAGGTGTCATCCGACGGAGAAGATATTACGGTTAAAATGAGTATCGCCGGCTCCGCTGTTTTGAGGTGAAAATTAAAAGCTTCCAGATTGGAATCTTAGCCCCTTGTGCGATACAAGGACCACTTAAAATATAGATGGGGTTGCCACTTTTTTTTTAAATATTTTATTCAAAATAAGTATAACTTATACATTTTTTGAACGTCAATTAAAATAAACTGGAATAACACTTTAAAAACACATGATATACACTAAAAAAATGACAGAATCAAAAATTAAGTAGAAAACTACAAAATGTAAACCACTGTTGATAAAGCTTTAAACCATTTTTGTTAAGTTGGAATCGTAGGTTTCTGGTGAAAGGTAAAGCAGAGCATGGGAAGGCATACGCAACTTCCGGGTGGATTGACTAGTGAGAGGTTGGCATGAGGAACGAAATCGCTCTCGATCTGATCCACGGAAATCTGTTACGTTCTACTCTGGTATCACAATTCGGCACGACAGACTCCCTATAGATTTTTTTACTGGCGGCGAGACAGCCTCTACGATCCAACGCGTGGCTAGCGGACAATCATTCCATCGGGTCTCTCTGGCTCCATGCCAACTTGTTACGTCATTTACAGTAACTCATCTGTATTGCACTGTGGACTAAAATTCATCGGGGATAACAAATTCGAGAAATGGGAGCCGGTACCGGGCTCTACTGATGGAACACACCATTACGGTATTTGGCGACAGTTTATACTGGTGAACCCGAGAGAGGGCTCTACCACCTTTTATTTATTGGTTACTAGTTAGCACCAGCCAGGAGACACGTGTGGGGTCTCAAAGGGTTTACTACTTATAAACGTGAGTGGCTACTCCCTCGTTGACTTCATCTACTAGTGTTGGTCAATGAGTATATAATCACGTTTTAAAAGACGGGTGTTCGCTAGAAAAAAACGACATATGAACGTGGGGTTTCGATTTTTACCAAAGTGAAAAGATAAAACCAATTCCACAGATAATAGTTATTGTTACAATACTGCCAACTTTTTTTATATTATAAGATAGCAAACAAGCAGAAGGGTCTCCTAATGGAAAGAGTCAACCATCGTCTATAGATACCAAAGATGTTAATAGTGTGTTGCTATCTTGTGGTGAGGTTTAATGCCACATGCATAAGTTTACCGGCTTCCTTACCCTCCAAACTGGAACACGACAGTGACTAGCACTGACGCTATTGCGGCAGGACTAGGTAAAGCAAACCCGGACGAGACAATGAAGAACTTTACCACCTTTACATTTATTCGGTAAATACAGATAAAAGTTGTAGGTATAAAATAATACTGTCTGACTGATTGACTAACCTTTGCAGTGATTGGAGGTTCATTTCGGTAAAAGAACTGATGCACAATTCTTCGTATTGCGGAGAATGTAAATTTATCAATTTTATCTTTGAAACTTTGCTTTGGTCCAGTTTTTTTAGGAGTTAGCGGCGCACCTTTATTTATTTCCTTTAAAACGTTACAAACAGAGCGTGAGGTTATTCCCAATATGTCAGCAACTTTGCCCATACATTCATTTTCTTCCACAACTTCAAAGGCCTCCGATTGCGCAGAAGTTTCATTTTTCACGTACTTGTAGGCGTTGCGGATCATTACTTTGATTTTTTTTTTCATTCCATTCAGTTCAGTTCAGTCAGTCAGAAGAATTGTTACATTCAGTACCAGTGAAAGCTTTTCGTGGACGTTTTTTTTCTTGAGCACAAGAAAACATCCACGTCTTTTTGTGATGTACTTGGCGGAGGATTCATTATGATGGAAAACCAAAACAAATAGATTCACTCAAAGTTTACAAAAAACGTAACAACAAACAAAACTTTAAAAAAACCCAACAAAATGAAACAAGATATTCGTGCAGTCAGACTGGGAGAATGAAGTTGAATAACAAGATAAACAAAATGGCGATAGCTGTACGAGCACTGGTTACCAATACAGAAAACTGTCTATCTAGGCTCTTTTATAATAAGTTTTGTTTCTAATGTAAAAAAAATATTAACTTTTTATAAAATAAAGGAGTGGTTACTAATTAATAAATAATTATTATGAGTAATTATGTATTTATATAAATAAAAATCAATAATTTAGTCTTTAATTGGCACACCAATATTATAATTACATACATAAATCATACAAACATAAATCGCTATTGTTTGTCGATTTTTGTGTTCATCACTACACTATTATATGTGGTATCATTATTTTACAAAATGACAGTATCACTAAGGCATAGTGATACTTACCATATCTTTAAGAGATAGATAGTCGTCGTGCGAAAATCTATTATACAGTGAATTATGCCGTATTGTGCCATCCTTGAATGCAGAAATGATAGTAGAATACAGATGATTAAAAATGGAGATATTTCATATCATCCGAAAGTACAATTTTCATTTTATTTTAATTAAATTCCTGATTTAATATCTCTAATGATATAATAGAAAGTCAAGCTAAAATCAGCCGTACGCCTTTCATATAATGTTCATTTTAGGTTGACCTAATTTTTCTAGAAAGATATGCGTAATGACAGTCATTACGTATATCGTTCTAGAAATTTCTCTACTCAAATATGACCAACTGAAAACTACGGAAAAATCAATACTGCCATCTATTGTAGAATAGCGAAACTATTTAAGATTATAGTTTCACTATTGCACAAATAGATGAGTCTATTTTGAATAGGCTACAAAAGGACGTAAATACTCTTTTTTTTTGTAGCAAAATAAAATTTATTGTAACGTTGTTTGGTATATTTTTAAATGTTCTGTTTGTGTGTTTCGGATTATTGTTGTTTAAAATGAAAACGACCAATGAAACAATGTTTGCATTAGTAGTTTATATGCAATAATGCTTATTTTATGTGTGAGTATGGAGATCGCGGTCCTGATACAAATGTTTGCACTTGCCAATTCCGCTTGTTCTATGTTCTATGGTCGCGGCAGAGTGGTGTCGGTAGTAGTTGTGATATGGTCTGTGGTGTCAGTGTCGACGGTATGCGGCGTGTGCGGCGCGCGCGCGCTGCGCGGCGGGCGCGTGGGCGCGGCGCTGGCGTGGGGCGCGCGGGCGCGCGGCGCGCGGGCCGTGGCCGCGGCCGCGGGCGCCGCGCTGCGCCGGTACCGCGCCGCCGCCGCGCTGCCCGCCGCCGACCTGCTGCTCACCGCCGGCGGCGCGCTGCTGCTCGGCACGCAGGTGCTGCTGCTCGGTGAGACATCGCACACGCACACACGCACACACGCGCAATTACAAATTCGCCCTCACATGGGCTGTTCTCATCTCTGGGCGGGAGCCCCGCAGTATCAGCTTTGCCCCTTTTGATCGCATTCAACATAAAGCGGTTTGAATCGTTGACGACCAGACTGTCTCCGATCGACTTGACTCCTTGGCTTTACGCGGAGATGTAAGTTCACTTAGCATCTTTTACCGCATCTATCATGGAGAGTGTTCCGATGAACTGGGATTGATCCCTGCCGTTAAATTTCATCATCGAACATCGCGGCAAAATTCAAAGTTCCATCCTCATCACCTCGATGTCTGGAAATCTACAACCGTGCGATTTTATTGGCACTTTTTACAACACACTACTCCTCTGTGGAATCAATTATCGGCGGGATGTTTCCAAAAGGATACGACTTAGGGACCTTCAAGAAAAGAGTATACACCTTCCTAGCAGACCGGCAACGCAGCTGTAACACCTATGGTGCTATGGCTGTCCATGGGCAGTGGTAATCACCGTCAGGTGAGCCCTTGCTGCTCGTTTGCCCCTTTTTTCTATAAAAAAAAAAACATTGAGAAACATTGTGCTAGAACATACTATTCAGCAAACAGTGACCTTGTCGTCGTACCTCTCGGTTATACCCAGAGAATCATAGCAAGGAACATATTACAGAAACGTTCCAACTTGCATACCTACTCTCCTCTGTGAAATGTAAAGATCAGAGGCACAATCTCAGTGTGTTTGAAACAGCTTTAAAGAAAGATGACATTGCTTTATAGTTCTCGTCAAGTAAAAAGGACGCTGATAATGTATCTGCACAGTATGTAACTGTAATACTAGACACAACTGTGAGTAAAGATTGCGTGGGAGATCGTTCTGTCGCGGGATTCGTTGGTTGTCATTTGCTTTGCTCGCTGAGTTGTGATTGGGCGGTGTTCGCGCCAATAATTCAAATATAAGAAGACTGAAGAACGAGCAGCGGCGTGCGTACGGGCGAACCATTCGCTCTCAGCCTACGCGTCATTCAACGTTCGTTACAAGTTTAAAGACGACACAAAAATTAGCTTCCCAGAAATCTAAATATAATATATTCATAATTAAACAGCAAATTATACAAATCTTTCATTTTATGTTCCATTACTGAACAGGCGGGATTATATCCATGCGCAGAACTCCCATTCTTTTTAACTGACACAACCTGTACCAAAAATAGCTGAAATAGGATTAACTGTAGATACGAGCGCCATTTGAGTTCCGTATTTATTTCTATTTCATGGACACTTCTACGCAGTTAAAAAGCTTTACAAGATTGTTGTCTTGGTCTCTGCAGTCTGCACTCCATACTATCATCTTACGAGCGTCACATTCAATGATCACTTTCACCGATTTTTCGCTTTAGCTAAACTCTTCTCAAATACTTTTTCGAAAGTCAAATACATTAAATGAAAATAATCATTTACTTTAATACAACGTTTTATTTCACAGGGAAATACTGCGAATTCCACAGACTATACAGTAACAGGGAGTTCAAGAAAGCAGCAAAATTACTAGTCTCCCTAATTACATCGAATATTGCGCCCGACTAGTGAGTGTTATTTTTCTTATTTGCATTAGACTAACACCTGTGGTTTTTCTGGATTAATAGCGGCCCTTCCACTAACGTTCATTCCTGCCGGAATCTACAATCCTTATGGAATGAATGTCAATGGATTTGCAAAATAAAAATAAATAAATAAATAAAAGCAAGAAAGAATGACGGTATTAAAATCTCGCGTTCCCTCCCGTCTTGAAGACGCGATGCGGTAACTGGTCAAGTTAGTGTCTGTTTATTTATCCGGCGTGATTGAGCGTACGCTTGTTATCATTTCGTGTTCGTCTCCATCCCGGAAGGATAAAATGGACTTGACAACAAAAATTAGCACTTTAAAGCTTAAATTTCACAAACGAGTCCCTTTATCTAAAAACTGTTTTCATAAACCTACAATATTTTTTTAAAAACCTATCCAACGATATCCCATACTCTTGTTATGACAAGAGAAAAAAAAAAATTATCATGCCCACCCTACGTGTAGAAGAGCTACCCAAAAATTTTTTTTTAAATTTTATGTTATAACTTTATTATTGTGACTAATGTATATCGCAAGTTGAAGTTTTTTAGACTCTAGTAGTCATGATGATCGTGACTCGTATAGTCAATCTTTCGCCTCTTACGAGGAATAGGTAAAACGATAGTAATGTAGAGACGGGAATCATCAAGGATCTCTGCGCTAAGACGGACCGTCGGATATAGCGAAACTGTAAGATTTCCTAATTAACTCCGGAACCCTAAAAATAAAGATCTCTAGAAAGAAACATCCATTCTTAGTTTTTAAAATCGTCGCGTTCATGATATGCCAGATCTTTTAAAATTCTTAAATAACTATATTTTTCCTTTTCTGATAACCACTTTTTACCCACATTCTATGTCTCCTTTTAGGTTTAAATATATATTCACTCGGAATAAGATTCAGAGCAATAGCAATTTCTTGCTTACGACGGGTACACATGTTGCAAAATGAAAATAATCTTTAAAGATAATTTTAAAATGACGGGCATTCCTGTTAAATGACAACAATCTTCATAAAATTGTAGGATTTTAACCATCCACCGACACGCAATCGCTCGGTATGGCTGACAAGATGCAAACTGACAGGAATGTGAATGAATGAATGAATGAAATTTTTTATTTCAGGTTCCAAGTCCCATAGATTACAAAATAATATGTCAATTTTTTTTTGGATTAAAATTAAATGAAGTTAAATTACAATGTCAAAACGATAAAAATAAATAAATAAATAATATTAATTTACATTATTAATATTACCTACATTAAATTGAAATTGAATTGAATGTACCTAAACGTGTGGATGGTAATCAAAGGATTGTTATTCCGGTCGGACTGGCGTGTTGTGATAATTCAGGGGAAAGAATGTAGGATTGCGGTTTAATTAGTGGCTACAACGGTTTTATTTTATCCCGTCGCGTTTCTGTACGGTTTGCACCTCAGGACAAGTCTGAAGGAATGAACGTCAGTGGATGGGCCGCTAATTTTATGCGTTAAATCCTTGTCTAATGTAACGACTAAAGCTGACAGACACTGTCAAGCACGAATGGGTGATACTATGAATGGTGATATAGATTTGTCGCAAAGAACTCAATTGCTACTCCGCGATGGTTATGAACTATGGTTAAGAATAAATTTGTTTTATTTACCACATATGTATACAGTAAATAATAGACAAGCGTACAAAAAAAGACTAACAAATACCAACCAACCTATTGCAATCGAGGATCCCTTTATTTAATCGCTAAATTTTGCTATTTACCCTTTATTTGATCGCTATATTTTGCTATTTCAAGTAAATAATTATATTTAATTTATAAATGTGTGACTTAATTTATTTAAAATTTGATTAATGATTATCATTATAATAATATCAAAATATTAAGTACGAGTAATTTGTATAGCCAAACATCATTTGCCGCGTCCGTTAGACTGTTATATAGCATACATATACATGCTTGAGCAAAAAATATCATGAAACTTATAATAATACTAGCTGCAGCGTGCAGCCCACTGCATTATAAGTTTTTGGTGAATCCCGCGAGATCACCTAATTTTTCCGGGATAAAAAATAGCCTATGTGCTATTCCAGATCATTATCTACCTGTGTGCCAAGTTTTATTCAAATCCGTTCAGTAGTTTTTGCGTGATTGGGTAACAAACATCCATCCACACATCTATCCAAACATCTGGAACTTTCGCATTTATAATATTTATATATAGATTTACGTATATTAAGCGTTCCAACTAAGAATAGAATTGCGCTTGTTATCAACTTCATACCACAAGTGTGAAATTAGTAATGTCAGCAAAAAAATGTTTGTTCAATAAATATTGCTGATTTATTGAAGAACAAATAACGTTTAAAAAATTAGTAATAAACATTAGTGTAGCTGTTCATCTATATATTATATAAAAAAAATCGTGTTAGTTACACCATTTATAAGTCAAAAACCACGGGGCCAGTTTTGTTGCGATTTTTATGGGTTTGGGTTCTCTTTGTCCAGAATAGGCTAAAAAGTATTGAAATATAATATTCATCAATAAAACAGTAAAATGTATCAGTCTATTCGTTCATCTATATATAATATATAAAAGTCGTGTTAGTTATTTTCCACCGTATTTTAATACATGGCAACATGATCTGATGGGAATCTAAATAAAAAATATACCAGTTATAATAAAAATATATATTTTTTTAAGTATTTCTTGGTAAGAGTTTTTTGCACACCTTACTGATCACTTATTAAGTTTTTGCAAAATGTGGAGCAATATGTCATCCTGTCAGTCCTATTCTCAGTTGGAACGCATAGTACTATATGATGGTAAAATGGTAAGACACACAGCAAATGCATATGGTGACGTATTATCAACTCTACAGCTGATTTTCTGGGCTATCGTCATCTAACACTTGAAACGACTATGCAAAAACCTGATGACTGTAAAATATAAAACTAAAATCAATAATAATAATATACTAGCAAAAAGCAGAGCTGTGTAAGGGCTCGCAAAGTTATACTATCTAGTAATATTGTTAGAAAAGTATTTTTATGAGAATTACATCTTTTAATGTATGGACTTTATTTATAATTATCTAAGCTAAAAAACTCAGCGTATTTTCACCTAAACATTACATTTGCATCAAATGTCCGCGTCGTCAGGCTTTGGACTAGGAATATTTGGTTTTTGTTTGTTGGTATTTTCAAGGAAAAATATGTATTAAAAATGAAGGTTGATCTTATAAAAAACACATTTTTGACATTTTGCTGAAATAATTGTTTTTTTTTTCTAAAATTCTGGAAGTTCCTGGTTTTACGTCGATTTACGAAATCAAAATCAAAAAATGTTTTATTTAAATAAACCTTCAAAATTTTTGGACTACGCAGGCACGAAGAATTGACGGTAGACACTCAGCGAATACATTTTTTGAATTTTTCTCTCAGAGAAACCCTCAGAGTTCGATTCCAGAGTCAGGCAAATGAAAAAATGTGTTTTTTCAGTTTTCTGATAAAACAACTTTGCCCAGGATTGGAAAAGTGCCCTACTGGCGATAGGCTGGCCACCTATCACATTGTGGGACTTAAGTATCTTCAGCTAACCGTGGATGCACACGTTGTACTTCTGCCTACCTCTTCGGGGATACGGGCGTAAATATACCTTTTTTTAGCTTTTTACCCTCGCCCTCGGGCTAAGATTGGGAATTGATCTCAATACAATATCAATCAATTAATAATACATCTGTACTGTTTCTCAATAAGCATATTGTGAAACTCTAACGCTCTATTTACTCTGTTCCCAGCAAACATCCCTGCTCTAGACCTAAATTCTCCTTGTGCCTCCCACAATATTACTTCGAACTTCCCTTGCATTCTCCTTTCAATGATTTTATCATACACCTTCGATGCCAAACTGATCAAACTGATGGCCCTATAGCTATTGCAGTTTATACTTGAACCTCGCCCTTATACGAGGGCACGATAACCGCGCGCCGCCAGTCAAATATGAAGAAACAATTCATGAAGTAGATAGTCTCTTAATAAGTTCAAAAATTCTAATAGAAAATGTACCTTCTATTAATTTTAACTCGTTAATTTAATAAGAGATGGCGTTAGTAGTAATAAGATTCTAATACAAATTGTACCTTTTATTTTTTTATTTTTATAAAATGATATTTTTATGGTAGATAACAAATCTAGACATGAATATAAATTACCACGTCGAAGCTCAAACCTAAAAATGCGATATTTTTTCAGTAAAATGTACCACAAAAGTGCATAGAAAGTGGCCTAGTGTAGGGCTCGCTTCGCTCGCCCTGATAAAAAATAAACTGATTAATAAAAGTGAATATCAAAAAGAAAAAAGAATTTTACAAATAATTCGTCCATAGGTCAAAATCACTTATCGTGTGTAACTTAGGTAATAGAACACAGTCTTATAACATATAGTTGCGAATAATCTAGAAAAAAGTGAAGAGTGAGAACATTGGAAAAATCTAAAAATAAAAAAAAGAGATAGCTGCTTCTATCGTTAAACAATAGCTGCCGTTAACCAAGCAGCTATGCATACATAATGGATTTTCTGTCATACTGCGTAAAAGTGAAATTAGCGTGTACTGTGACTTGTTTACATTTAGATTGTTTATGCCTCATTTTCGGAACTCTCTTTTACATATCAATGGCATGTAACAAGATAAAACCATTCATTGTTATGGAAAGAATAGTGCGGAAGATGCCCTATACATGGTTCGTGCAAATGTTTTCGCAAAGATGAATGAAAGGCAGAACAGGCTTGTGTCTAAGCTTAAGATATTTCTGGAGAGGGTTTCAGTGGGACAAGCTGAAAACACCAATTTATCCACTAAATCAGCCTTATGTCTTCATTAAAAATCTAATTCTGTAGTCATTTGGAAAGTAAAGCCTAGTTAGTTCCGTAAAACCTGAAGGTACTAAGCATCTACGTTCCAACATCGCACAATACGCTGTAGGAAGCGGCTAAATCCACGCAATCTTGATGACTTATCATCTACCACCTTTCGATTTATTACACCAACAGTCAGACTAGAACAGCTATCGTCATATGGTTCTTAACAGGAGGGCCAACAAAATTTCCAAAAGCAGATATCACATTGCGGACTAACTCTGTGTGTTTATGGGCAGTTGTGAATCCTTTTCATAGTTGGCTCACTCGCACGTATGCTTGAGGATAAAATAAATAAATATCGCTATACACATTGCATGCATGAATCTAATCCCAAAGTAAGGTAATTATTTGCTTGCGATATAGGTGTTAGTCAACGAAATAGATATATTAATATTTAAATACATTTAAGAAACTCTCAAACTCAGAAATTCAAATGTGCTCATCACACAAATTATAGTCTGTTGAAAATCTAGCCCTAGCCTTATCGATTACTTAGTCGGGGTCGCCATCCACTTGACCTACAGGGCGGTAAAGTAAAAAACCTAAATGAAGTATTTAAATTTACATTTATATATTTACAGTTTTTGGGACACATTGCTCCTAGACACACTTCCGCTCCTAGAAAGCGAAGAACCAGTGATATCAGCCGAGGATACATACGAGATAATGTTGTGTCTGGAATTGAAATCCGAGGCGATCAGCGGGGAGAAAGCGGAACTACTTCGACTGGCGTTAGCGAGAAATCTCGCTAGGACCTCTCTGATAGACTTTAGTTATGAGTGATTTAGTTAATTGTTTTTATTTTCAATCTATTAGGCACGTACAGAACGACTGATTTATTGACAGTCCTATTGCTGTATTTCTAAATGTGTATCTTCGCAGGACTCAAAGATCTTCTCGAGACATAATGTTACATAGACTGGTGACCGTATAACAGTCGTAATCGTTGTTCTAAGCCAAAACATGGGGTCATCAGTTACCACCTTAAATTTTCAAAATTTGAGAATTTAGAGTAAATGGTCATCTTAAAGATAATGTAATTTGTGATAAAAAAAGAACTAACCGGACTAACATGTGATTACTGTACACGCCATATAATGTGAAATTATAAGTTTATTATTATTATTACAACGTAACTTTTGAAAACAAAGGACTGGAACATGCTTCTTGAGTCTGTGTTCCCTGAAGAATACAATCTGGGGATCTTCAAGAGAAGAGTGAACAGGTACCTTCTAGGGAAGTGCGTTCCATCTTAGGCCGCATCTTAGCTTACCATCAGGTGAGATCTTGGTCAAGCGCTTCCCTATCGATAATATAAAAAACAGCCGGCCTCGCTACATGAACATATCTCAAATAACATAAGGGCCGCGTTGTATAGTTGAACCAAAACTGATTTATGGTTTAATTAATAAAAACTAGTGAAACTTGGATGTATACCACATTTTTTTAAATACTTTTGAGTCAAAATAATATACTTGCGGACCATGCTATTGAATCCTGCCAAAAGAAATGCGAAATTGGAGTTAACTAATTACGTAAAGAAATGTGAATAGTGTTGCCGCTTCCAAATTTTTTTCCCGTATGAAAATTAAAACATATGTTTTGTGTAATATTTTTTTTTAATGAGATATGTTTTGGTTAAATATTTTTAATGAACAAATCACTAAATACATTAAAACTTCTTAAATATAATAACAATATTGCAAAGGCGGCAACTAATAAAATGAATATACCTCATGTTTGTATTGATTTGTAATTTATATTAAAATTTTGTAATTGCTTTTGTAGTTTTTATTCATTTAGTTTTATGTACGGCGTATAAGGGACCGAAACTAACTGTACCGAAAAATTAAGTACCTAAATACGCCATTTTTACGTTCTAATCGTGATGACAATTTCCTTTTTTGTGGGAAATGCCAAATTTGTGCTTTATGTCTTTTTGAACGAATTTCTTTATGGGGCGTTACGGGAGGGCGCCCTAGCCGAAAAAAAACGTCCGTAACCTTAAATAAAAGCGTAAGATTTTTATGTATAGTCAATGTATGTTGGCAATACAGTGTCTAATGTCATAGTCTACGTGATAACTTATTATTATTGCAGTTTGCTATTATTATTTTGATTTTTATTGATAAAAATCATCATAAAAAAATGTATACCGTAATTATTATTTTCTTTATACCTGAAATAGAACTTGAAATTAATATTTTTTATAAGAAGCAACTTCCTTCCTATGTGGTGTCCCACAACACCATGCGACTTTTTATTTTTACTCCACGCAATGTAAAGCGTACCTTGCTCCAACTCCTAATTTACATCCAATTCTACAAGTTATTGGAATTGCAAGATTGCAAGCAGGTGAAAGGAGCTAATATTCCCCCCCTCATCTTTCTTCTTCGAACTTCAACATCATCCTTGTTAACTATGATAAGGGACAACTCAATTGAATAATCGCGCACATTGGATATCATGTAAGTATTGGACATGTTAATTTTATTTTTTAACTTTATAAGGTAGTAAGCAAACAGATGGTAAGAGTGATAGTGACACCCTCGTGATAGTAAGAGAAACCATCGTCTATAGACACCAAAGATGTTAATAGTGCATTGCTATCTGTGCGACGGGGTGGTAATGTTACATGCATAAATTTGCTAGCTACCTTAACCCCCAAACTAGAACATGACAGTGACAAGCAATAACGCTATTGCAGCAGGAATAGGCAAGGCGGTGGTACCAAAACCCAGGTGAGATGTTGTAAAACTCTACCACCTAGTTGTCAATGGTTTTTACACTTACAGCCAATCGTTCAACTTTAGGGCAACTTTATTATTGGGCGTCAGTGCCGGTTTTATGGGTGGGAGACCCGGGCCGTCGCCCAGGGCGCTTAGAGCACAGGGGCTCCAAAAGTCTAAGAATATCATTGACGTGTATAATACTACCATATTATACACGTCATTGAAGAATATACATATAATAAAGGGCGCCAAATAAGTGATTCGCCCGGAGTGCCTGAATGAATAAAGCGGTGCCTGTTGGGCGTATTGTTAATAATTTAAACACAAAAAAAATGATGTGGTGTCGCGGGACACCAGGTAGGAACGAACTTCCTTCGGCTAAACGGCACTACTCGCTTGTGTACGCGCCTGCGCACGTCTCATTTAACGCTTTTATTCCACGCATTTTTCTTACGGTTTTACTATCACATTTTTTTCAGTTCGGTCGCGCAGCAAAACCCCTATCCCCTCCAAGCCTGCCGTAAGGAACTTCGTTCCAATAATTATCTGTACTCAGTAAAAATCACATTTTAAACCGTTCTCACTTCCCAAAAAGGTTATCATTAGGTTATAAATATAGGTTATAAAATTCAGCCTGATTGGCTGAATTTTATGATTGTTACCTCAGATCTCTGTGATTTACGACCCGACTTTGAAAACTTTTTTGTATTTGAGAAGGTATAAGGTTCAGTTTCGTGCCATTTAAAGTTGGCAAAGATCACATGCAGGGTTCTACATTACAGGGAAAGGGAAGTTGGATGTAGCAGTTTTACTGTGTTAGATCTTTTTTAATATCAATTTAAAAGATTTAATAAAAATAAATTTTCAATTAAATTTCTGGAATTTATTTGAAACAAAAACAAAAATAAAAATTAATTAAAGTGGGAGGAAAACAAAAATATTTAATCAAATAATAATATAAATAAATAATACTGATAGCCAAGAATAATTTGGCAAATTGATCCAGTAACATAACACTAGGGTCTAAATGGGACATCAACGTCTATGTTTATCGATAGTTTCATTTTAGTGATCTGTAACTTGTTCAACTCTTTTTAGAAACTTTTCCCTATTAAGGGCGCCATATTCGACTCGTAACGAAAACTTCATGTTTCTAGTTTATTATCAGAGCAAAATCGTAATAATGTGAGCAGAATATTCAAATGATATTACAGTTTTTGCAAGATTAAGTCTTGATTATTCATTGTACCACAGGTTCAAAATTTGATCGGCAAACGATTATGTGCGAGGATTTATAGTGTTTTTAAAATAATTCTCCTAAGTAAATGAGTTCATATTAACGGACTGAAAAAAAAAAACAATATATTGAACATAACCTTAATTCATATGTAAGAAATATTTTAGGTTTCTATTGAAATACTTACAGGTGAAAAAAAAAAAAAAATTAAAGTGAACCGATTTTGTAATTTTTTAATAATATTTTTTAATATCTAACAATATTGTCGTCATTTTGAGTGTGTTGCACGTTAGGATCATATATCCTGATGGATAAATCCATAAAATAAAATATTATGGCACATTACAATGGTTATATTCGTCCTGAAAGATAGCTCTGATGCCTATTTTTGTAAAACCCTATACAGGATTATCTTCATTTTAAGTAACCATTATCAAAAGTTATATTCTTGCTCTGTAGTGCACTAAATAAAGACAATCTTCCAAAAACTGTAATATTCTTTGAACAATCTGCTCACATTATTACGATATTGCTCTTGAAAAAACTTGAAAATATGAAGTTTTCGCTGCAAATTGATACACACTGTAACAGACTTCATCTATCCCTTAAGAGGTTTATTGTAATAAAAGAAAATAATAAGAATCTATACTATTTTTTTTTAAACTAAAATATGTCTGAATTAGGTTTAATAAATAATATCAATGGAATTAAAGATGAAAATAAAAAAAAAAATTCTCAATAATATATAAAAACTAATTCTCAATAATATATAAGACCTAACATATAAACATATAAAACCTTAAAAAACGGGAACGAAGATGAGAAAAGAATGAATGGGTGAACTATATAACACAAAATGGGTCCTCAATTTAACACTAGATGAATCATTTGGCCAGATAATATGATTATAACTCTGTTGACTCCTTTATAAACGAAATATAACAGATAATTTTGTTATATTTAAAATGTGAGTTTAGAGGGTTTTCGGGAGAGTTTGTTACAACACTCTTAATGTGCCAGACCAATTTCACACACAAAAAAAAGACATCACAAATTTTCATGTTTAACTATTTCTTACAACAACATCTCATCCATAAATTATGTGAGGCAATTTTGATGTTTCTTTAACTTTTGGTGATATCGTGTGATTTTCATAAACCCCCTCCCATCCCTCTAATTACACATTCGAAAGTTTTCAAAATGCATATTAATTTGGAAAAAATACTAATTTGCTTGCAACCAATTTAGTCTCAATTGGTTGCAAGCAATTGAGACTAAATTGGTTGTAAAGTATATATAGTATTTATGCATTGCTTCTCTCTTATGAGATTAGCTGTGTAGTATTTAAATCATCAATTAGAAGTGAGGTAAATTAAATCATAGAGAATCAAACATTTATATATTACGTCAAAAGGAACTATTAAAATTCCCAGTAAAATATTAACTAATCATATTTTAATGGACACACATGTTTCTCTTAATTTAACCAAGTTTTCCTTTAATTTTATAAACTGTTTTTTGTGGAAAAAATCATGTGATGTTTGCTGAGTCACCCCGTTCCTCTATGTATATGAGATTTTGCTTAATCCCTGCCTTAAATCCCTCACGTAATTTATGGATGTCCCCTTATACCTTATATAGCAAATTCACAATTGCAATGAATATTTTGAGGGTGAGGGTAGAGTCCAAGTTATTTTTACTTAATATAAAAAAAAATTGAATACTTGTATATAACCTAAGTTACATGGAGACTATTCTAAATTGATTACTCAAAAAGGAAGTTCTTAATACAGTAGTATTTTGAACATTAAAAATAGAGTAATAAGATGTAATTTCAACTCAGAAGAGTGTACATATTTGTTACATTTGTTACAAAGCTTATTGCTTAATTTTGATTTTTCTTAAAATATCTGCAGAGTACAGATGTTATTAGATCTCATGTAGGGTTGCCAACTGTTTTCACTAGAAATAAAGTATATTTAGGTCTGTAAATAAAAACACAGTATTTCAAAGAAATTACAGTACTTATGATCCTGAAAGTGGCAACGTTGAAGCATTATGACATGTACTAAACAGAAAATTATTTGTCATCAAATTAACTGCCACTTTCAGGATCATTACTTATTTTATTTTCAGGTTTATTTATTTTTAAACAGGTCTATGGATACCAGTGATGCTGAAAACAGTATTATATTGTTTTTAACTTTAGTTGGGAACCCTAATCTCAGGTACCATACAGTAGCTATTGACTAATTTATTTAATAATATACATATAGACACAATTTTCATATTACCGTTGATATTTAACAAAAACAAAAGTGAAATGCTTAGTAAGGGATCAATTAGTGTTACTTTTCAACTGTTGGTAGGCAAAATGCATTCTAACATTTTGGCAAGCCTACTTAATTATCTCTTGAATTAAGAGATTTCTAACATTTTACTCAATACAACATAATCTGGTATTTGCTTCGCAAGAGAAAAACTGTCTAGTGTTTAAAAACATTATTACTCTGAAATATCACACATTATTCACAGTAATAGTCAGTTCTTTTTCGCATAAAAACTCTCCATAGAATGTAATTCCTCCATTTTATAACTTAGAATCTTGTCATAGCCTTGATAGTGGAAGTGTCCAAAAAATAATTTTCCTTTTAACATGTATGGGAACCAAATTTTATCATCTAGCCACATATCGTCATAGGGTATATCATTTATATCAAACCATTTCGGTTGCATTTCTTCAGTTTCCCTTGGCTGGCTTTCATATGCAGTAGTCGAAAAAACTCTAACATCCATTAGCATAGTCTCACCTTCAAACGTAAATTCTAAATGACCAATATTTTTCAAATCCTTTTTTTTAACATTTACACAACATTCCTCTCGTAATTCGCGAACGGCTGCATCGATTATTGGTTCATTGTTTTCTACTTTGCCTCCAAATCCATTCCATTTATTCATGCCAAAACCACGCTTTTTAAATCCTAGTAAAATTCTGTTTTCCTCGCGTATAAAAACAAGGGTATATAGTTTTCGTAAAAGCATATTTACCTACTACAAATATTATAAATGTAATCTGTGATATTTACTGAGCTTTACGTAAAGTTAACTTATTTCATTATTCAAGAGATAATTTATATTTTAGGCAAATACACACAGAAACAATCACTGACTAGGTTACTTATTTTATTTATATTTTAAAATTTTTGTTGAAATTCTAAATTAGTAAATTACCAAGAAACTTGATAAAAAGCTAAACGTATATTTAAAAAAGCGAGCTTATAAGTTATCGTCACTGTCGTGAGTCGACTGTCAATGCTCAAATTTCGCGCCACTGTCAAAGTCAAACGCACGCTTTTAGGCGCCTCATAGACTAGTCCAGTCGAGAAGTTGAGTTCCTGCGAATAATAGTTACAAATTTCTTAAAAATATGGTTGATGGCTTAAACGACTCGAAATGACATCTAGAAAAAGACATATTTCATATCGAATAATCAACGTATTTCTGAACGCACATCCAAACGTTTGTTATTAAAATTTTCACGGTATAATTCAAAATTTTATTAGTGTTCTTTCTCTGTCTAAGCGGTCAAACTGTAGAACACTTTACCGGTGGATACAAGCCACAAGGCAAGCGAAGAGCAAGACTAGCTTTAAAAAGGTGGTCCATAATTTTTATTTTAAATCATGTTAGGAGCTAACAGGTTAAATATTCACTACACTGTATAAAAATATAGTTTTTGTTGTTGTTATTATTATTATTTTCTTTTCTTCATTATTTAAAGTGTTATTTAGCTTTCGTTTAGCTTTGTTATATATTTGTCATATAATGTATATTTAGAAGTTGTACCTTGTCCTAGTCGTCCTTTTAATTTGTTACATATAATTTGGTTGTCTGGAAGAAATCGCTTATTAACGATAAGACCGCCTTTTGTATAATTTGTGAACTTTAAATTGTATTACTAATTTAATCTTTCTTTTGTACAATAAAGAATATTAATAGTATTTCGATTTTTTTTTTGGAAAAACGATTGCTATATATATATATATATATATATATATATATATATATATATATATATATATATATATATATATATATATATATATATATATATATATATATATATATATATATACGTTTATAGAAGATATAAGAGAATATACGTTTTCTTAATATCATATAGTAAACTAGCAAAAAGCAGAGCTTTGTAAGGGCCGCTAAGTTATATCACCTAGTAATATTCTTAGGAAAGTATTTCATGCGAATTACATCTTTAAATGTATCATGGACTTTAACATCTTTTAATGTATCATGGACTTTATTTATTATATTCGCATCAAAGGCGTCGTCAAGCTTTGTATCTAGGGAGGCGCAGAAAAATAAAACCAAAATAAAAAATAAAATGTTTCTAAAATAAATTTTTTTAGTACTTATGTATAAGAAAAATTCTTTAAAATTTTCTTAATTTATTAAAAACACGATTTCTATAATTGTCAATGTTATCTACACAGAACAATTATTATAAAGGTTATCTATATATTTTACACCATATTTTCTGGTCTACCTATAATATAGTATCTACCTACCTATAATATGTAGCAACTCAAGATCTATCTCGTGCCACCACTTTGCTCTTGAAGTCTAATATTGATAGAAATCAAGTTTTATTTATGGTAACTTTCTTGTAAAAGAGTTTTCTAGGAAAAATGAGTTTTAAAAATAAAAGTTGATCTTATAAAGAAAATTTATATTAATTAACCTTCAAAATTTTTAGAATTAATATTGGACTTACAGCAGGCACGAAGAATTGGCGGTAGAAACTCAGCGAATAAATTTTTCGCATTTTTCCCTCAGAGAAATTCTTGGGACTCGCTTCCCGAGTCAGGCAAATCAAAAATGCGGTTTTATATATTTAGACACTTTTCGGTAATATAAAGATAGTTAACAGGATAATACGACCTGAAAAGGCGTACAACTCTGTAATTGTAAGAGTTTCCGAGGTCCTGTAAGAACGTACAATGTATATAACACTCTTGTTTGTTATTGTATAAGTTTATTTGTGTTAGATCCTTGTATATAAATAAGAAATAACACATTGTAATTTGTTTTCGGTAGGTCTTAGGGCATTACGTACTTTGTTTTGCGTATATTTGTAAAAAGGTAGTACCGTTGCACTCGCTAGAGGGCCATATTAGGTAATTAGAGGTAGGAGAAGCTACCTAAGATAAAATTATTAAGATTAGATTACGAAAAGTAGGATTTTAACAAATCCCAGACATTGTGGCGCCACACCCGGCGCCATTTGTCTTTGTAGATTTCCGCCGCCCGTCTGGCCGCGCGCTATAAATATCGGAGAGCGCGGGCAAACAATCAGTTCCGTTCCGATCAAGTTACAGTTTCGTTACGACTCAATAAGTTTCCCAGACAAGTTCCTGGGCTTTAGTATAGTATAGTATTTAGTATACCCATAGGGTACCGGCTTTAGAGTAGGGCAGTGTTAGGGCAAGTACTGGCTCTCCATAGAATAGTGAACATTTGCAACGGTGCTAGCTTTATTGCTATTTATTTCGTTACAATAAAGTGCCTTTGCAACGAATAGTTGTGGTCTCGATTATTTCTCCGGCAGATTCGGCTCAACCAAAAAGCACTACGGCTGGTGGGGCGTCGAAGAAGAAGAACCAGATCTACAGTCCGCTGGCTCCCCCGGCTGTAGTGCACATTTTTTGGTCGCATTCGAGCCGGATCACTGAGCCATGCCGATCGAGACGAGGAGTACGTCGAGTCGCCGAGAGGAAGAGGCCGCTAGTCACGAGGAGGAAACGAGCGGTACCACCACGTCCGCTACGGAGACTAGCGTTACAACAGAGAACACCGAGGCGACCGAGACCACAACCAGCACCGTTGCAAATAGCGAAAAGCCGGTACCATCCGCAGTCGAGTCACCGCGTATCGTTTATCTACGCCCCAAGTTAGAAGAAGCGCGCTTACGAGCAGAAGAGGCGCGCTTACGGACGGAACTCGCGCGCGCTGTTTATGAAGAAGGGCATGCAACTGCCATTACGAGGGTCGAAGATTGGATGGACTCCGCTCGGCCAACCCATACGGATCGCCAGCCGGCACCAGAGCCGCTGGCAATCACCAGTACGGTGGCACTTATGCCACACCCACTACGACAGGCG
This sequence comes from Apodemia mormo, assembly GCA_036924255.1. NCBI lineage: Eukaryota > Metazoa > Arthropoda > Insecta > Lepidoptera > Riodinidae > Apodemia > Apodemia mormo. Next base: position 43,477,119 of record JAUPFN010000010.1, read on the forward strand.
GCACCTAGGCCGCAAGACGAAGAGGCGGCGCACGCGCCGCACCAAGAAGATTCGGCGGGCTATGAGTCGCCCGCACCACGAGAGGTGGCCCAGGCGCCACAAGCTACGTCGCCCGCGCAATCGGTGGGCATTTCAGCGCGCGCTGTACGTCCGGCGGAAGATGATGTGTCCGTCGTAGAGAAGGCAAAGATTTCGACGCCTATTGAAAATACGGCACCAAAGCAAGAGTCTGGTGCATTGAAGGCCGCATATCACCGCGCTCGCGTCCGCCCTGGCAGAAGCATCACGAGGGGCGCCGCGCTATAGTATGGAGTTACCAAGTTTCGATGGCGCTGGTGAAGAATGGTTGCAGTTCAAAGCGGCGTATCGAGATACGGAGAAATATTTTAGCAAGGCGGAAAATCGGGCAAGAATTCGAAGATGTTTACGTGGAAACGCCAAAGAAGCCGTCGCCTGCATGTTTTACGGGGAAACCGACCCAAGTGAGATCGTCGACCATTTGGAAATACAGTTTGGTTGGCCCGACGCACTAGTGAACGCAGAACTAGAAAAAATCAAGTCATTGCCACGAGTGAAAGAAAGTGCGCGGGAAACGTGTGTGTTCGCTAGTAAAGTGAACAATATCGTCGCTACGATTCGAGCTCTCAACAGAGAAAGCTATCTACACGATACGGTGGCAGTGAATAGTTTATTAGCGAAGTTCAATTATACATTGCAGCACAGTTGGTTCCAGTACGCAAGACGGGAAGATAGAAAACCCGATCTACAAATGATAAGTGAATTTTTAATGAAAGAAGCCGAAATGTGTGCTGCGTTGGTGCCACATGAACCTACGAAAGAAAATCAACAAGTTTTTAAGAAAACACAGCGAACACACACGCAGAAATATGAACCGCAAGTGAAGAGAGATAAATGTGCGATATGTCAAGATGCACATACTAGCGCCCTATGTGAACAGTTTACGAAAGCTAGTGTTGACGATAGGTGGGCTATGGCAAAACGTAATAATTTATGTTTCAGGTGTCTGCAAAAAAGAAAGCCAAAACACAAGTGCAAGTTTCGGCAGTGCGGCATCGACGGGTGCAAGAGCTCGCACCATCGGCGGCTACACAATAGCCTCAACAGTTATACGAAGAGGACACCTGAAGGTGCAAGTAGAAGACAGTGACGCCGTGGTGACGTCAACACAGTCAAGCGCGCCACGCGCCTACCTTAAAGTTGTACCGATTGTCCTGACAGGTTCCGGAGGCAGCGTGAACAGCCATGCGCTGCTGGATGAAGGTTCTACGGTCACGCTGATAGAAGAAAAGGTGGCTGCACGGATAGGAGCTCGCGGGCCGGTAGAGCCGTTCCGCATCGAGACAGTTGGCGGCACGCGACTCAACGCAGAGAGGTCGCGCCGCATCGCAGTCACCATCAAGGGCCTTCATCACCATCAGCGACATCGGATAATAGGAAGAACTATGGGTAACCTTAACCTATTGCCACAGTCTGTTAGTAGATCCATCGTCAACAACTGCAGACATCTAGAAGATATAGAAGAAGATGTCATCATGGAGCGCGCCGTGCCAACCGTGCTCATCGGCCAGGACAACTGGCACCTGATCGTGACGAGGGCTGTGAAGAGCGGAAGACGTGGACAACCAGTAGCATCGCTCACGCACCTTGGCTGGGTGCTACATGGTGTGGACTACCGCCACAAGCAGCGAGTCCACCTAGTGCAGAGAGCTGCCTACGCCGAACAGGATGAAGATATAGAAAAGGTAATAAGAAATTATTTCGATTTGGACAGTGTCGGCATCACGCCAGCCCATCAACCAGAACGAGCAGCGAGCCCTGCAGATTTTAGAAAGTACGTGTAAGCGCTTACCTGACGGGCGCTACGAGGCAGGTCTATTATGGAAAGAAGATAGCCGCGAGTTTCCTGATAGCCGCGGCCTGGCTATGAAAAGATTGTACAATACAGAGAGACGTCTGGACAAGGACCCCGCGCTAAAGGAGGCATACGAGAAACAGGTACAACATTTATTAGATAGTGGTTACGCCGAACCTGCCTACGAGTCACCTAGCCAAAGCAGCTGGTACCTGCCTCACTTTGCAGTAGTGAATCCTGCAAAACCTAAGCCGCGAATAGTGTACGACGCAGCTGCGCGGGTCAATGGAGTAAGTCTCAACGATATGTTATTAGCTGGTCCAGACCTTCTGCAAAACCTACCCGGAGTGCTAATGAGATTTCGACAGCTGCCTATCGCCGTGACAGCAGACATAAAAGAAATGTTTCTGCAAATACGTGTACGACAAGAAGACCGGGACGCATTACGTTTCCTATGGCGAGGAAGCGACAGAAAAGGTTCGCCACGTGAGTATAGGATGACCAGCTTCGTATTTGGAGCTGCGTCATCACCAAGCACCGCTATTTTCGTAAAAAATAAGAACGCAAAAGAGTACGCCCACCTCTATCCCGACGCCGCTACAGCCGTGGTAAGAAACCATTACATGGACGATTACCTGCAGAGCTTCGATAACGAGGAAGATGCCATCAGAATAGCCTCGCAGGTTAGCCTCATTCATCAACAGGCGCATTTCCAGCTGCGCGGATGGAAAACGAACAACTCGGTCGTAGCTAAAACGCTACTAGTAGCGCCATCTCTGGGCGGCGATTGGGAACTAAGCACAGAAAGTGAGAAGGTTTTGGGATTAAAATGGAAACCTCACAACGATAAGCTGGGTTTCAATGTTAAAGCGGTGTACGATGAAGGTAAAACACCTACGAAGAGACACGCGTTACGGGTAGCTATGTCTATTTTCGATCCTTTAGGTTTAATTACACCTGTAACTATTCACGCGAAACACCTACTTCAAGAAACGTGGCGAATCGGATTACCATGGGACGAGCCTTTACCTGCAGACTTAGAGAAGACATGGAGAAGCTGGCTTCAGGATGTGAGAAGAATGGAACATCTGGAAATACCTCGCGCACATTCTAACCTGGCGCGAGCGCGAGATCGGCAGCTGCACATCTTTACGGATGCCAGTGAGTCTGCCTATGCTGCGGCGGTCTACTGGCGCATAGTCAACGAGGACGGCGAAGTCAGCGTCAGCCTAGCAGCAGCGAAAGGAAGAGTCAGCCCGCTCAAGTTTACCTCCATACCAAGGTTAGAAATTCAAGCAGCTTTACTAGGTGCTCGCCTAGCTCAGCACGTCATGGAGGAATACGAGTATCAGCCAAGCCGCAGGGTGTACTGGACAGACAGCCGCACAGTTTTATCGTGGCTACGCACAGGCTCGCGAGCATTCAAGCCGTTTGTTGCCCATCGAGTAGCTGAAATTGAAGATATTACGAAGGTCGCAGAGTGGCGATGGGTGCCGTCTCGCGACAATGTAGCTGATGATGCTACTCGCCATATCCCGGAAGAATTTGGAGACCGACATAGATGGTTCGTAGGTCCGGCCTTCCTATACTTACAAGAAGACAAGTGGCCGCAAGATGTCGCTACCAGTAGCGAAATAACAAGCGAAGAAAAACCGTCGGCAGCTGTAAATAATGTAAATATTGTAAATAACGTTAGAAAAATTGTGTGTTTTACAGAAGCACTTCCGGAAGTGACAAAGATTTTCGTCGTGGCTTCGACTGGTGCGTGCAACAGCGCGCGTGCTGCAGTTCATCGAGCTCTGCAGACCAAATAAGAAATGTGTCGCCGGTGTGCGTAAGCGCACAGCTCCGAGTGCCTCCAATGATGAAGATTGGGTGAAGTATACGAAAAGCTCGAGGAAAATAGAGAAAATTAAGAAGCCACGAAGCACGGAAGAAAAACGACGCTACTTGCCGCTAGATGGCGCTGATATCATTAGCGCCGAAAAATTGTTAATAAAATCATCACAGCAAGAAAGTTTTGCTAGCGAAATAGAAGCTATTACGGGCGGGAGCGCGATAGCAAGAGACAGCCGGTTGAAGCAGTTATCATTGTTCATCGATGAAGAAGGCATTTTGAAAATAAAGTCACGAATAGCGGTGGCAGAAGATATTAGTGAAGATTTTCGAGAGCCGGCCGTGCTAGATGGCCGTCACCCATACACCCGCCTCTATATAGAACATGAACACCGGCGTCTTCACCATAGCGGGGTGGAAGCAACTACGAGCGAGATATTACAGAAATTTTGGGTTTTACGGCTTCGCCCCACCGTGCGCGGCATAGTAAAGAGCTGCGCGCTTTGCAGAAGGAGAAGCGCTATCCCGCCACAGCCGCCTACAGGCGACCTGCCGAAGTCCCGGGTCGCGCACCATCAGCGAGCCTTCACCTACGTGGGCCTGGACTTTCTTGAGCCATACAGCGTGACCATCGGGCGGCGCCACCAGAAGAGATACGTGGCGCTTTTCATCTGCCTTACGTCAAGGGCGGTTCATCTGGAGATAGCCGCCAACCTGACTACGGACTCCGCAGTAATGGCACTGCGGCGCATGATGTCGCGCCGCGGGTGCCCCACCGAGGTTTGGAGCGACAACGGCACCAACCTGCGCGGCGCTGATGCAGAACTGAGGCGTGCCGCACTAGACGCCACTAAAGAAGCAGCAGCCAACTATTCAATCAAGTGGAAATTCATCCCGCCGAGCGCGCCATTCATGGGAGGCGCATGGGAGCGCATGGTGCGCTCTGTCAAGGCTGCACTGTTCGCCGTGCTGCAACAGCGGCATCCACCAGAAGAGGTACTGCACACACTGCTGGTAGAGGTCGAGCACACGCTCAACAGCCGACCTCTCACACACGTGTCGGTTTCACCAGAAGACCCGGCACCACTGACGCCCAATCACTTCCTGCTGGGCGGACCATCACGCGTGCCTGTCCCGGGCGCGTTCTCCGAAGGCGATACCATCGGCCGCCGCCACTGGCGACACTCACAACAGCTGGCCCACCACTTCTGGTCACGCTGGGTACGAGAAGCGCTTCCGCTACTCCAAAAGCGGCGGGAGCCTCACGGAAGAGGAGCAGAGCTGCGCGTCGGCGACATCGACCTCATCGCTGACGGCGCGCTACCAAGAAATACGTGGCCAACGGGGATCATCGAGGCAGTACACCTTGGAGCAGACGGCGTGGTACGAGTGGCTGACGTACGTACGGCTGCGAAGTCCGGTTAAGAAGTTCGTCTGGCTGCACCATATTTAGTATAACACTGCGTGTTATAGGCGGGAGAATGTGCAGCACAGACATGTTTTTATTGTAAATATTAATGTAAATAGATAGTAAGGTAGGATAGAATGTATATTTCGTTTAGTTCGTAAGTTTTCTATAATAAATAATGTTCGTTTTCGTCTATTATTCGCCCTAAGACCTACATACAGCTTTGTTGTATAGAAATAATAAAGCTTTATGTAGCTATGATCGTTGCCTATTAGGCATATTACGAATAAAGCGAGTTCCACGCAGTTGACGACATTACGAGTCGACTCTTGCGAGATAATATTTATATGCGGGAACTCGCAATTACGAAAATCCGAAAAGTGCAAAATTCTTTGTTAAAACAAATGTTTTACGATTGTAAATAGTATGTATAATGTAAGTATAAGCCTTAGGCATATGTTTAGACACTTTTCGGTAATATAAAGATAGTTAACAGGATAGTACGACCTGAAAAGGCGTACAACTCTGTAATTGTAAGAGTTTCCGAGGTCCTGTAAGAACGTACAATGTATATAACACTCTTGTTTGTTATTTATAAGTTTATTTGTGTTAGATCCTTGTATATAAATAAGAAATAACACATGTAATTTGTTTTCGGTAGGTCTTAGGGCATTACGTACTTTGTTTTGCGTATATTTGTAAAAAGGTAGTACCGTTGCACTCGCTAGAGAGCCACATTAGGTAATTAGAGGTAGGAGAAGCTACCTAAGATAAAATTATTAAGATTAGATTACGAAAAGTAGGATTTTAACAAATCCCAGACATTGTGGCGCCACACCCGGCGCCATTTGTCTTTGTAGATTTCCGCCGCCCGTCTGGCCGCGCGCTATAAATATCGGAGAGCGCGGCCATACAATCAGTTCCGTTCCGATCAAGTTACAGTTTCGTTACGACTCAATAAGTTTCCCAGACAAGTTCCTGGGCTTTAGTATATCCATAGGGTACCGGCTTTAGAGTAGGGCAGTGTTAGGGCAAGTACTGGCTCTCCATAGAATAGTAAACATTTGCAACGGTGCTAGCTTTATTGCTATTTATTTCGTTACAATAAAGTGCCTTTGCAACGAATAGTTGTGGTCTCGATTATTTCTCCGGCAGATTCGGCTCAACCAAAAAGCACTACGGCTGGTGGGGCGTCGAAGAAGAAGAACCAGATTTACAGTCCGCTGGCTCCCCCGGCTGTAGTGCACACAGTGAAAACTCCATTTTTGAAAATCGGAGCAAAATCAGTAACCTCCCTATCTACATACGTAGTGGGAAGTTAAAAATTACAAGTGTTTTAACAGATTAATATAGTATTAAAATGGAGTGAACGAAAATTAATTAAATGAAATAAAACTACTACGCCAAAGCTTAAGCCTAAAAGTGCGATATTTTTTCAGTAAAATGTACCACTAAAGGGCACAGATCGTCGCCTAGTGTAGCTTTGTAGCATTTTAACTCGTTAGTTTCATAATAGATGGCGTTAGCAGTAATAAAATTTTAATACAAAATGTATCTTCTATTTTTTTAATGTTTATGAAATATCATTTTAATGGTAGATAACATATCTAGATATGAATTTAAACCACCACGTCAAAGCTCAAACCTAAAAGTGTGATACTTTTTCAGTAAAATGTACCACAAAAATGCATAGAAAGTCGCCTAGTGTAGCTTTGTAGCATTTTAACTCGTTAGTTTTATAATAGATGGCGTTAGCAGTAATAAAATTCTAATAAAAAATGTATCTTCTATTTTTTTAATGTTTATGAAATAGCATTTTAATGGTAGATTGTTAACATATCTAGACATGAATTTAAACCACCACTTCAAAGCTCAAACCTAAAGGTGCGATACTTTTTCAGTAAAATGTACCACAAAAGTGCATAGAAAGTCGCCCAGTGTGATAAACGGTTAGTTTTTAACCGACTTCAAAAAAGGGAGGAGGTTCTCAATTCGGCCGGTATATTTTTTTTTATGTATGTACACCGATTTCTCCGAGGTTTCTTAACCGAATTACGTGATTCTTTTTTTGTTTGATGCGGAATAGTTTCGAATCCCATAGAAATTTGATTCAGGTAGGCCCAGTAGTTTTTATTTTAAGAGCATTTTTTTATTTATTGTACCTATCTCGATGTCTGAAATCAAATCTCGCAAGTAAATTTGATCCACTTCCCGGTTACCGATTGAGCTAAAATTTTGTATACGTATATAAATTGAATGACAATGAAACCTTATTATAACATGGAGCTGATCTGATGATGGAATCGGAAGGTGACCACAGGAACTTAGTAATTAAATGGTTAAAAAAATCGGTTAATGTCAAGACTATTGAGTTTGGACTCATTTGATTCATGTTGACGAGCACTTTGGTGCTTGTTGGTAACTAGGATCCTGCAGGGTCTGATGATGAAGCCAGAAGGTGGTCATAGGAGCTCAGCAATTAAATATGACACAACTCTATCGAATTTAGGCTCGTTTGATTAGTGTTGACGAGCATTTTGGAGCTTGGTGGCAACGAAGATCTTCCAGGGTCCGACAATGAAGCCAGAAGGTGGCCATATGAGCTCAGTAATTAAATGACAGAATTCTATTGAGTTTGGGCTCGTTTGATTCATGTAGACGAGCACTTTGGTGCTTGGTAGTAACTAGGATCCTGCAGGGTCCAATGATGAAGCCAGAAGGTGGCCATAGGAGCTCAGTAATTAAATGTCAGAACTCTATTGAGTTTACGCTAGTTTGATTGGTGTTGACGAGCACTTTGGTGCTTGGTGGTAACTAGGTTCCTGCAGGGTCCGATGATGAAGCTAGAAGGTGGTCATAGGAGCTCAGTAATTTAATGACACAACTCTATCGAGTTTGGGCTCGTTTGATTCGTGTCGACGAGCATGTTGGTGCTTGGTGCTAAATAAAATCCTGCAGGGTCCGACGATGAAGCCAGAAGGTGGCCATAGGAGCTCAGTAATTAAGTGACAGAACTCTTTCAAGTTTGCGCTTGTTTGGTTGGTGTTGACGAGCACTTTGGTGCTTGGTGGTAACTAAGATCCTGCAGGGTCCGATGATAAAGCTAGAGGGTGACCATAGGAGCTCGGCAATTAAATAACACAACTCTATCGAGTTTGGGCTCGTTTGATTCGTGTTGACGAGCACTTTGGTGCGGGTGGTAACAAGTTATAAAAGGAACTACTCTTGACAAAAGTCTTAGTTCTAAGTCTGTCAAGTCAGTCAGTTCAAGAGGTAAAGATATAACTTCCATGTTGTTCCAGTAGGCCTGAGAAGGAACTTTTCTTTTTTTTATGGTAGTTAAGCAAAAAAAAAAATCAAGAGGTGCGTGTCTGTACTTCAGCATATTGATTTATGGTGGTTATAAAATTACGCTCGGTAATTGAACGAAGTCTTTGTGACGTCTGACGCGCTACCGCTAGCCGGTTCTCACGTGGCTGAGCTGACTCGGTTGCTGTACGGTTTCGTATCACTTCTAATCCACGAGCACTCTGCTCTGCGGAATTCTTAGCTAATCGCTCCTCAGTGAGATCGATTCTACGAGCCTTCTGCTCGGCAGACTCGTTCGCTAGGCGCTCAATAATGAGATCAACTCTATTAGCTCTCTGCTCAAAAAACTCATTCGCTAGACGCTCTTGGATGTTACCGAGTCTAGAAAATATATACTTTTCAAAAGTTTCTTGACGTAAACGTGATTATATATATGCTTTCATGGCCAACAAACGTTTTTCACGATCTTTAATAGTATCACAAGAACGTGACATTGTGTTTCGATGAGTATTTTTACGGAGACGACTACCTACTTTTGTTCCCGTCCCGTTTCTTGAGATCTATATTTTTTAAGGCGCGCAGCACCTGTTGTAGGTCTACCCACAAATAGTTGACAATACAACAATACACTAAAAAATATTAAATAAAAATAACTACGTTAAAAAAACCGACTTCAAAAACTAAAAAGTCAAAAATAATAAAGATTTAATATTAATTAAATACTACCTATTATTTATATGAGCTATTTACTAATAGGTTTGAAGTCGGTGCCAAGCCTTAAACAAATAATAATATTTTAATCACTTAAATGAATACGAGCAAATTAATACAATGAAATTCCTACTTTTAAGATTAAGGTACGTAAATAAACCCAATAAAAAGCATTTAAGTCTTTATATTATAAACAGCTTCAATCAATACGAAGAATAATAAAAAAATATTACGAAAATTTCTAACTAAATGGTCATATGAATTAATGTAGCATTACCAGTTAAGCTGAAACGCATCAAAATTTTTAATTTAAAATTTATACCACATAGTGGTAGAATATGTTGGTAGCTTAATTAATTTTTAACAACTTGTAAAACCCATATTCTTGCAAATAAATATTTTCTTTCTTTCAAAAATTTTATGTATTCACGACGTCCGTCAACGAAGACTGCCCGCGCGTGCCTGCCAGCGTAAGTAAATTGGCTTGGCACCGACTTCAAACCTATTAGTAAATAGCTCATATAAATAATAGGTAGTATTTAATTAATATTAAATCTTTATTATTTTTGACTTTTTAGTTTTTGAAGTGGGTTTTTTAACGTAGTTATTTTTATCCTGATAGTAATATTATATAATCATCCTTACTCTAACGCATCATCTAACCCTGTTTTATAAAATTATCAATGTTAGTAGCTTATTGTAGATTTGTAAACAATCTGATAAATTCTTTATGATTACTATAGTGCTACGCAATTGGTAGAATATATATTTATTAATATCATAAGATAGCAAACATCAGATGGCACCTCTGTTGAAAGAGAAACCGTCGCCTATAGGCACCAAAGGTGTTAATGGTGCGTTTCTATCTATGTGTCGGGATGGCAATGCCGCCTGCATTAATTTACCGGCTATTTTATCTTTCAAACCGAAACACAAGAACACGGAAGAATTGATACTATTGTGGCAGGAAAAGATAAGGCCGTGGTATCAAATACCTGGGCGACTCTTTATAGAACTCTACCACCGATTTGTCACGATGGTAGTGACACGTATTAATAGACAATCAGTCGCCTCTTACGACCTGTCTGGCAGAACGGCAGTTGGGCAAATCTTCTTTAACACGAGGAAAAATATCGGTGAAATTATTAAACATATTGGATATTACATTTTATTCTTTTTTTCGTCGACAAACTGCATTTGTAACATAATTACGAACATATTGTTGTAATTTGTAACAAGCAAATGTAAATGTTGTTATGTTAATTGGTGAGATGGATGACCCTAAATATCACCTTTTGTTGCAAGATTACGACTGCCGCTTGTTTATTTTCGATACCCGATAGCTTTAGGTAGTTATCCGAGACGCGGACTGTAAACACATTTATCAAACTCAGAACTGCTAATCAAGAATTTGATGATAAACCTCGAAAAACCCTCAATTACACTTTCATTCGACTCAGTATCGAGATGTCATCTGTCCCAAATAAACACTAGACCGTTATTCCTCTGAACACTAGACCATGAAGCAGTCCTGTAGAAAAACAATCCAACAAGCCGTGGGGTCACGCAGTCCAAATATAATGCAGTGATAAAAGATAACACAGTCATTTAGGTGATAAAGATAAGAAACGAGTTAATTCATTTGTTAATAAATATCGATAAAGGGTGAGTATCTAACAACTTCAATACCTAACACGTAATTAGTGCAAATCGCGATGCTCACAACGTGGTACAATCACAACACACAGTAATTAGCTAATAATATAAATATAACACAAGTTTGATAATCAGTGTTTGTTTGGCCACATTGTTAAATTAAAAGGCGTAAGAAGTATGAAATGATTTTTTTTTCACCAGGTATGTTATCTTTATATGTAAAAATCAATTGCTGTTCGTTAGTTTCGCTAAAACTCGAGAATGGCTGAACGGATTTGGCTAACTTTGGTTTTGAATTAATTGTTGAAGACCAGGAAAAAGGCAGAACAACACAAAAAGGTTTGCTGGGTCAGCTAATTTTTATATAAAAAAGACGGCTAGGCGTTATTCGTACTTGCATAAATAGGGTTATTTACCACCAAACAATATTAACGGAATTTATTTGTGTTATTTGTTTAAATATAATGTCATATCTAATATATTAGATCACACGTAAACGGACACTTCCTGGGACATCAATACATAGTGACGTACTTATAAGCGCTTTTACTGTTTTATTTCTAAAAAATCCTGTGCGACAGTGGCGCAACCACTCTTGGACGATTTTACGTGGACACTTTTATTCACAGAGACTGACTTCCTTGTCACTACAGACTCCTACCTACCTATGTAAGTCTATAAGAAGCGGTGTCTCGATACCGAGCCCAGACTACTACAGATGCTAATACCGAGGCATCTACGGCATCAAAGCATTGACCTCTAAATATACATCAAAGCCGTGCCGCCACTAACGGGATGTGGTGTTGTCAGTTTATAATATTTGGGAAAATTAAAAGAATAGTTACTTAAAAACCTTTAATCTTCTACCAAATAACTTAGTACCTACGTTTAGTTGCGTTTTAGATAGGTTATGTAATTCGCAAAAGGTCAATGATTGGCTACAGATGTGACTACCGTTACTACGCAGAGAAACGAACACGATTTGTTAATATAAATAAGCTAAGTAAAAATAATGTGGGTCTGTATAATAGTGTCTTAGCTGAACCAACATCTGGCGCAGCTGGGATGCTGTATACATTTAAGTAAGCAATCTAGATCTAAGACAAAGTTATAAGTTTCACTTAGAATAAGTTACGATGAGATTGACATTTTCATTATATGAAAAAAACTCTATTAAATAAAAGAATTAAAAAAAAAGACTACCGTTACTACCAACATTACTACTAGATGGTAGATTTTTCGCAACGTTTCGTCCGTGTTAGGTAACACCACTTACAGCGTCAGTAATTATCATTGTCGTATTCTCGTTTGAAGGGTAAGGTAGTCGGTAAACTCGGTGGCAGTACCATCCCGTCTTTCGAATAGCACGTTTGTTCGCTCTTACATACAGTTTATTACATTATAAATTTGTAATGACCCAACACGATTAACCAGTGGGGGAATACTGTTTGGTAAAGTATTAACAGTTTCTTTAGAGGTAGTCATTTCATCAGCGGCTAATCCGTTTTGTTGCTGATGGTCATGCGCAGCGGCGACTGTGATCCTTCGGGTGGTCCACTTGCTCGTACGACCATGTCTACACCCATGAAAATCAGGTTATCATAATGCTACTTTTACTATTTAACCTTATTATATTTCGATTACAGAAAAATATAAGCAAACGCAATGTCCTGTCTAAGTAATCCATGTCCAGAAGCCACCAACGGAATCGCAGGTGGAACTTTCTTGAACCTAGTGACGCACCTCTTGGCAGCACAGTGCCTTATCAGTGAATCTTGGCCTCAAGACCAGAAACATCGAGTGTCAGGTAAATATAAGATCTTCCTAAAATAGTTGATCAAATTGTGACACAGTGTTTAAAACGATATGCCGGGTTCTTATAGTCAACTATACGTCATTCGGAACATGACCATTAGCCACGAATTTAACAATAACGAGGCGTTTCACAAGTTGTTTTATTTGGAGATTTGGTAATTTGATATTTATACGAAAAGTTTTAGTTTATGCCTCATAGAAAATGTTACTACTCGTAACTAAAACGAGTCGTTTTACTGAAATAGGAACCCGGCATTAAAATACTATTATTTTTAAATTTTACGAATCTACCTATTAGACCGGGATCCCAGGAACAAACTTTTTTTTGATTAATAACAAGCTGAATTTTTGTGAACAGCTTCGTTTTGACGATACAACCATCTTTTCTATCTTCAAAAAATCGCGAATCGTGTAACTAATAAATATAGATAAAAAAGGAAACTTTAGAGTTTTGGATTAAGAAAAGCTTCTACTTTACGTGTAGGACAATGTTATCCTTGAAAAACAATAATAATTAACAAGTTGTGAAAAAATTAGGTTGTTATTAAATTGATTGATATCGATTTAAACATCTCATAATTCCGAAACTTTAGAGTGGAGGACTCGCGAGAAAAACCATCGAATATGTAGGACAAAAGTTTCATCGTGTTTTTCATAATACAATCAAGCGATTAAAGTCAAAAAATAATTATTGTTATTAATAAATATTTTTCCTTCACCGAATCAAAGTTTACAAAGCCCCATAACTTTATTATCTACCTAATTTGAGATTTTTCAAACTTTCAATTTGAGATTTGTCAAAACGAAGCTGTTCACAAAAATTCAGCTTGTTGTTAATCAAAAAAAGTTTCTTCCTGGGATCCCGGTCTACATATTAATATAAGAAATTCGAAATTTTGGATATTTGGATGAAAAGTTTCTTACTTAATCACGTAAAACTAGCGGAACCGATTTGAGCGTTTGGCACAAATACCAAAATGATGACCTGTAATAGCACATAGCATATAGCACTTTTTACCCCGGAAAAATGAGTTGTTCCCGCGGGGTTCACCTAAAACTTTTAGAATTCAGCGCGCTGCACGATGCAGTTAGTGTTTTACAATGGTTTTTAATCCATTAGGCGTAAACTTATCCGCTCCTTTAATCGGAGCGTCATTTTTTTAAGCTTCACGTTATTTATAAACTGTGTGCTTTTGGAACTTATCTTTCCAATTCGTAGACTCGTGTAGCAAGAGCTTTTTAATAAAAAATATTAAATACTATATATTGTAAACTGTAAGAATTTAAATAAGGCTGCTGATAGAATTACTTACGTGCCTCGTGTAATTCGCAAACATTAATATACATATGCCATGACAAGTAGTGTAGGAACTATAAAGTAACAGCTGGAGTGGTTATTACGTATTATTCACTACTAGCTGTTACCCACGACTTCGTCCGCGCGGACTTCGTTTACCTACTGCGCACAGCTCCTCCCCCGTAGGTGATAGCGTGATAATATGTAGCCTATATGTTGACCCGACCTGTTAGTAATATTCATGCAAAATTTGAAGTAAATCCATGCTGTACTTTTTGAGTTTACCCCGGACATACATACAGACAAACATACAAACAGACAATCAGATAAACAGACATAGACAAACAGACAAAAATTCTAAAAACTATTTTTGGTTTCGATATCGATTGTAGATCACGCTCCAAGTATTCTTTTAAAAAAATATTCAATGTACAGTTTTGACTTTCCTACGATTTTATTATATGTAATATAGATCATACTATATTTCATCCAGTAGGTACGAATAACGATGGTAGTATCAGAAGTCACATTTTTAGCCGATCATTCACCATTTGCGAATTAGTTACTTATCTAAAACTTAACTAAACTTTTTTGGCAGAAGTTAACCTTTTGCCAAAAAAGGTTTGTTAGATAATTAATCTTTCAATTACCTATTGATTTTAATTTCCTATCACATTTACCTGTATTAGGATCACCTATATCATAACTGTTATCGTATTACAGCAAGAATTAAAAAAAAAAAGTTACTTAATTTATATCATAATTTTAATTTTATATCATAAGATAGCAAGCAAGCAGATGGCTCTCCTGATGTAAGGAAAAAACATCGCCTGTAGACATTAAATATGTTAATAGGGCGTTGTTATTCGAGTGACGAGATGGCAATGCCATATGTATAAATCTATATAGAGTATAAGGCAGCCGTTACCCTCCAAATGAACACGATAATGACAAGCATCGACGCTATGCAAGAGTAGGTAAGGCGGCGGTACCAAACACCCGGGCGGGCATTGTGGAAATCTTCCACTTAGTAGTCACGATGCTAGTGACACGCACCTATAGTCAATCGGTCGCCTTTTACGACCTGCCTGGCAGAATGGCAGTTGGCCTATTCTTCAAAGGAGCCGGGACCAACATGGGGTATATTATAGATATGTTATTTTAGTCACAAAATATTTAATACAATATTTAAAATGCATCGAAAATTACATTTTAATGCTGTGACATTACTCAAACTCCTGTTGTAGATTTTTCTGACGTCTTGAGAAACTCATTTGTATTATCACCTGTAACCATTGCTCTCCCCGTACTTCCAGGACATAAATTTGACCTTCAATTTTTGGTAGGACATGAGAAATTTTGAGAATTGTCATTTCTAAATTCATAGTAAGTACTTTTTATGAAGGGCAGATTTTTAGCAATTTCACTAATGTCTCTTGTAAATGTTGGATAAAATACCCATCCTACTGAATTTACTACTCGATCTGATTATGGTAGTCTGATATAGCAAAAAAAGCAACGCACCATTAACATCTTTGGTGTCTATAGGCGATGTTTAACTCTTTCCATCAAGAGACCCATATTCTTGTTTGCTATCTTATGATATATAAAAAAATAAGTGCTATTTCAAAGATGAAATTATTTAATTTTTGCTATTTTCGACGAACTATTTTTGTGACTACCACGACGCCACCGAAAAGAAAGACGGCAGTTTAATGAAAATATAAAATTCAGCTCAGCTCCGAATAACAATGAAGTCACCCAGTGACACAAGTCTTCAGCTACATCTACCACACTTTCCCTCCACGTCAGCGGCAAATATGAAAGCATACGAAAGTTTATGTATACATTTCGCAACCGTAACCTCTTCAGGAAAAACGAGCTCTTCCTCGCTCGACGAGAGTGAAAGTGATATGCACACTCTTGTCGAGTGAAAAGAGGATTTCTTTTTGTTACAGAAAATATTATCTGCTTAGCTGTGTTCATCTATTATAATATACGAGTGTAAATTATATTCATTTATTCATTCAATGAAATCATAAATGTAAAAGAATATAATTTTGTGTTTTCAGATGGAGATGTCTTTGATTTTATCATCGTGGGATCTGGCACCGCTGGTTCTATTCTCGCAAATCGATTGACACAAATCGATGAGTGGAAAGTCTTACTTATTGAAGCGGGAGGAGATCCGCCCATAGAGAGCATTGTAAGTGTCGAAATTTTACCTCCCTTGAGACAGTTAAAATATTTCAACTACTTTATCTGTTTGACAAAAACTGCATTCTATACTGTCTTACGTCATTGAATGTTATGAGAAATTTCTAAGATTCTGTAATTATATAAACAGTACTGACATTTAATTTGAAAGATAAAATCAAATTAAAAATTTGACTGTTCACACATATCTACTTCTGCTTGTCCCTTGAAAAGGGTCTAAAATAGAGATACTGCTCTTATAATTATGTGCAATAGCTCATTGGATCCGGAATGACGCCTAGAAAAATGTGCTAAAAGCGTGTATTAGCACATAAAAAATTATAAAAAGTTATAAGCAATTAAAGATGCGAAAAAAATGGCATTTCGTTTTTTGCCAATACTTCATAAACTATAAATATTTAACATATTTCAAAAAAACGATTCGGAAAGAGGAGGAAACTTCCAAGAAAACTTTTAGATCCCGAATTCTATCTTCATTATTTATAATTTTAATTTAACGCTGAAAATGGGTCTCCGCACAACATTTTTAGGTTGCGCGCACGGCCTCAAAATCGAGTATGACACATACATTAATTTATTTAAGGTATTTAATATTCTTTTTTAAATTAAAAAAAAATAATTATGATGAATTTTGAACACTATAAAAAATTTATTTCCGTTGGAAATTTTACTTAAAATTAATTTTTCAACAAGTTAAATGATTGTTAAGTAACAAAATTTTCTCGTACTTCCGTCTTAATTGTAAATGAAAAAAAAAATGTTTAAATAATTATCGTAAAAATATTTCGCTTTTTTATATATACTTAACAATGTCACGCCATAGAAGTTAAAAAAATATTCATACTTTGCTTATTATAATTATTGTACTTTAACAACATTGCGTGGGTTTTTCAGTTTTTGTTAAAGAACAATATTATTTTTTATATTATAAGACAAGTAAATGGGTCTCCTGATGAAAAGAGTCAACCATCGCCTATAGACACCAAAGGTGTTAATGATGCGTTGCTATCTTGTGGCGAGGTCTTATGCCACACGTATAAGCATACCTCAGTCAGTGCTAGTCACTGTCATGTTCCGGTTTAAAGGGTAAGGTAGCCTACCCTCTAAACCGGAACATGACAGTGACTAGCACTGACGCTATTGCGGCAGGAATAGGTAAGGCGGTGGTACCAGACCCGGTCGAGCCGATACAGAACTCTACCACCTAGTAGTCACGATGGTAGTGATGCACATAGCCACTCGGTCGCATTTTACGACCTGCCTGGCAGAACGGTAGTTGGCCTATTCTTCAAAGAAGCCCGGGACCAACACGGGGAAAATAATTAAGTATATTACATCCTGAAGATGCTTTAAAAAGTGAAACCGGTCGAGTAATATAATTAAAATTGTGTAAAGTGAAATTGATGTACAAGTGGGATAGTAAAAGTGTCTAGTGAAAATAATTATTACAATAATTACAATAACTTTAATCACATTAATTTTAATCTCATTCCTGCCGCCGAATTCCATCATCGGACATCGCGTCAAGTTTGAAATTCCATCCTCACAATCTTGATGTCTGGAAATCCACAACTGTGCTGTGTGTTTCTCTCGACACTTTTTGCCTCGCACTACTTTGTTGTGGAACTAATTACCGGCAGGGGTGTTTCCAAACGGATACGACTTGGGGGGCTTCAAGAAAAGAGCTTATTCATTCTTAAAAGGCCGGCAACGCAACTACAAGACCTCTGGTATTGTAGATGTCCATGTGCGGCGGTGATCACTTACCATCAGGTGCACCTCCTGCTCGTTTGCCCCCTTCTATATATAAAAAAATTACAAAAAAATATTTATTATTATTACAAAAAATGACAATAATTATTATAAGCAAAGCATGAATATTTTTTAAACTTTTATGGCGTGATATTGTTAAGTATGTAAATAAAAAAGACTTCACGAAGCGAACATTTATTACGATAATTATTATAACATTTTTTTTTTTCATTTACAATTAAGACGGAAGTACGAGAAAGTTTTGTTATTTAACAATCGTTTAACTTGTTGAAAAATTTATTTTAAGTAAAATTTTCAACGGAAATAAATTATTTATAGTGTTCAGAATATATCATTTTTTTTTTAATTTAAAAAAGAATATTCAAAACCTTAAATAAATTAATTTATGTGTCGCTTTTGAGGCCGTGCGGGCAACCTAAAAATATCGCGCGGAGACCGATTTTCAACGTTAAATTAAAATTATAAATAATGGAGATGAGTTCCGGGATCAAAGAATTTTCTTGGGAATTTCCTGTTCTTTCCGAATCTTTTTTTGAAATATCTTAAATATTAATAGTTTATGAAATATTGGCAAAAAACGAAATGCCATCTTTAATTGTTTATAACTTTTGCAATTTTTTATGTGCTGATACACGCTTTTAGCACATTTTTCTAGGCGTCATTTCGGATCCAAAAAAAGTGTGCTCTTAAAATTATTACACATAATTTTAAGAGCACACTTTTTAAATTGTCGCGCAGACTAGTAGGCAGAGGGAATCAAGTGTCATAACATAACCATCCCTATAGAATTTGATTATTTGAATTTTTATTCTTATAAGTATTTTTTAAACTTAAAAAATATTACTCTGTTTCAGATCCCGAACTTTTCTCCAGCCACACATAGAAGTAACCAAGTATGGCAGTATTACACAGAAGTTGATGAAATCACTAACAGAGGTTGTGTTGATGGCAAATCATTTTGGCCACGAGGAAGAATGCTTGGTGGCACTGGATCGATTAACGGTCTTTTGCATATGAAAGGAAGTCCTGGTGACTATGAACCGTGGCATTTAGACAAAAATGATGGCTGGGATTGGGATAATATTAAAAAATATTTAATGAAAAGTGAAAAAGTTATAGATCCATATATCCTAAATGATCCTGATTTAAGAAAAAACCATGGAACAAACGGAGAATTTGTAGTAGACCAACTAAATTTCACACACACTGAAATTGTTAATAGGCTTTCTAGTGCGTATAGGGAGGTGGGTCTTGAATATCTGAGAGATTTAAATGGATATTCGCAAATAGGTTTTGGAAAAATACGTGGAGGTAATTTTAAAGGAAAACGTGTAAGCACAGCTACTGCTTTTCTTAACCCTGTAAAAGATAGAAAGAATTTATACATTTTAAAAAACACTTTCGTAAATAGAATAATAATTAAAGATCTAAAGGCAACGGGAGTCCAGGTAACAATGGATAAATATAAAGAAGCTGAATTTTACGTTTCTAAAGAAGTGATTGTAAGTGCTGGAACCGTAAATACTCCGGTGTTATTAATGTTATCGGGTATAGGTCCAAGAGAACATTTAGAAGAAATGGGTATTACTATAAAGGTCGATTTACCGGTTGGGGAAAATTTACAAGATCATGTGAGAATTCCAATACCAGTAACAATTAATACCGGAGCAAAAGAAAAAGATGAAATTTATTGGCATAAAGCAACTGCTGAATATTTACTGGACCAGACGGGCCCACACTCAACTAATTATGATCAACCCAACATAAACGCTTTTTTATCTGTGTCTAAAGGAAAAAAACTACCAGATGTACAGATTGATCATAATTATTTTGTTCCTAATACTTCTTATCTTTACTCAGGGTGTAACAATATAATGTCTTTTAATGACGAAATATGTAAACAATTTCAAGATATGAATTCAAAACGTGAAATGATTTTATTTTTTGTTTCATTGTGTAGGCCATTTTCTAAAGGCATAATTAAGTTACGTTCATCAAATCCCACAGATTACCCGAAGATATATTCTAAATATTTTAGTGATGACCGTGATATGAAACTATTTGTTAATAGTTTAAAACGTGTAGCACAAATAGTCGATACCGAAACATTCAAAAATATAGATGCAAAACTTGAGAGGATTTTTTATAAGGATTGTGATCATTTAGAATTTGCTGGGGATAAGTACTGGGAATGTATGGCTAGAACTATTACTTACAATGTTTATCACCCTGTTGGTACTGCAAAAATGGGGAAGACCAACGACAAAACTGCAGTTGTTAACAGCAGATTGAATGTTCATGGAGTAAAAGGGCTGAGAATAGTAGATGCAAGTATTATGCCAACAATAACAAGTGTTAACACAAATTCTCCTGTAATGATGATTGCTGAACGGGCAGCAGATTTTATTAAGTCAGAGTATAAAAAAATTAAAATAAACGATGAACTGTAAAAAATTGTTTTATTAAAGGAAAAACAAGCCACGTTGTAACTTGCAGGTTGGATAATTTTGTAATGGACGTAAGGGTAAAGTGTACGTCATTAAAATTAAAGATAGGTTAAGCCCTATATCAATAGATAGGCTAAAGCCTGCTTATCTATTGAATGAGAAACTGGTAAACGAGGATGATGCAATCCCTAAACGCACAGCTAGCGTCAGAATTGATAAAAAATATATTCGATTTTTGTAAAATTCGCATAATAATTAAATCGATTACATTTGATATAAAAATTAAATTGCATTACCCATGTTTACCGTATAAACATGCAGCAATTTGCTATATTTGTAACTAGGTTAACTGTATTTGACTAGACATTTTTATTTAATCATGTCGGGGTCACCAATTGTAGGTGACATCCGACTCCGGGGATATCACTACTTATATAATTAATGTTCAGAGTTATTGACTAAGATTATAGGGATATAAAAGAAATTACTGCACAGTAGGTATATAATATACGTCACCCTACGTGCGTCTACGGTTCGGAGTTACAAACGACTGGTTGCGACTGACTGCCTGGCTGTGCACGCTAACTTCACACCTTACAACATTACTGTGTCCCTACATATTATAGGCCACGGTCACAAGGTCAGTATTTTGCGGAACAGCAGTAGCTCCAAGTCACCTTTGAGAAAGGTTTTTTATAAAATATGTTGATGCCCATTTCTAGATTATGACTCATAGTACCACTCATAGTTAAAGGACGAATAAATGCTTCATCTTTTTTTAAATAAACTATAAATAAATAAATTTAAAAAAAAGATGAAGGATTTATTCATTGGATATTTTGATGTATTATAGTGCTACAAGGATCTTTTGGCACTTGGATGACATTTGCATGAGGGCGTTGGTGTGATGTGAAAATCCCCTTTATTTTTGGTTAAATTTAAACGAATTTAAATTAATTTGACTGCCGTTTTGCCAAATAGGTCGTAAAAGGCGAACGAATGGCTAAACTTGTCACTACTCTCGTGACTATTAGGTGGTAGGGTTCCGCAACGTCTTGCCCGGGTAATTGGTACCTCCGTTTTACCCATTCCTGCCGCAATAGCATTTAGTGCTTATCATAGTCGTGTTCCGGTTTGGAGGCTTAGGTAGCCGGTAAATTTATGAATGTGGCATGCCATCCCGCCACACGGATAGCAACGCACCATTAACATTTTTGGTGTAAATAGGCGATGATTTCTCTTTTCATCAGGAGAGCCATCTGTTTGTTTGGTATCTTATCATATAAATAAATGAAATGTTTGGATAATAGAATTTATTAAATAAAATTAAAATTGACAAATATATATAAAATAAAATAAAAACTAAAATTGTTTGCTCTAATTATGTTCGCCATGAACTATCTCGAGAAGTTGCAAACTATCAAATTGTTCATCATATTCATCTTGGAAATCATCATCGTCACTGCTTTCTTCACTCTCAGAGTATAATTATACGATAAAAGGTTCGTCCAAATATGCATATTTTTTTCGATACTCTTCTTTTAATTTCTTTACGTGGACGCAATGATTGCGCCATTCATCTATAGGAATGGAATCGAAAGCATTCCGTATTATTTCTGATATTTGATTGGATGGCTTCCCAATATTTACTTCACTTTTACTTTTCATGGATTTACTTTTCATTTCATGGATCCCCCATCTACATATATATCATCGTCTTGTATATTCTTCCGTATATTCAATATTGTTGATTCTTAACCAATCAATTATTTCATTTTTTCTACTATTTGTGTTTGGGGGTTTTTTCACACTTGTATTATGATTGGAGCATTGTCCATTATAATTAGACTGGACGCCTTCAAATTGGGAGCCAAATTTTTAAAAATCCATTTTTTTAAATTTATGTGATTCATGTCATCGTGGTAATCACCACTTTTTGTTTTTGACTTGAAAACAAAACAAGCATTCTCCACAAAGCCTTGTCCGACATGAACGATACTAAATCTTTGTCCTTTAGAGATGGGCTCTAATACTCATACAATAACATGTAGTTTCCTGTCTCAACATTATGCTTTAAAGTCTAAAATAAAATAATTCTACAGTTAGTTTGTGAATTGTTGAAGCAGTTTCAATAATGTTTGCATTCGTCCTTAATACTTTTTATATGGTATTTAAGAATATATAACTACATTTACATATACTTGCGGATAATGACCACGTTGAGCAGTTACGTTGCTGCGCACCACCTCCATCAGGACCTTTCTATTGTTTTTAACATTTCTGAATCGAAAACAAATTTCTTTTATATACTGTCTGCGAATCCCCGACTGCCTGTGAATCCAATCTCTTCTTAAAGTAGATAAAGCAACTTATTCACTGTTGGTATTTCTTTTTTCGAAGTATAAAATTCATGTATCTTTCGCCTAAGAACACCAATATCAAAATTGTCTATTACAATTTTATCCTTCCTTGTTTTCTTATTTTTGCCCGGTGAAACTATTTTACTGGATGATGTTTCAGCCAATCTGCCTTCATATCCAATTCTGGCAACTGTACGTAAAGATATACCTGAAATCGTATTTTCTTTTAATAATGTAAAAGAGAAAATGTCTTTCATCTCCCTACAAAATATGAAGTCGCACCTTCAGCATTATAGTGACCTAATTAAAAAATGACGATATTGACTTAATGTTAGGAAACGACCAAAAACGACTACCTTTATCGACTCTTATTAAAACACAAGCAGATTTTGACATTAGAAAGCTGTAAAACGTGTATTTCTGTGTAATAATCAAATTTTTATACAAAAATCTTAACTGTAAAAATCTTTATTTGACGTTTCCACAAAGAGGATAATTTTGAAATAGGTCACTATAGTTATAAGGGTGCGAATTAGTATTCTTGATAATAATGGGTACACGAACAAGGTATCGTATGGTATCACTTACCTGTTGCAGCTGCGACACGCTCATTTACTCTTTCAAATGGAATAATCGGGGCACTAAATTGCTTTTCTTTCATAAAAAAATCCTTTACTTTAAGTAGCACTTCTCTAACACCACTTTTTATCAATTTTGGCATATTTTAAGATAACTTTATTAAAATTTAGGCAATTGAAATTTTATTGAACCACAACTACAGCTGTCTGTCAAAATTGACGTTTTATAAGATGCCGTCATCTTTAGTTCTAATTTTGGCCACGTGCCAAAAGATCCTTGTAGCACTGTACTTAATAAAATTTTTTTAAATTCAATCAAAAAGAAAGATTGACTATTAATTTCAATCATAGAGTTGTTTTCATCTATAAGAAATAAGAAAACATTAAAACAATTATAAAAGAAAGTCTTTTTCACTAGAGATGAGACATAGGTACTGGCAATAATACATACTGAGTTTTACGAGTACGAGCACGTGCACAATGTGGTAATCCTGTTGCCAACCGAGCACTAATCCAATCCCAGGCAATTTGTTTTTATCAAAAAAATTGATAAAAACATATTTTTGGGTTGCCTGAACCGGGAAACCAACCAGGGACCTTATATAGTCAATGGCAACACCGAGCCCATAGACTACAGAGGTAATTATTACAATAATTTATTTAATGAAAAACCAAATCCAAAAATACCAACGGGAATCGAGCCCGGGCCTCGTTGATTGCGTAGTCAGGTTCGCTAACCATCCGACCAACAAGACGGTCAAATATACGACTTTAGCAGAATTGATTGAATATTGAATACCTACCTAGCTTGGTGTAAGAAAATGTAAAAAAAATAATTTACAATTGAAATATTCCCTTCATACGTTCACAGGCTTATGACTGACAGCTTTTTGAAATGTTTAATGTTTGTATTATAATATGACCTTAAAGCTGGCGTATTTAGCAGTCGCCCTTCGCAGTGTACTTGTCCCAAATCTCAAAGGATTATTAGTACATTGTATATGTATCCATGAACGCGAACGCGTGATACTTTTAAATACTCGATACGCTTTTGCCTTTTTGACATTACTAAGTTGTATGCGTAATCGGGGACGCGTACGCTCACATAGGTACTTCTAAATACTCGATACTCGTATATTCTATGACTGAATACTTACTTTGGAGACTTCTTAGTTGAAACTTAGTATAAAAACCTATTCCCGTATATGCGTCTCATCTCTATTTTTCACTAGGGCTTCGCATCAACTAGGTCTGTGGTGGCCTACACAGAAAAAAATTTATAAAAATTTCGTGGTGGCCTACATGTAGTTTAAATACAAGAATATATAAACAGCAGTTTACTGTTTGAAGATGTTTTATACCAATTTATTTACCTATGGTTGCTAAAGACATTTAGTTTGACAAATGAAATAATATCAAAACAATGCTATGTCTCTGTATATTTGTTTACATTTTCTGATAATTTTAATGTTCACTCCAAAAGCTATCCCAGTGGTATACGTTGTAGACAAAGGTATTTTGCCTTTATTAAAAAAATCATCAGGACTAAGGTTTTACGTAGACATAGAAAATGATAGCCGCAAAACTGTTTGTAGAATTCATTCAAGACCGGAAAAGTGTTGTATAAAAGATATGAATAATGAAGATTGTAATATTTTTGAAATGTATGGCGAAGTATCAGAGTTTATAGAACCGAAAGATCGTAATACGCTGTTTTATATTTTACCAGTGGTCCAGCAGTATGATATAGTTGGGTATTGTGATGTATCAATTATTATTGCGTGAGAAAACAAGGACAGCTTAGAGTAAGAATTCCATTTGATACCAGTTTTCAAAGAGCATCTGATACATTATTAGAACATTACTCTGACACAAAAAGGAGCAAATGTGAAACTATAGACCTTGATCCACTAAATAATTGTTTGCCAGTTGATTGTGGCCAAAAATATTTAGGCATGAGATCATTTTTTGATGCCAATGTAAATAAATGTATAGATACACCGGCGTGTGTGGGGGATGTGAAAAATGAAATGCCAAGTGTTATATACGTACCCAAAATAAACGTTTGTAGAGATCTGAATCTTCCTCTTAGTGTACAGGATATTTATGCGTTGAGTACAGGTTTGGGGACGATTAAAACTCCAGTGAGATCCATTCATAAAGTTGATGTTGAGATAAAATCTAATTGTTCCACAATATCACAGAACCTTTATTTCCTCAGAGATTTGATGTATGGGAAGTTTTGTCCTTGCTTAGAGAGAGAGAATACTAATCCTGATTTTAGTAAATGTTGTAAATCAGCAATATTGTCCATCATTAAGTGTGTAGGAAGTATATGCTTCGTCCTTTTACTTCTTTTATGTTGTAGTAACTTTCTCATGTGGACATACAAAAAAAAATTAAGTGGTGATTTTAAAATTTGTACCAAACACTGTGAAAATAAACTTAATCGAAGAAAAAGTTTTAGAAAAAAGAAGTCTGAAGATGATACAGAAATAAGAAATACGCTCCTGCGTGAAATTCTAGTGAGAGATATGCCCGTGGAGATGAGAGAAAGTGTTGTTAGTATTTGTGAGAGAATGGAAAATGAAGTTAAAAAGAAAAAGCGATATAGAAGAACAGACATTGGAAGTCAGATCAGTTTACAAAGAGATAAAAACTGCAAAAATCAAAACAAAACATCAAGTTCATCTTCAACAACTTTATTGAAAGCCAATAAAAGTTATGTTATGAAGTAATTTATTTTGCATGTTTATTTCATTATTATTTAACGTTATTTAATTGATATTAAGCATAACTTGTCGGCTCGCGTATTTATCTTGTATATTAATAAATGTCACAAAAGGTTACGACAAAAGGCATACCTTTAAATTTTTCTTCTTGCGATTTGTGTGCGACACATCTTGTGTCACATATTTTAGGCAGACTATAAGAAAAATATTATTTTTGGCTATAAATACTAATGATATGGACGGTGTGCTGTCATTTGTGTGGTATTAGTTTTAATGTTAACATACAGGTAAAACGCGGCAATGGGGATAGTCACTTTTCTCATCAATCGACAAATCGGTAAATCGTAGTGAACCAGGAAGTCTATAGACGTTCAGTTTACTTTGCTTACTCCTCAAGGGAACCAGACGTGATGAAACTTTTATAACTTTACCCGATGCTCCACCTAAGCAAGAGTAAGCTAGTAACACGCACTGATCTTAGTGTGAAAAGAACACACAAGGTTATGCTGTCATTTCGGGTGAATCGAGAGAATTTTCCTTTATCAGGTATTTTGTTAGTGAAAATCCAAATGTCAGTAGCAGCTCAAGTATGGTGGTGGCTTGTAAGTAACGCTGTCGCTTGGATGACCACGTAAAGCTGTCGCTCCCGATGAATAAGCGGTAATCGTTACATGGTCGGTAAAATGCAGCAATAGGGATCCTCCTTGTTAACCGCCGATACGGAGAGAGCGAGAGAGTGAAATATAAAGTTAACAGATGCTTCGTTTACCCCTGCAAATATATTGGTGTGATGACACTCTATACCACCAACTCTAAAGAAATTGAATACACTTCAGAATACATTTAAAAATATAAAAAATACAAAGCAATTACAAAACATAAAAATTAAAACAAATATTAAAAATATTAATATTATAAAATAATATAAAAATAAATTAATACAGTAATTTGGATAATTTTAAAACTGTAAAATTGTAAAAACTGCTTCCACCGCATATATCTCTGGAATCTCAAATCTTCATCAAAGATGGCCTTAAAGTGGTACAGCAGTACAAGAATATAGCCGCAGTTACATTGTCAAATTAATTTAATATAAAATCAGCCCATATTATATTTCAACTCACACTTTCGATAGTTAAAAAAAAAATAGTTGTTAAATTGAAAATAAAATAAATAATTTAAAAATTACGAAAAAAACTACGTATTAATTATGAAAAAAAAATATTAATATTTATGTAAATAAATATTTTTGTACTATAATACATGTTGTTTATTTTTTTCCGTATGTATATGTTTACTAATTATATAAAAAAATATAAAAAGCATAGGTCATCCATTTACTTTCTGAATTAAAAATCCTCGGCTAACAAATAGTCATATTTTTCTCAAAATGCCGTGTTACACCTGAATTATTTTGTAGCTTCTCACACCAGTTTATTGCAGTGCTCAAGACCTCTTAAAAAATATACGCTTTACAGTATCGGATTCAATCCAAGCAACTCATAAATCATTTTGTAGCCACGGTCCACCGAACGAACTCGGAACGTGTGCGCGTAACGGTCCGTGTTTTTTTAGAAAAAAATGCGAAAATGGCTGGTGGTGTGAGCGGCTAAGTAGGTATTATTAAAATTTAAAATGGCAATCGATACAAAACATTTACTTAATGTCGACTTTAAAAATAGACATGCAGTCTCGGATATATCGTCAAATGAATATGCAGACCGTGATTTAAAGGAGAAATGTTTTTAATACGACATGATGATAACGAGTGCAATCTCTCAACATCCAGGTTACGTGTACATGCGAGACTAATCTCGTCTGGCATTCGCTTTGGGAGCCACGGAAGCCCTGCTAGCGTCAATGTCATGAAATTTTAATGAGATATGGCCCCTATAGATAATGTATGAATATATACTACCTATTAAAAGAATTCTAATGAATTTTTCTTTTTTAAGTTGGTAAACCTAAAAGGAGTTTTATTTTTAAAAAAATTGTCTTAGGTGCTTAATATTATATGGAAAGAAAAATAATTTAAATATTAAGAAATTTGTGAACCAATCGTCATCAATCACGATATTTTCCACGTTACTGATTTTCAAAATTTTCAATAATTCTGATTTTTTTTATTTTTATCACAACTGGCATAGCTGCCAGACTGACTTCGACTTTCGAATACACAAACCGAAAAAAGATGTTCGGCAAAACTGTTCATAAGCACATTATGTCAATCCGACAATGCACTGCATCAATATACTAAGCAAGCATTTGTACTTGTAGCCCGCTCCGCCCCGCTTCGCCCCGTCATAGTGCGTTTCATCTTTTAATCTTAAGATTACCATTATTGAAGAATGTTGCTTGTCTTACGAAGTTAAAGTTTCGAAAGTACCAACTATTTTGAAAAAATGTCAATTACATTATTTTTCGATAGGGCAGCCGTTTATCTACCTACAAATTTAATTTCGGATATAACTTTTTATTTATACATTAAAACATTCTAAATAAAAAACGTCATGAGGTACTATATAGGTACTAAAGTTTTGCGAAGAAATTAGTTTGCTTACTCGTTTTGATCCAAGTAAAATCAATGTGGTCCAGACAACCTGACGTCCGAATGTCTGGACATTTTCTTTTTCACTTTTCTCTTTTCTTGTCGAGGTACTAAAATTTTGACCGTAGGTACCAAATAGTGCCAAAAAGGTACTAAAGTTTTATATAATTGAAATACCAAATATCGCTTGTAGTCCAGGGGTCCTGACGCTAACGATTATTGTGCTAAAATTCGTGGGTTTTGTGATCGCCCTAAAATCCGTAGGTTTTGTGATCGCCCTAAAATCCGTAGATCTACGTAATAATATGTACAGTTGGCAACCACGTTAATGGCATTTCAGCTCACTAGACGGATGGCAATGCATCATTAACTGGTACCTTTCGGCGATCATTATTTCTCTTTATCAGGAGAGCTTATCTCTTTTCATTGCAATATTTTCACAATATGACGCAATAAATTCTTCAATAGGCGTTTACCATCCCCTTTAAGGGTTGGCCACTTATTACTAACAACGGATTATAAGCAACATAAAAAGCTTGTTATGTATATGCAAATATTCATGAAATATGCATGAAAATAAGTAAAATGTTATGCAAAAATAGTTTTGGAAACTCAAAAAAGAAAAAACACGATATTTTAAAATGAACATAAATAATTACTGTCTGCTGATTTTCAATTCTTTTATATATTTCACAAGTACAATTAGTAAAATATCCATTATATCCATATTTCATTATTTTTTTATATGTTTGTAGACGTAAACAGTCATGTATTATTCCAAATGTTCAGTAGTAAGATTGTGTCTTCGATAAATTTTAACATATTTATTAGTGGAGAAGGATCCCTCCACATTGGCTGAGATAACTGGGCAGAATTTAAACTTGGATGCTATGTTAGCACTATGGTACTAACGGTCTAGGTATCATTACATAGTATAAAACAAAGTCGCTTTCTCTGTCTGTCCCTATGTCCTTAAGTCCTTATGTATGCTTAAATCTTTAAAACTACGCAACGGATTTTGATGAGGTTTTTTTAATAGATAGATTGATTCTTGAGGAAGGTTTAAGTGTATAAACCTTTCCGATATTCCCACGGGAACAAAAGCTGCGCGGGTGAAACCGCGGGCAGGTCGCTAGTTTTATAATAACCTAAAAGCGTATCATTCACCATGGTAGATATATTATCATTAGTTTTGCGAAAATTACAAGTTTCCACACCTACGCATATGATACCGGGAGTTACTATCCGTGTTATCAAACATTAGTTGCTGCAGAAGCCAAATTTGTTTCAGATTGTAATATACATTCGTACAAATCATACCATAATGCTTTGCAAATTATTTATAATATTTGTCTTTGCTTCGAAGGCGTTTGGAGAAACTGGTAAGTTTATTTCATTTTATAACTTAAGAGTCTTGTAGTGGCGGATTTACACATTTGCCATCAGTAGGCTATTGAAATTTTGCCGTCTCTACCGACTTCTACAAGTATCAGGTTCTACATTATGTTTACGATCCAACAATTTACTTAAGATTTCTCTTATACCATAGATTGCCTACCTGCTTGTTTATCAGGCGACTATTATTTCATTCCATCAGGAGACCCATCTGCTTTTTTGTTATCTTATGATATAAATTAACGTGTATGTTTATATATGTATGGACTTAAGAAGTTATACTTCTTTGGCGCAACAAGATAAAAATCTTTTTTTGCTTCCATGCTTGTTTTTTTTAAATACAACTAAAGTTAAAACTAATACTACATAGAGGAAAGATATGATTTTTTGTTTGTTTGTTACGATTTAACTCAAAAACTATTCGATCGATGCTAAAAATTCTTTCACGCATTGCACTTTCACGAATTGCAGAAAATATTTCCACGGTTTTATATCCATACTAATATTATAAATGCGAAAGTCTGTCTGTCTGTTACGCTTTCACGGCTAAACCGCTGGACCGATTTTCATGAAATTTGGCATGGAAATAGTTGAAGATCCGGGGTCAAACATAGGCTAATTTTTTTTTAAAAAAATCAGTACTTGAAGGGCTGAAATAGGGGATGGAATTTTCTAGTATTTTGTAATCTTGTTTTTTGAAAATTATGTATTGTGAGCTGAATATAAATAAATATTGCAAGCCGTACGGTAGAATGCGTGATACTACTTACTTTTGAAAACTACATATTTCTGCTGTAACTGTATTCCAAGCAATAAATTTTATTTCATTTCATAGTTCTGCGATGCTCGGTTCAGTACTGCTCGAATCTTAATTGAATGACGACTTATTAGTTTGTTAAAACCTATGTCATTTATAAATTTATATATGACATAGGTTTATATAAATTATTTCAAAAATCAGTCAAATGAAATAGGGGATGAAATTTTTATTAAAAGCTATTTGGATGACTTACTAATATACTCGCGGGCGAAGCTGCGCGGGTCAGGTAGTCTAATTATAAAGGCAAAATTCGAAATCTTTTACGCAGTTCAAAATTTAGGACAAATTTTGTTCGATAAACGAATTCTAAAATTAATAATTATAAAATTAGAGAATAATAAAATGCAAGTGTGCCAATATAATATATTTTATATGAAATATTTTAAAAATTGCTTGCAGGGTCTGAATTTGGCGAAACTCAATCGAATACCATCAACCGCGAATCGATCGGTCAATTCCTTCAAAGTTATGAAACACATACACATAGATTCTACAGTCGAAAAAGCTTACTAGAACATAAAAACCTTTTTCACCTATAGACCTATGAGATCTAGGGAAAACAAAAAAAAATCAGTATAACTATTTCAAAAATTACATCTTCGTTTATATTAAAATTTTAAACAGAGTAATTTATAATCAGCTCTTCCTCCTAAAAATCTCAATATACCATTAATCGGAACAAAATCTATTGATATTATCATATTCTATACTTTCCATCGTCGACACGATATTATCAATGAATAAATTTTAGAAAAAATTTTTGGAACGAAGTTCCTTACAGCAGGCTTGGGGGGGATAGGGATTTTGCTGCGCGACCGAACTGAAAAAAATGTGATAGTAAAACCGTAAGAAAAATGCGTGGAATAAAAGCGTTAAATGAGACGTGCGCAGGCGCGACAGTCGCGTACACAAGCGAGTAGTGCCGTTTAGCCGAAGGAAGTTCGTTCCTACCTGGTGTCCCGCGACACCACATCATTTTTTTTAACAATACGCCAAGAATTGATTTTATAACTAAGACAATAATTAGAGCTCAAAATATTGTGTTGAATGTCGTTGGAAAGATCAAAATCAATTATCATGTTTAAAATATACAGTTTTTCAAAAATTAGATAGTGGACTATCGTTATGCCATTTTTTTGACCAGAAAAATACTTTTCTCGCTACAAGATCACAAACTTTACAAGGTGTGAAGTTAGCCCCCCATCATTTTCAAAGTCAGCTTTGGGCTACTTCAACAACAGAACTATTGATAAAAACGATAAAGGACTCCGTAACTAGGAATCGCTACACTACACACTAACTTCACAAGCCGTTTTAGGCGTTCGTTACAGAAATTAATTAGGACGAAATGGCTGATTACATTAGATAAATAAATAAGTAAGAAGGTAGAGTATATGATATACTTACAGCGAATAACAAACATTCTGTTCGACTTAATGGGCATACGTATATGTGGGTAAAAATATAATAGTTTTATTTGCTATAATTAAAATATTACGGTGTATTAGACTGCTCGTATTTTCCTGTCGATTTTACTACACACAAGCCTATGCCATAGTTTTAAAGAACGTCGGTATTACTCCCGGCTCGTTGATGCTGATAGATTTAGGGGCGTAGCTACCACCGTATCTGCCGGATCAATTACATGTGCGTAAGCAAAAATTGATAAAAACTTCCCAAATGGTAAACGTCCAAAAAACAATTTCTTTTTGTCAAAAAAAAGGCAAGAAGAGAGTATTATGAATTGTTTGTAAAAATTTTGGAAAAAGTGACAGTTAAATAATTATGATGAATAATTTTTTCTTTTAATTTAATACAAACATTTTTTTTCTTTTGTGAGAAATCTCTACCCTACATAAAGGCTCCCAAACAAATTTTTATATGGGGCCCCACCCAGGCACGCTACGCCATTGAATAGATAACGAACATAATAGTGGTGTCTGAAGAATTGTGGAAAAATATAGCAAATAGCAGCCGCTAGCCGGGCTTTTCGGAATATAAACCATGGTATTACATTGATAGATAAGCGGACTTTACCGACGAACCATAAAACCGCAGTTTACTTACCTATCGATGCGGGTCTTTTAATTTTGCTAGTATTTTAAACTAAGTAACACTACATCGTGTGTGCGGCGGCGGTATCTTATGTAATGTGATAGTCGCCTCTTTGTCGCCGTTTTTGCTAAGACTACACG
Source organism: Apodemia mormo (assembly GCA_036924255.1). NCBI lineage: Eukaryota > Metazoa > Arthropoda > Insecta > Lepidoptera > Riodinidae > Apodemia > Apodemia mormo. The sequence goes on from JAUPFN010000010.1 coordinate 43,510,089, forward strand.
TGTTTGTAAATAGGATAAGGAGTTTGTCGCCATTGATAATATTTTTACATTAATTATTTAAAAAATATATCTATGTGCCCGTATTTCCGAAGGAGAAGGCAGAGGTACAACAAGTGCACATACAATTAGCTGAAGATATTTGGGTCCCACAAATATGATAGGAGGCAAACCTATCGCAAACCAGGCATTTTCCGATCCCGGGAAACATTGTTTTTATCAGATCACTGATCAATTATTTTGATCGGAGAAAGGTCATTTACCTATAATCGTATTAAGCTAATAAGTAATGCCTTTGGCGAATGGACCTATTTACTATTATATACTTTGTAACAGACAGAGTTCTCATTATTAACTGTATGTCTAGAGTTAAAACCTAGAATAATGACAAATGTGAAAATTTTTGCTTGGTGCTATGCCATTTGCATAAATCTACCGGATACCTTACCCTACAAACCGGAACATGACAATGACGAACACGTTATACGTTGCGTATGACGTTGCAGACTCTACCACCTAAGAGTCACGATGTTAGTGACACGTATAGCCAATCGGTTGCCTTTTACGATCTGCCTGGCAGAATGCCAGTTGGTCTATTCTTTAAAGGAGCACGGACCAACACGGGTTAATATGTAAAAAAAATATGTAAAGGTATAATTTTATATAAATTTCATGCTTAAGTTCTTCCATTACTTCTTCTTCTTCTTATTGAGTCACCTGTAATTTTACAGGTGATAAGCACTTTCGTTATGATTACACATATGATGCCGATATTGGTGGTTGGCTAAAGCTTCATCACATCCCAGTAACCTGGCGAGAAGCTCGACTGACATGTGATCTCGAAGGTAAGATGTTTTTGTATGGTTAGCGAATCTAACTACAGAGTGTTGAGTGTGAGTTTTTCTTTTCGCATTCGATCGTGAGTGCGTTTGGAGTTTACTAGGAATTTATAGTGATTTGTACAGCGCCACCTAGTGGTAAACGTGAGAAACCAGTTTACCACTAGGTGGCGCTGTACAAATCACAAATTCCTAGTAAACTCCAAACGCGTTCACGATCGAATGCGAAAAGAAAAACTCACACTTAGCATTCAGGTCGATTCCTGATAGGGACACGCATTTGTGTGATGAGCATAGATGTTTGTATATCTGGGTCTGAGTGTTTATTATGTATGTAACACTCATAACACAAGCAAATAATTTGCTTATATTGGGGTAAGATCGATTTGTGTAATTTGTCCTGCGATATTTTATTATTATTATCTATAGTTTAACTTCCTGTGATACAGCTGTAATAGCTTTTTTTGGAACATCGCATTTTTTCACGACTAAAACCAATTATTTATATTCCTCCCAAAATATTTTTTTTGCACCTATATTTGAATGACTTATCCAACAAAATAGAACATTAGGAGAAATGCATTATTTTCATTTTTTATGTTCGATAGGGAAACGCTTGACCACGATCTCTCCTGATGCTAAGCTAAGATGCGGCCTAAGATAGAACGCGCTTCCTTAGAAGGTGTTCACTCTTCTCTTGAAGATCCCCAGACTGTACTCGTCGGGGAACATAGACTCAGGAAGCAAGTTCCTGTCCCTCGCGGTTCAAATGAAGAATGTCTAGTCAAACCACTTTATTCGGGTACGAGGATCGTCCACCATATGGCGATACCTAGAATCTATGCGCCTCGACGATCGATAGGAAAACAGGGATGGCGGAATTAAGTCGTGCAATTCCGCAGCGCACCTTCCAAAGTGAATCCGATAAAAAACCGATAAACTAGCCACTTTGCGGCGATGAGCGAGGCTCTGGAGTTTTATGCCTACCAGATCATCGTCGTTTATCGCCTATCGCCATCGCCTCTTGGCACGCCTCTCTGTCGCCTTAAGTCTCCAGCTGGTATTTGGCTCCATCCCAGAGCTAAGAACAGTTTTCTATGTACGAACGGACTTGTGCTTGATAAAGGTTGAGCAACTGCCAGAATACCAAGCTTTTTTGAGACAACTTGGGCTTTTGATTCGATGTACGAACCAAAGTTGAGAGTAGGCGTTAAGGTGATACCAAGGAACTCGAGGTGGTCAGTTATCGGCACGTATAGACCCTGTAAAGACGGGATAGGTGGAATGGACTCCGTTTAGCGGAGAATAGTCACGCCTGGGTTTTAATCGCATTAAACTTGACCAGATTGGCATCGCTCCAATCGGAGACTGCCTCTAAGGACAGGTTCAAACGATCGACCATCGCCTCCCTGAGCAACCGGATCTGTGCCGTATTGGCCTGCGCGCTGGATGCGTAACTCTCCATAACAGTGATATCGTCTGCGTACCCACCCTGCGGCTTCAGCAGGTTGTTAATATGTAGCAGGAATAGATTTGCGGAGAGAATTGATCCCTGTGGGCTCCGGCATTTATAGTCATTTGGTCAGACGAGCAGCCGTCAATTACTCTAATCGACCGGCCACACAGAAAATCTGAAATCCAGGCGCAGAGACCAGTAGGCAGACCATACCATGGAAGCTTGCCAATAAGACTATCATGCCAAACCCTGTCAAAGGCCTTCGAGATAGTGCTTCACTGTGATTCTCGATGGCCACGCTCAAGATGTAGGTGGCATACGCTACAAGATCCCCAGTGGACCGATTTCAGCGAAACCTGTATTGGCGTTCACTGAGTAGATCGTTCGCTTCTAGGTGTGCCATTACCCTGCTGTTTAGTATACGCTCCATAGTCTTGCAGAGTATGGACGTGACTTAAATTGGCCTATAATTGGAAGGGTGGACACGACTGCCTTTTTTGGGCACAGGCTAAACGTTGGAAAGCTTCCATGATTTCGGTACTTTTCCAGTCATCATCGTAAGGCGAAAGAGGAGTGTCAATACAGAAACGAGTTCAAGAGCACAGGTTTTAAGTACTATGGCTGGAATTCCATCAGGGCCACTAGCTTTGTTCACGTCCATATTCCGCAGCGTTTTAAGAACCTCAGTCTGACGATGCGAATTTCCGGCATATTCACCTCACATCCAGGTAGACTGGGTGGTTGTGTTGCGTGTGTACGTTGGTGGGATTTAGACTCGAGTTTTCCGCGAATAGAATAGTGAATAGGTTTGCTTTCTCTACGGCAGTATGAGCAAGCGTTTCATCCGGTTTCAGCAGTGGAGGAAGTGAGGGGTGGCAGAAATTTGATTCAACCGACTTTGCCAGGGACCAAAAAGCTTTACTGCCTGACTTTGTTCCGCAGCCAGTATGTAAACCTCTAATGTTAGTGAGGTCTACTTTCATTGACAGGGAGTGCTGCCGCTGTACAACGTTATTCTTGTACCTTGTCTTTTTCATTAAGAGAGTGAGTGAAGAAGGTGTGAAGACGGCAATAAATCGAGGCGCTATACTTCTGGATTTGAGACACACACTCGGAAGTTACACTGTTGGGGACTGTCTTTAGACTGCGGGGACACCCAAGCCCCCCTAAAATGTCCATAGGCCCTCTCATCCGGTCGTCGACCATCACTATGGCGTATTTTGTGATTTTTCGCTAGTTGGCGGGGCAGCCTTACACATATGGCCAGCACTCTCTTGGGTCCCTACTGACTAGCGGTCGGCCAGCGGTGCACCGTGTCTCGAACTAGTCTCCAGGTGCATCAAGGTCAGTGTGTATCAGATCGTCCAGATTGTATAGGCGTAACTGATTCGACTCGTCTTCACTAAAGCTACGTTAAAGCTACGTTAACGTGTCGCAAAACGGACGCTTGGCGACACGACTTCAGCTGATGGATGGTCCTTAGTCACAACATATATCACCTACCATATCACCTGATTAGCACCACAAAGGTGCCACGCGTAGGGCAGCGGCGTGCACACGGTTATGACACAGGGTATGTACTATGCGGATGGGTACTCGGTCATGAAATATTTCCTGTACAGATTTTTAGAATAGCCACAGCCACGCTACGTATCTCTAAGTCGGAAACCAAGACAACAGAACAAGTCTTAGATGTACTAATATTCATGTACATATTCTATGGCAACAATATCCCGAATCACAGACACACACACAGCCCGTTATACGTTTACATACCATAACTTTAAACATAAAACTTACGAGTTACGCTTCCTTTTTGCTGACACTGTTAGAAATAAGCCCTCCACACCGGCGGTTTACAACAGTCTAAACACTTGTTTGCAACAAAAATTCATATAAACTCCACAGGCCTACCACCAAGGTCACGCGTGTTGGAAGCTTGTTTCAAACAATGTGGCTCGGCTATTAACTGTAACTCGGGTTCACTGAATGACATTTGTGAGAACTTGTTATTTTTAATTTTTAATAAACACACTTATAACACAATCTTCACAGTCAAATAACATTTCAAGAATTCTACAATTAGTGCACTAATAAAAGCAAATCACTACAATTATTATAGAAACTCAATAATAAACTGTTATTGTTTATATATATTGTTGTTATAAAATATATGTTGTTGTTATAAAAAAATATGCACACACTTTAAAATATTAAAAAGAAAAATCTTTTAAGAAAACTTTAATAATATACTGGCATAGACAAAATAATAAACAATGCTTATCAGTTATCACACGAGAAAGCAAATGGCCCCCATGAAACACAAAACATTTCTGCTATTTAAACAAATAAAACCTTACTAAACAAAAATGCATAATGTGCATACGTGACTTATTAGATTTCTGTCCCTTATTTTTGGTCGGATGCCTGCTTGCCGCTGGAATCGCGCATTTGATATTCATGGGTGTGTGCGTTTGCAAACTGTCTACAGACAGTAAAATTACTAAACACATGCGAACAAATGTACTGCGAACGGCGCCCGCGGGACTTGGGCTATACGCCTGGCAAACGTAATGTTTGTGTGCTTGCAAATAGGTGCTATTTATAAAGTATCAAGCGTTTTTTTAATTAATATATTTTGTTTTTTCATTTATTTACTATTAGTTAAAGTCATGAATGGCAAGTAAAGCAGTGCCTAATTGCCTTTATCTACTGCACGCCACTGTTGTAGGGATACAGAATTCTGGGTGTTCTCCTACGGACGAAGGCGATTCAGCCCCCAAAGGTGATTCAGCCCCCGTAGCAGCAGCCAACATACTTACAAATTAAACATTATGTAACATCTTCCTTTAAAAATTTATGAAAAGAGACAAGCCTGCTGAGGTCACGTTTCCGATCCGGTAATAGTTCCAAAAAAATGTGGAATAGGTAAGGCGGTGGCGGTAATACCCGGAGTATTTGGTACCACCGCCAGGGTGCCACCTGATGGTAAGTGGTCGAAGGCGCCAATGAACATAAACTAGTTTATCTGGAACTAGCCCATATCCTGACTATCCTGAGACATAAGGTGCTAAGTCTCGGTGCCAGTAATTACACTGCCTGTCTTGCCCTTCTCTCCTAAACACAACAAAGCTGTTTCACGGGAGAATCAAGTAAGACAGTGATACCCATGCAACCGGGAGCGCGGCACAACGCATGTGTTAATTTCCACACTTTCAAGCTAAATGTATTATAATTCAAAAGTGTCTTTACAGGGGCAATATTGGCTTCTCCTACTAACACAAAAATGCTGACTGCGATGAAGAATTTCCTTGATCGTAAACAAAACGATATTCATGACTGTGGCGTCTTTACGGGAGTTCATGCAACGTTTTCTAAGACACATTTCTATTCTTTGGATGGTATGAATAATTTATTTTATCTATAAAATTAATTAATAATAATTTCTGTCAGCTCTTCAAAGAGGGGTAAGCGGACAAGAATTTGAACTGAAGACAAGCAATCACCAACGCCCATGGACAACTATATAATCAGTTACGTTGAATAACTTACAAAAAATGTTTTTTATTTTTATTTTCTCTTCTCTGTTTTTATATGGATCACATTAAAGCAAGAAATTGGAAATGAAGATTAAAAAGAAAACTGTACCCATAGCACTAGTTAGCTAAAAGAATTCGAATAAAACATATACTATATACTCGTACATGGAATGAAATGATATTTTTCATTAATTCAAATTAGCCGCGCTTCACGGCTACACACTAGATGGCCCAGCAAACGTTGTTTTGCCATACACATTTTTGGTTGGGTACTTGGGGGTTAATTGAGACATCTTGTCATTCACGTTGAGCCAAACAGTAAACATCTGCAAAAAATTTAATCGAAATTGGTTCAATCGGTACCGTGAGTCGCTCGCAGACAAACAACGTGACACGTAATGATACACGGTTATTTTTAAAGGTCCAGCAAAATTTTCAGAGGTTGTTTAGAATCGATAATATGTTCGTTTTATGTAATAAAAAAATAATTTAAAAAAATCAAAATTTCATTTTTTCCGACACAAAAAATAAAACGCATAGATATAATTTCAATTACACAAAATTCGAACTAAAACATGTATTTTAGTGATTTAAACCAAATTAAAAGTGATTGGGAAAAACATACTTAGAGCGACAGACTACATAATACTTAATAGTTACTATCGTAATTAAAGGAAAATGTGAAATGACACTGCCAGCTTAACACAGTTCATTCACAAAACTCGGTGCATCGAATTCATGAATTTAGTGGGATATTTTAAAAGAATATTTTTATATTATCTTGTAATAATTTTACATTAATAATTAAAACGCACTTTGGCGCTTTACTTAGTAAAAGAGACACGCTCCACCAATGTCGTTGTAGTCTTCGGAACGATTTTGAAGCGCACGTGCAGATAGTATGTAACTTCCTTGGGTCTAACTCAATTGATTTTTTTTGATCATAGGATATCGAACAAACGTTTTACTTTCCTGATGGAAGAGGACAAACTTCACTTATTGACATGATAAATGATAATTTGCATTACCATCCGTTTGGTTTAATGTAACTTGCATGATTTTAAAGTCAAATGATGTTAAACTGGAATAAGACAGCGACGAGCACTGAAACTGCTAAATAAGACATGAAAATCTATGGTATTGCAAAACTTCGCCACCTATTTTAAAGTTAAAATGTTTTTAAATCAAATTAATGGTTCTAGTAGACCATCCCAAAAAAAAGTTAAGCGTTCCGAAATCATTCCAAAGTAGCTGAACATATTTAAATACAGCGTTCAGTTACACGTCTAAACAAAGATATCCACCCAAAAATAATGCGATTCAAGGGACAAAATTTTTTAACTATAAAATAATTTTGACTCATAACGTTTCACATCTTCTGCATAAAATATTCCACGTACCGAACGCCGTGTTAAATATTTTAACCTGTTTTGGAATTATTGTTTTGGAAGTATATCATCCATACTCTTTATTATAATATTGTAAATTTAAAAGTTTGTCTGTCTGTCTGTCTGCAAAGCTTTCACAGCTATATCGTTGAAAAGAATTCTATGAAATTTGGCATGGAGATGGATGAAAATCCGGAGTAAAACAAAGACTGACTTTTTTCATAAATCAATCCTTAAGGGGCTGAATTAATTTATATAAAAACCTCCATAGACGACAAATTAATTTATTGAAAGACAACGCTGCAGGGGACAGCAAAGGTAAGGAAACAATTGCAACTTATATTTAATTTGTGGGCCAAAATCAGTTGCATAAACATTAAATTTAAACAAACTTTTGTAGCAGATCCGCGATTACACAGACTTTTAAGTATCTATCTCGTATCAATCCTATTTCAATTGAAAATGTTTAGTATCCGATTTTTGGTATGTTTTGCGCTTAGAAGTAGAAGAGTTAAGCGTCAAGATATCTTTAACTTCTCGCTACGTATGTAGATAAGGAAGTTACTGATTTTGATCCGATTTTCGAAAATTAAGCTTTCACAAAATCTTCACTTGTTTGTTTCTTGTATGTTTGTATGTATATACTAGCTGTTGCCAGCGACTTCGTCCGCGCGGACTTGGTTTACTCCGCACAGCTCCTCCCTCGTAGGTGATAGCGTGATAATATGTAGCCTACATGTTGACCCGGACTATTAGTAAAATTTACGCAAAATTTGAAGTAAATCCATGCAGTACTTTTTGAGTTTACCCCGGACATACATACAGACAAACAGATAAACAGACAAACAGACAAACAGACAAATATTCTAAAAACTATATTTTTGGCTTCGATATCGATTGTAGATAACGCCCCAAGTATTCTTTTAAAAAAATATTCAATGTACAGTTTTGAATTTCCTACGATTTACACATATATATATATATATATATATATATATATATATATATATATATATATATATATATATATATATATATATATATATATATATATATATATATATATATATATATATATATATATATATATATATATATATATATATATATATATATATATATATATATATATATATATGCATGTATGTGTGTGTATGTAAACATCTCATAACTTTTGAACGGTTGAACCAATTGAAACGCGGTTGATGGCACTCGATTGGATTCCGCTTAACTTAGATTTCCTGAAAATTTGAATCAAGGCAGCCCAGGAGATTTTGATAAATTTTGAAAATACCCCAAATAAATTTAGCAAACAGTATTTTTGAATATAATTTCAAAATTAATGAACCGATTGAGAACAAAAATTAATTAGCTCTATTCCTTAAAAAAACTACGTCTCATGTACAAATTTCATCAAAATCGGTTCATCCGTTTGGAAGTAATCGTTGACGAAAAATTTTGAAAAAAGTTTTGTTAATTCGGTATTACTTCGAAACTTTTCAATCGTTCATTTTTGGTATTCTACGATATTTTAGTACTAAAAAACTATGTCAATGTCATTTAAAAAATTAAAAACTCATTGTCATTTAAAAAATTTTGATAAAAATGGCAGTATATTGATTTTTGAAAAGCTGTAGGTATACTTTTGGAAAGTAAGAAATAATTTATTTGCCAGAATTTGGGAGTTACAAGTTTTTAAAATTTGATTAAAAACACAGGTCTACAAATTTAAAAAAAAAAGTTGGTGCTGAGATATCGTTTTTAGTTTTGTTTTATGTATGCATTGGCAACACTTAAAATATTTTTATTTATTTTTTCCTACGTGTAGATATGTAACTACCTTTACTTTTTTAATTTTGATATAATTAGTACATTTGTGAGCACTTATTAGTACTTATCACAAAGTACTTTATAAATAGGCTCTAGAGACCTCAGCTATTCTCGTTTAAAGGCGCCATCTCGTGGGTAAAGACAGAACTATACTCACGATATATTTACATACGGCCCTCTTGTATCTTTTTTTATTTTAAATTTAAATTTTGTAAAATAAAACAAGTAGTAAATCCGTCAAACTTTATTTTGTAATTATCTTTATTATATCACGTAATATGAAGGTCTAATGAACACAGCACTTTTTTTCTGAAGTCATTATAGTAGTCCAATAAGATAAGTCCTTTTCTAAGATCCAGGATAAACACAGTTTATTAGAGTAGATAGCAATCCATAAAACGTAGTCAGGTCGCAAAATAAAATCACTATTTATTTGAAACAATCCAAAACGCATTCTTCACAAACACAAAAAGTAACAAATCGGCCATGTTTGACTCGAATAATAACATTAGTCGTTCCGTTCCTAGCATATCGTTGTTTTCGGAATAACAATATTAAATATTAATTTCTTTTGTAAATTTTAATTATTTTTCCATACACTTGTAGTATTATTAACTTATTTGTTAAATAGATATATTTTAAGTTAGAAATTTAATACATAAACATTATTTTTGATATTGCTTTCAGTAGATTATTATCTTCAAAGCGTAGAATGAAACGTATAACTGTATTGTGGTTAATCGAGTGTTGCCTTTCTATTATTAAATAATATGTGAAATGTTTATTTTATTTTATTTAATTTAGTGGCAAAATACTATTATTTAAACTTAAGTAACATATAATTTATTTGAACGAAAAAATCACAACTCAAATAAATTTACAGTTGAATGAAGTGCCATCTATTGGCAAAAGATGAAACTATAGCATATAATTATTTTTCTATTCAAACTATGATTGTATGAAGCGATGAGCCCGTGGTACTTATCTGTAAATTAATTCATTTTATTATCATGTCTTCGTCTCGAAGAAGTTGTCTCAATGAGCCAAATGTGTTTTGTTACATTTGTGGGGAATACACGGTAAAAAAAATTCAGGAAACCTACGACAGATTTTGTAAAAAGCGCTTATGTTTCTTACTTTAAGTTGGAAGTTGAAAAGGAAAACAAACCGTGGATACCTCAAATTGGTTCAATGGTAAAAGAAGGCGTATGAGGTTCGGAGTGCCTATGCAATGGAGAGAATCAAAAAATCACTTCGATTTCTGCTGTGTTGATTTGCGTGGAGTTAATGTGAAAAAAATGATTTATCCAGACTTACAGTCGGCTAGAAGACCTTTGCCACATTTGGAGGAAGTACCTGTTCCAACAAATTGTTTTACCCGCAAAACATCGTGTGAAGAAACTATGATCATATTGCCCCCCTTACATATTAAGCTAGGTTTAATGAAACAATTTGTAAAGGCATTAAATAAAAATGGGCAATGTTTTTTCTATATAATTAAAAAATTCCCTAATCTGAGCATAGAAAAGATAAATGAGGGTATTTTAGATGGCCCACAAATAAGAACGTTAGTAAAAGATACTGATTCCATAAGTTCAATGACCAGTTTGGAACTACTAGCGTGGACTTCGTTTGTTGAAGTTACTGAGAACTTTCTGGGAAATAACAAGTCAAGTAACTACACTGAAATTGTTAACAACATGATAAATAATTTTAAAAACTTAGGGTGTAACATGCCCATCAAAGTGCACTATCTCCACAGTTATCTCGATCAATTCCCAGAGAATCTGGGATCCTATAGTGAAGAACAAGGTGAGCGGTTTCACCAGGACCTAAAAACCGTGGAAGAAAGGTACCAAGGCCGACGGGATCAGCACATGATGGCTAACTACTGCTGGGGGATACAACGTGATTGTTCTACTACGCCTCATTCGCGAAAGTCGCGAAAAAGAAAGTTTTTGTGTACCTAACATTGTAATAAATGCTGTTTTTGATGAAAATATTTATTTTTCTTTAAAAATCAATATCTAGAAAACTACACGTAGGAAATCAAATTTTTTGCTATACATGTAATTGGTAAAAGGTTCTAAGTTAAAAAAATATTACAGCTTCTTGGCACCAAAACCACTGTTGACCTGTGAAATCAGTAAGTGAATAATCAATCATCCCCTGTTTTTATACCATTTTACGTGAATTTGTTTTCAAAAATACATGGGACAATCCTTAAGGTGTATTATATAAAAAAGAAGAATTTTCAAAAATGGGCCACTATGTAAAATTGCATTTGATGTAGTTTTTTAATTATTAAATAACTAAATATTTTAGAAGGTCGAAAAATTATTGATTAAAATCTCGAAGTTACGTAACTTCGAGATTTTAACACAACACTTTATTCAAAATATTTCGTCAACGATAACTCCCGAAGGGATAAACCGATTTTGATGCGATTTATGCATTGGACGCAGTTTTTTGAGGAATGGAGTTGTTGAGATTTTGTATTCAATCATTTATTTGGTCCTTTTGAGCCATTTCTCCTAACTATTAACTCTCTCTCTGCCAAATATCAAGTTTCTAGCACAAAAAATGAAGGACTTTATACAAATTTGCAAGAGACTTCAGACCACCTCAAGCCACCTCGCATGATTCATTATTTGTAGACATCTGCTAACTACTAACTACCTTTTTGCCAAATTTCAAGCCCGTAGTATAAAACGATAACCTTTTAAACAAACCTGGGGAGCTTTTAAATCTGGTTAATTCGGCCCTGTCGCATAAAATAATAAATAAATAAATAAATATTCACGGGACAAATTACACTTACTGATCTAACCCCAAAGTACGCAAATTATTTGCTTGAGTTATGGGTGTTAGTCAACGATACTAATACATAGAAATACATATATAAATGCTGGAATATATTTAATAAACACCCAAACCAGGAAATACAAACATTTATGCTCATCACACAAATGTTTGTCCCCGTCGAGCATCGAACCCGAGCCCCGTCGATTGTGTAGTCAGGGTTGCTAACCACTCGACCAACGGGACGGTCAATCAAATTTACCGTAAGCATAATCCGTATTTAGCGGATGTTTACGAACTCTTAACTACTCCCCTGCCATAATTTAAATTTAAAGCTCAAAATATTGATGGACTTCCATATAAACTTACGAAAGCCCTTATGCCTCTTTAATCCAGCCCTGTCAAAAAATCCGTTCTTAGCGGACATCTCCTAACTAATAAATACCTTCCGCTAAATTTCGAGTTTGTAGTACAAAATGAGGGTCTTTCATATAAACTTGCGTGAGCCCTCTAATCTTAATCATCTTAGTTCTAAGCAGACGTCTATTCACCATAAATTACCTGCTACAAAATTTCAAATTTATATGTCAAGCGGTTTTTGAGCTTTCGTGATGAGTGAGTAAATGACATTTCACTTACCAGCTGCTTGTTTGTTATCTAAATGTAATCTTACGAAATAATAAAAAAAAGACGTGTGGCACTCGGAGACTGCCGCGGTAAAGCTATTGCATAGCATTTTTTATCAACTTATGCAATTACAATTATATATTTATTTTATTTATGCAGTATTTTTTTTCTTTGTTTATTAATATTTAAAACACTTTGTACACAAATTATACGAGTACAGATATTCACTGTTGTACGTAGATGATAAATACCTATACACCTATATACTTTCTCACAAACAGCTGATTACGGTAGTTTTCCAATACAACCAATGCCACCTAAAGGCGGGTTGCTGAACTAAAGAGACAAGCGTGATATTTCAAAAAGTCATTAAAAGTTCTGGTATTTATCGATAGATGGAAAAACTAAAAAGTATCACCGCTGTGCCGGTCGGAGTGGGGGGTGTTAGGTTTTTGTCGTTACGGAATTTCTGGATTCGGACTCCACGCTCAAGGCCCGCGATAGAAGCTATGCAATAGCTTAAAAACTATTTGTAAGGAGCAGTCTAATTTTTTTGGAGCGGGTGAGTCGTGGTATGGTTTAATGTTAATAAGCCCTTAGGATAACAGATAATGTATATAAAACCCACGAATTGTATAATTTAAAACAAACAAAACCATTATAAAACACATGTGTTTTGTTTAGCGAACTAAAATAGTCTGTATTTGCTTTTAGTAATAAAATAAAATTTTGACTGTCTCATTCACGGATTAAATGGATACCCCCTTCAAGATCATTTCTTAGTTTGCCAGTGTAGCTCGCAATTACATACAGAAATACAGAGTTACACTACTTAGTAATGAAATAAAATCATTTCAAGTGTAATTTTTAAACCTCGTCATCTCATTCACCAATTTTTTTCATTCGGTACGATAAAACAACACATACTTTATTTCTATTTTTTCACAACTTAATATAATTTACAATGTATGAAAATTTCGACAGTAATAAGAGCGTCTGCTCATATACTCGGCAATACTTTTCCTTCACAATGACGTGTCTATCACTATATTTGGGCTGTGGTCTCTTTGACGAAGTGGTCAAAGATCAATTCGTGTAAATTGACAAACCACAGTTATTTATTTATATATATGTATATAAAAATCAATTGCTGTTCGTTAGTTTCGCTAAAACTCGAGAACGGCTGAACCGATTTGGCTAATTTTGGTTTTGCATTAACTGTTGAAGTCCAGGGAAGGCTTAAAAGGTAAGAAAATATAAAAAAAAAGAGTAGTTAAAAAGGCAGAATAACGTTTGCCTCGTTAGCTAGTTATTTAATAAAATGAACTAGCACTTGTAATGGTATTTACATCACTGTTAAATACATATATTTTTATTTTAGTAGTCAATCAGTTTTGCCTTTTTAAGCATATTGAATTACTATATCAGAACATATTAATTTTCAGGCATACCTTTGCTAAGGATGCCAGTAAAATGGGAAAAGGGAGAACCAAATAATGAAGACTATCTCATTTTGACGTACAATGGAACCGTGGCCGATGTGAATTGCACTGAAGAATTTCCTTACATTTGTTATAAGGAATATACACAGGATATGAGAGTTACAGAGTGTGGAACAACAGATAAAAGTAAGAAGTACATCTAACAGATTTGAGCACATATTTATAGTCATCTGCGTAATACTGGTTTGTTGTTTAGGAGTGCTGATAAAGGATTATTTCAATAAAGTATTTTTGCTTCGACTTTGAATACAGACAATATACAGACAGAAATATATATATATATATATATATATATATATATATATATATAAATTAATTGCTGTTAGTTTCGCTAAAACTCGAGGACGGCTGAACTGATTTGGCTAATTTTGGTTTTGAATTAATTGTTGAAATCCAGTTAAGGTTTAAAAGTTGAGAAAATATAGAAAAAATAAGAGTAGTTAAAAAGGCAGAACAACATTTGCCTGGTTGTAACGTTAGACCGTCAGCCTCTACGAAGAGTAGAGGGAGAGGATCCAAGTCACAAGCTAAGCTATCACCAGATTCCTGAAGTTCGAGAAACCTGGTGGCACAAGGGGAAAAATTAAATGAAATGCAGTACAAAATATTATATATGGTCAGAAGACAAAGTCCGGCACTGAATTTTTATTGGACCCCACGGGTCAAGTGTAGAAGTCGGAGTCGCGCTGGAGTAGGTGCACGTGGAGGAATACGAGGAACTTGACACTGAGTACTGGCACGGAGTACGAGCACGTAGCACAGGACGGAGTACAGTACAGGAAGCACGTAGAAGGGCGCACGCTCAGGCATGCGCGTAGAAGGATGCGCGCTCAACTGGCACGCACGTCGAGGGGCGCGCGCTCAACTGGCACGCACATAGAAGGGCGCGCGCTCAGTAGACACAGCGTGCGTAGAAAAGCGCACGCTGAGGCACGCGCTCAGCTGACACGCACGTCGAGGGGCACGTAGAGGACGTCTTGATGGCTTTGGCCCGAACTGTCCCGGCTCTGGACTAGCAGAGAAGGCTCCGGAGACTGCAACTTCAAGACTTTTCTTCAAGAAGATCAGGAAGAAAACTTCTTCCTGATACTTTTAGTTACAAGTTCCCGGCGATGACTGACTCGATGATGGCCGACTTGGGTATTTTAGGCCCAAGGATGGAACAATGTCGAAACTTAAAAACATTCGAATTATATTTTTTATATTAGGGGTACATTTATTAGGAACTCATTAGAAGACATAATTTCAAATTTTAAAAAAATAATTTTGACATGCATTGTGTCATGTCAAAATTGTGAAAATCAAAATAATAGAAAATGTTTATAAATAAAAACATTAATACAACATGAAATAGAAAGTAAAACATAACCAAAGTACAAAAGGAATACATAAAAAATGTAAGTAGCCAAATAACTCTCGTAAGACAAATTCAAAATACAGAAACATAAACATAAAAGTAAGCAATCACTACAGGGTCAGCTAGTTATAAATAAAATAGTTTGCAATTAATCAATAACACAAATAATACTGTCGTTATATTTTTGTAATTTGCTAGACTATAAAAGAATCATAACATAATATCATTAAGAAATAAAGTTTTTGTTATCATATATAAAATATATATGGTGTATCTCCTCAGCATGAAGCTCTATTGAATATAATTAGTAATTAATTATTATACTCCGAAAAATGTGTTTCAGAATATATATATTACAATGAAACTGGCAGTTGTTACAAGTTCCATCGCCACGCACTTACATGGCCCAAAGCATTTGGTGTCTGTGCTGCCGAAGGCGTCCGTCTTGCCGTTATAAACAGCGAAACGGAAGCGAAAGTATTAAGTAAAATAGTTGAGGAAAATTTCAACAAAATTGTTTGGGAGAGTAGGAAGCAAGAGGTGGCATTCCTCGGCTTTTACAAATGGAGTGATAAAGGCATCAGGAGATATTACACTGTAGAAGGTAAATTGTGTTTATTAAAAAAAGATTATTCTCATACGTAGTAAATATAACACTGGGTAAAAGTCCTGACTCCTAATCCCTGGATAATAAATTTAGGTAACCTTGATGTTTTTTATATTATAGATAACAAACAAGCAGATGGGTCTCCTGATGAAAAGAGTCAACCATCGCCTATAGACACCAAAGGTGTTTTTTTTATATCATAAGATAGCAAACGGGCAGATGGGTCTCCTGATGGAAAGAGTGAACCATCGCCTATAGGCACCAAAGGTGTTAATGGTGCGTTGTTATCTTGTGGCGAGGTCTAAACCCACATGCATAAGTTTACAGGCTACCTTATCCCCCAAACCGGAACCAGTTGCCGGAATGATTTAATTTTAATAGTTTTCTTCCAGCGACTCGGACCACGCATAAAACTAGTGCAGTCAAACGAAAAAATGTTTAATGTAAAATAAAAAAAACTCTTTGATTAATAATTAATATCATTTATTTATATAACTTCAATAAAACCACAGTTTTTGTTATTTTGTATTAAACACGTAAATCATTATAAAAATATTTAATAATTTCAAACAATCAATAATAACTAAATAATTCAACCGCACCGTTCGCGTTGGTCGAGTAGTTAGTGATCCTGACTAGGTACGCAATCGACGGGGCTCTAGTTCGATTCCCGACAAGGACAAACATTTGTGTAATAAGCATAGATGTTTCTATTTCTGGGTTTGGGTGTTCATTTTTCACATTTCGTATCTATATGTGTTTCTATGTATTAATATCGTTAACTAATACCCATATCATAAGCAAATAATTTTCTTATTACACGAATTGATCCATCTTTTTCGGGTTTCAATTATCTACGACAAAATCAGCCTTAAAGGTGTTAAAATATCACATAAATATCCCCTGTACTTAATTGCATGGTTGAATTACGTAAAAATCCGCTTAATCTATTGCTAAGCGCATAGAATAAATTAAATGAGTAAATTATATTAATAATACTTATAAATATTAAATGAAGTTATTGTTAAGTTTTTGAAATTATTTAATATTTTTAGCATGATTTACCGGTTTAATAAAATAATAACAAAAATTGTGGTTATATAAATAAATTATATTTATAAATCAAAGAGTTTTATTTTATTTTACGTTAACCATTTTTTTGTTTGACTGTCTAGTTTTGAATTGAACAATAGATTTTTAAATTAATTTATGCGTGGTCCGAGTCGCTGGGAGAAAAATATTACAATTAAATCAATCCGGAAACTGGGACCGCGTTTCCAGTTATTGCGGTCCCAGTCGCCGGATGCCTCCTCATGACTGCCTCCGATTTTGTTTCAAACACATTTCAAAAGTCTAGACTCTAGACACTTATTTCTTAAAATCGAGAATTCAGTATAAGTTCAGTAGTAGCTTTTCTTTAAGTTATTACCTGAACCAAGAAGCATTGTTGATGCGTCAAAACACTTAAATTGTAAAAAAATTAACTGAACAAAAAATTTCTTCTTTTAATACGATCATAATATAATTTTAACACTGAATAATGTCGGAACATGGTAAAACTCTACGTTAACGTGTTTTTATATAATGTTATAGGCGCTTTTACTTTAAACAAATCTTTCTTTATTGCCATGATAATGCGTTAGAACGCGATATCGGTTAGGGCTCATAAATAAAAATATAAGAAAACAGAAAACTACTAATGCCTTTTAAATTATTTGTTTGTGTAAATTTAATGGAAAGTATATATATATTGTTACGTACTTCAGGTTCGTACTTGTAAGAAAACACCACTTATATTAAAGCCGTGTATTTACACAACACAACACAACGTAATACTAAAATACACTTTACACCCTAGTCACTCGCTATACTATCACTGAACTTAGAACACTACACAATAAAACGCTTCTCGCTTCGCACTGGTCACTTGATGTATCGCTCTCGATCGCTTGATGAAAACTGCCTTGTGTTTGTCAACACTTCTCCATTTATAGGCAGGGTAAAGTCCTAGCTGGATCCAGAAAAATCTAAATGTATCGGGAAACAATGAATCACTTCTTATCGTAAACATGTTACGAGTCATAAATCCTAGTACACGCTACTTTCAACCTTATGCCATATCCCACAAAGTCCATTATGCCATAGCCCAGGTCAACTATTTGTTTGTCAATAGGAGTAGCTATCTCTTTCTTATATTTCTAGATAGTTAACCGCGCGCGCGCTCCAACTCTACACGCTTCTAGATTATTCGTAACAATATTAGTTATTATTTTATTGAAGGGACACCACTAGAAGAAACTGGTTATTCAACGTGGGCTCCTGGTGAACCAAATAATTCAGACTATGTATCTTACGGTGCGATGTACAAGAATGGAAAACTTGATGATGCGATCCGTGATCTTGAAACAGCATTCACATGTGAAATGAAACCTGGCGAATTACAACGTTCTTAAATTCCCTTGTATTTTATGTTATAATTTCTTAAATAAAAGCGTATAAAAATTAGCTCAATTTTTATTTTATAGAATAGCAATAAATTAAACGGCTATTTTAATTGAAAAAAATTACCACAGAATGACAAAAACAGAATAGAACAGAAAAAAGTATCTTCACGGCCGTATACCTGAAGAAGTAGGCAGAGTTACAATAAAAACACTCATGATAAACCGAAGTTACTTAGTCCCATAATGTTGATAGAAGGCCAGCTTATCGCCAACCGGGCACATTTTCCAAACCCTGGCAACGATGCTATCTCAGAAAACTTAAAATACATTTTTGAATTGCCCACCCGGAAATTGAACCCGGGACCTCATGTGGTCAACTCCAACACCGAGCCATTAGACCACAGAAGCTTGCTTATTCAGCTTAGATTGTAAAATCTGGGGTTTAATCCTGGGCCGAACGTATTCAGATTTTTTGAGAGGTTTCTCCAAAATCACAACCTTTGTAGCAGTTCAGTTTGGTAGTGGTTTGTTAGCAACCCCTTGTATTAGATATGGATGAAAGGCTGTCGGTCCTAGTAAAAAAGCAGTAATTGTTATTAGGTCAATAAAATGTAGCAATGGGGATCACCACCTTCATCGCCAACGGACGAAACGGTAAATCGTGATGAACCGGAAAGTTTATATACGTTCTCTTTCTTTCTCCTACCCCGCAGGAGTATTGGTGTGTTGATTCTCTTCACCGCATAAAAATATCTTCATGCCCGTATCCCTGAAGAGGCAGGCAGAGGCACAACAAGTACACCCACGATTACCCAAAGATACTTAGTTCCCCGAGGTGACTAGCCTATCGCAAACGGGGCACTTTTTCCAATCCTAGGCAACGTTGTTTATGTCAGAAAACTGAAAAAACACATAGTCGCCTCTATGGTATAGTGGTTCATCTTTGGCGTTGACTACATGAGGTCCCGAGTTCGATCCCTGGGTCGGGCACTTAAAAAACAAAATGTTTTTTCAGTTTTGTGATAAACACAAAGTTGCCCGGGATTGGAAAGTGCCTGGTTGGCGCTTGCCACCTATCATATTGTGGGACCAAGTATCTTCGGCTAATCGTGGGTGCACTTGTTGTACCTCTGCCTATCCAATCGGGGATACGGGTGTGACGATACTTTGAATTGCCTGATTAGGGAACCGAATCCGGGACCTAATATGGTCAACTCCGAGACCTGACCGCGACAAAGAGGCGATTTTCCATCACTATATTAAGTGAATGTACTTCAGCAGAATTTAAAAATACGGGGTCCGGGATTTATCATAGATGAATATTTCTTTGACTGTTTTTGACTTAATGAGCTAATAAAACAATTTAGAGCTCAAAAATTACATTGGATGCTATTCAGAAGATCAAAATCGATAATTATTTTGAAAATATACATCTTTTCGAGAGTTAAAATATTTTCATTTTTACAAACTTCAGGTTTTTGAACTTTTTGAGCACAAAACTCTATGCTTAGGTTAGGTTATAAATACCGACGCCCCCCGCGAATATTCCGGTAATAGAAAAACACAAATTGTTCAGGAAAAATAAAATAGTATTTTTTATGTATTTACTTTTCAAATAGTTTTGCATCTCAAAAGAAAGCTAATTTTTTAAGCAGTCTTCATATCGAGACAAAATACACTTGCTCACAAAAGTGCGTATGTTTTTCGTCGATGGAGAGTATAAATTAGATTAAAACCGGATATTCGCGGCGGGCGTCGATACTTACAGCTTAAAATACCTCTATTCAGCTGGAAGTTTCAATAACAGCGCTTTTGCTAGATAAATGGAACAATTAGTAGAGGCTTGAAATATTCACAAAATATTTAGTTATATTATATTCACTTTAAAAAAAATTAACCGGGCTCTTTTGAAAAAATCTGTAAACGCTTGACCCTGCAGGCCATTCCTGAAACTTCCCGCTAAATTAAGATGTTTTGCGCTCAAAAGAGTAAAATTTATAAGCATAGACAGTTTCAGTTCAAGCATCTATTTTGTTAAAAATGGCAGTACTATATTGATTTTTGAAAAGCTGTATATTTTGGAAACGACAATCGATTTTGATCTTTCGAATGGCATTCAACTCAATATTTGAGATGTAAAATATTGCTTTAGCTAAATAATCGATAGGTTGAAAAATTTCGAAGCAATGACAAAAAAATTTTCAAAAATTTTCGTCATTGATATATCCCAAATAAATTGACCGATTTTGATCCAATTGATGGTATTTGGCGCAGTTTTTAAAGGCTGATAAGATTTTTAAGTCAATCGGTGTATTTATCTGAAAGTTATTTTAAAAATATTCAAAATTCAAAAATTCAAAATTCAAATATTCTTTATTTCGTAGTAATTTATACACTTGAAACAAGTTGTTTGTACATTACATTACATTACATATTATTCTGGCCTTCACTTCAGTTTTAAAACAAAATTTATATTTTACACTTACGGGAATCATAAACAATAACAATAACATATTTAAATAAGAGTGGATACGTAAAAAGTACCGATGTCTGAGAATTTTTCCCCGTTTATGAGGAGAACACAAAAATAATAGTTATGTTATTAAATAATAATGTCGTTACATACGTTATTTAAAGTTAATATCTTTATTTTAAATAGAAAATAAATAGTAGTCAAAACAAAACAACAATCAAACAAAAAAAAACCATTATAACGACGGAATATCAATGTCAGAAAAAAGGAACAAAATTTTTATAATAGTCATAATGTCATAATTTAAAATAATATAAAAATAGTGAACCGAAACCAAAAACGGTTATTTTTTTTTTACATATTTTGGATTTATATTAACATATTTTGGATTCCAGCACTGATCACTGGATTGAATTCCACCGAACTCAGGTTCTCTCTACTGAGCGACACTATGTTCCCCGTATGGTACGGGAAGCTATTGAAATTAGAAAATATAAAAATTTCAACAGGGAAGACGGATTTAAGTTGTCTCCTGCTTGGAATCCAGTGATCAGCAGAATAAAGCCGTTGCACCTGCAAACAAATAAAGTCCAAGATACGGTTAGTGTTGTGTGTAGGCTAAATTCGAAAAAACAAGACCAGAAGGGGGTAGATGAAAATCGATCCCGACGCGAACGACGGAGGAAACTCGCTGCTCCAGTCTGCTCGTGACCACGGTCAATGTAACTTGGCCGAAACGTCGAGCTTTACAAGTAAGTTCTATATATGTACGCGTTATTGACCCGTTTATATATTCAAAAACGGTTAGTTAAAATAACAGAATCTCAATGTCAAAAATAATAATTATAAATTGCGTGATATAATATCAAAACTTGCCCACTATATTTAGTTAGTCCCAAGATTGTTTCTCGTCTAAATACTGTGAAATGTTATAGCAGCCCTTTTTATATAATTTACTTTTTAAATCGTCTCTGTGGTCTAGTGGTCCAGCGTTGGCGTTGACCACATGAGGTCCCGGGTTCGATTCCCGGGTCGGACACATTAAAAAAAGTGTTTTTTTCAGTTTTCTGAGAAATACAAAGTTGCCCGGGATTGGAAAGTGCCCGGTTGGCGAGGTAGGCTTGCCATCTATCACATTTGTGAACCAAGTATCTTCGGCTAATCGTAGGTGCACTTGTTATACCTCTGCCTACCTTTTCGGGGATATGGGCGTGAAGATACTTTTTTTTATTATTTTTTCAAAATTGATTTAAATTTTTTAGGGGGAGGGACTGAATATGTTTTGGAATATTATTGTAAAACCGTAAGTTTTCTAAAAACAACGTAATTTTAATGTTAAAAAAGCTGTAACTGTTGAAAATTAGATTTGATTTTGATTTTTGAAACGGCATTCGAAGTAGTTTTTTTAGTACTAAAATATCGTAGAATACCAAAAAATTATTGGTTGAAAAATTTCGAAGCTATGTCGAAAAAACAGTTTTTTCAAAATTTACTGACATGCATTATTCACACACAAGTACACCTGCACACACATATTTTATTCTTTTGCCTAGATAAGGTCACTCATAATAAAAGGAGCAGCCTGTACGCATTATGTATAGATAGACCCTCCACCAACCCGTGGCCCTACCGACCTCTCGGTCATACGTGTGAGATCGAGAATCGTGGGAGATGCACGGGGAACGTTTCAGCGTTCTCACTTTCGTGCATATTCTCTTAGCTCCCTACAAGTTCTTCCTACATGTCCCTAGAGTCACTCTCCCCCTTCTGGGGCTGACAATACAATGACAATGACAAATTCGCATCAGCCGTTAGTCCCACTCCACTCTTTTGCGATACCACGACTTAGAAAACTCTCGCAACCTCGCAAATTTCACCTCCGAGGACACAAGATCCTGGAAATAAATTGGTCCCTCTTCGCGCCTAATAATACCCTCTAGCATTCGCGCCCTCTCAAATGCGTACAGCTTGCAGTCCCACAAAACATGGTCTCTGTACTCCTCAGCCTCTCCACATGCACAGTCTGCCGATTGCTTAAGTTGCCAGTCCCGAAGGCGGCCACGAAAGAAACCGTGTCCCGTAAGCATCTGAGATGTCACATAATCGGGCTCCATCCATCTAGCCGCCAAACGCTTTTCTATTAGAGGGAAAAAGCGCTTTAGATCTCTCCTGAGATCTTTCTCTTCTGAGTCACAGCGCTTCTGCCACTCCAATATGGCGTTTCTCCACGCATCTCTTTTACGTGCACTTTCCCCTTCGCTATTCGTTGGTACATGAATCCGCAGCGCTTCCAACTTGCCCGCTCGAGATACCTCAATATCCACTGGTAATACGCCTGCCAGTACAGATAGCGCCAAAGTGCTCACGGTCCTGTAGGCTTTTGTTAGTAAAATTAACGCCGGCCTTTGACATCGTAAAAGTTTGCTTTTTACAACATACGACCCCGCTCTATGCTGCCAAACCGACGCAGCATACGTTATGACAGCAACAAAAGTACCATGATACAATATTTTCAAGGCTTTGTAACGCGTATGCGTTACAAAGCCGAGCCCACCGAGAAGCTGAAACTCGTGACATTTTGCCAAAGCAACGCGCTGCCCGTTCCCCAGCAGATTGAGCATGCTCGACAAACGATTGTACGCATTGCACATTGTGTACCTAACGACGATCGCATTTCCAAAAGCGTTCTTATCTTTAACGCACAGTAAAATTATTTATGAACTAGCTGTTGCCTGCGACTTCGCCCGCGCGGACTTCGTTTAACCCGCACTGCTCCTCCCCTGTAGGTGATAGCGTGATAATATGTAGCCTATATGTTGACCCGACCTTTTTTTTATAGAAGAGGGGGCAAACGGACAGAAGGCTCATACTATCAGGTGGTAAGTGATTACCGCCGCCCATAGACAATTACACTACCAGTGGTCTTGTAATTGCGTTGCCGGCCTTTTAAGAATGAGTAAGCTCTTTGCTTGAAGGTCCCTAAGTCGTATCCATTTGGAAAAATTTCTGCCGATAGCTGGTTCCACATAGGAGTGGTGCGGGCCAAAAAATGCCCCGAGAATCGCACGGTTGTGAATTTCCAGACATCGTGATGGTAAGGTGGAACTTCGAATTTTGTCGCGTTGTCCGATGGTGAAATTCGGCAGCAGGAATTAATCCAAACAGTTCCTCGGAACATTCCCCATGGTACAGCCGATAAAAGATGCAGAGTGATGCCACATCTCTACGTAACGCCAAAGAATCAAGCCGATTTGAAAGAGTCTCGCTCTCGACGATTCGAGCCGCCCTACGTTGAATTCGATCAAAAGGAAGGAGCTGGTACTGAGGAGCTCCCGCCCATAAATGAGAGCAGTACTCCATATGAGGCCGGATTTGGGCCTTATAAAGTAATAAGCGATGGGCCGATGTGAAGTACTGCCTGGCCCTGCTGAGAACTCCCAGCTTTTTAGATGCTAATTTACCCCGACCTATTAGTAATATTCATGCAAAATTTGAAGTAAATCCATGCAGTACTTTTTGAGTTTACCCCGGACATACATACAGACAACAGACAAAAATTCTAAAAACTATATTTTCGGCTTCGATATCGGTAGATCACGCCCCAAGTATTCTTTTAAAAAAATATTCAATGTACAGTTTTGACTTTCCTACGATTTTATTATATGTATAAATGATAATGAGTGTATGGTAATGTTAAAATTTTATGTTGTGTAATGTAGCTTCGTTAAAAAATCAATTAATGCTTAAACTGTGAAGTGTGCAATATCCACACAAACCTACAACGAGGTTTAAGGATGTTGAAAAAAATTTGTAAGTTGATTTTTTTTTCAGAAATAAAATAAATTAAAATACTAAAACTTGCGAAGTGTCAAGGGACACCCGGATGGAACGAAGTTCCTTTTATTATTATTTACAAAAAACCTATATATACTCAAAAAAAATAATGGGCGCGACACCACACTGTTCAATGCGAAATAGAATTTCGGCTTCCGGTCGAATTTCGGAACCCAGTCGAATTTCGGCACCCGGTCGAATTTTGACTCGCGGTCGAATTTCGGCACCCGGTCGAATTTCGATTCGCGGTCGAATTTCGGCATCCGGTCGAATTTCGGCACCCTGTCGAATTTCGGAACCCGGTCGAATTTCGGCACCCGGTCGAAATTCGACTGGCGGTCGAAACTCAGCAACCGATCGAAATTCGACACTCGGTCCAATTTCAACACTCGTTCGGAATTCGACTGTCCGTCGAAATTCAACTTTTGGTCGAAATTCGACATTCGGCCGAAATTCTGTATAAATGTCGAACATTTGACACTAGAAAAAAGTAAACTCAATCAAATAGTAGATAGACTCTCTCACTTTCAATGCACGAGCTAAAGAGAAGTGGCTGGATATTTCTGTGCTTACAATACTTTACTATAGCAAAAAGTGTCGTGACAACTTTTCGTAAGAATTTTTTCCGTCTTGCCCCCTTTCACAACGCGCGATAAGGAACTTCGTTCCAATAAATAACACAAGTCAACAAAAAATTTTTTTTTCTGAGTCTGTTATTTAGTGACCATTTTCTGATTATATACATCGAATAGTAAACAGAAACGCTATTAACAATCAATAAACTTTGCTTTTGTACTTTGGGGCCTCATACAAGAAAGTTTTGATTTTCACAAAGGAAATACCAATACTATTCATTTTCTAAAGCTTTTTTGTATTCTTTTTTGTATTTTTGTGTTTAGTTATGCCGTTTTTTATAATTAAATTAATAAAAATGTATAATTGATAACTTGTTTTCCTTTTAAATATAATTGAAATTTAAAAATAGAGCTTTTCCATAAAATTTGAATTTTCGTGCTGGTAGCTACAAAAGCAAACTTTATTAGATAAAAATATTTTTTGATTCTTTAGTTAGGCATAAGTAATCAGAATCAGAGGTACAGAACTCAGACTCAAAATTCATGTTGACCTGTGTAATCTGCTTGTTTGCTATCTTATGAGATAAAAAAATATAGTTTGATGAAATATCTTTTCATCCCTCCTGATGAAGATAGATAATTGTCGCATAAACACACCAGTTAATATTGCATTGCCATCCGTCTGGCGAGTTGAAATGCCATATATAGTTCACCGGCTACCTTA
This sequence comes from Apodemia mormo, assembly GCA_036924255.1. Taxonomy (NCBI): domain Eukaryota; kingdom Metazoa; phylum Arthropoda; class Insecta; order Lepidoptera; family Riodinidae; genus Apodemia; species Apodemia mormo. Next base: position 43,536,083 of record JAUPFN010000010.1, read on the forward strand.
TCCTTTGCCCTTCGGAGCATAATGTACAAAACGTGAAATGAGCACCGCTCTCAAAAAGTACAAGTCGCTAAATGTACAAATTGCAAAATGAACACAATACGCAAAATGTACAAGAAGAACTAAGGCCTCTTTCATCGTGACTCAACGGTGCTCCTGTAATTCTTATATTTGACTGAATCTCGCTGATTACCTATTTACTACTAAATGTACATTTTGCGTATCGGACATTTTGTCCCGAAGGGTGCTAGTTATATCCTGTGGAACCCTCTGTGAGGCGTAACTCGTACTTAGATGTTTTTTTAATTTTTGTTTTAATAAAAAAATTACATTTAAAAAAATATAAATACGTGTGAACGTGGGTGTATTTGTAAATTTTGCTATTTGTACATTTAACTATTGTGTTCATTTTGCGATTTGTGCATTTTGCGTTTTGTACATTTCGCGATTTGTACTTTTTGAGAGCGGTGTTCATTTTGCGTTTTGTACATTTCGCGATTTGCACTTTTTGAGAGCGGTGCTCATTTTGCGTTTTGTACATTATGCTCCGAAGGGTCCTTTGAACCGAAACGCAAAAGTGACAAACAGTGATGCTATTGTGACAGGAATACGCAAATATAGAATAGTATTGATGGCTTTCTATAAAGTGGATAGACGTAGCCACTTAAGAATTAAAAATAAATATTATCACGCTAGTCTTCTGTTCTCTTGCTGGTAAGTAAACGATAGCAGACACACCGGGTTACTTTTAACGCTTGACTAGATGGGTGACACTCCCGTCGCACATTTCATCTGATTGTAAAACAATTGTCGCCTGTTGCTTGCGTGCTTGTTACTCTCTTATGCATACCTAAATCAGCGCAAGTACACAAACAGCTATTAATAATTAACGGGATCTTACCGCAATTATTTGATTGTTTTCCCGGTATTTCGGAGCTGTTGCAAGCGCCATGATCACGGGGGAACTGAAGTATCGCTGGTAGTTGAACTATTATGAGCAGACAATCAAATAATCGGGGTAAGATCCCGTTATTATTAATAATTTAGTCGGAAAAAGCCGCGAAAGCTTAAAAGTATACATAAAGAGCGTTTTGTAAAAGAGGAAATCGATACCAGTTTCGAGATTAAGGTGGAGTCAAATAGAGTTAGAGACCTTAACCTCAAAAGCGGTACTGATTTCCTTATGGAGCAAAATAATAAGGGTTTTGAATCAATTATACTGGTTTATAGAGGTTTTTTTTTTAATAATTTTTGATGTTTGTTTCTGCTAATTTATGTTCGTGCTGTCCGTGACGTACAATGCCATGGTTTTGGCTTAAACTGGTTTATTTCGGTTAGATACGCCCCATGCAAAGCCTTTTATAAAAACCGCGAATTATCCCTATTAACAGATATTTATTAAACCGGTTTCTAACCCTGTGATAAGGACCTAAAATTTCACGTATTTATCCAAGGCACGGAGATGCTGTCACGCGTCCCGATTGTTGCACTTTAGCCAATCCGGGAACAGAAGTCGGTTCTGCGTATTCTGAGCTGAATGTTTAACCGCAAAACCAAAGAGTAGTTTAGTAAATGAACTCGCCATGAATGATAAGAGGTATCATATCTGAGCCTCATCTGGATAAGACGTTGGACTAACATGTTGTTACAGCATATTATCAGTACTTGTCATTGGCATTTTAACCTTATAGTACCTTCGCGAGAGGATGGTACATGTTGAACATATCAATATCTTGATTTAAGAATGATTTGTAGCTCTCCGTTACGTATTTAGATAAGGAAGTTATTGATTTTTCCCGAAAACAAAATTTTTGAAAATAGAGTTTTCACCAAACCTCAACATTTTGAGGCCCTAGGAATCTTTTCCGACTATTTTCTGACTGTATATATGTGTGTGTATGTTTTTTTATATAAGCAGATGGGTCTCGTGCTGGAAAGAGTCAACTATATACACCAAAGATGTTAATGGTGCGTTGCTATTTTGTGGTGAGGTCTAATGCCACGTGCATAAGTTTACCGGCTTCCTTACCCTCCAAGCCTTAACACAACAGTGACAAGCACTGACGCTATTGCGGCAGGAATAGATAAGGCGGTGGTACCAGACCCGGGCGAGACAATGTAAAACTCTAACCAGGTAGTAGCTACGATGGTAGTGGCTCGTATAACCAATCGGTCGCCTTTTACGACGTACCTGGCGGAACGATAGTTGGCTTATTCTTCAAAGGAGCCCGGACCAACACGGTGTGTATGTAAACATCTCGTAGCTTATAAACGGCTTGACTGATCGAAACTTAATAGACGGCGTTCGATTCGTTTCTGCCAAACTTAGACTTACATTTTGAGAAATAACAAAAAAAAAAACATAAAATCGGCAAAACAATGGTTTCTTACAATAATTTTCAAATTATTATACCTATATAATTTAGACCGCCCCGTTGGTCGAGTGGTTAGCGACCCTGACTACGCAATCGACGGGGCTCGGGGTCGATCCCCGACGGGGACGAACATTTGTGTGATGAGCATAGATGTTTGTATTTCCGGGTTTGGGTGTTTATTAAATATATTCCAGTATATGTATTTCTATGTATTAGTATCGTTGACAAACACCCATAATACAAGCAAATAATTTTGCTTAATTTGGGGTTAGATCAGTTAGTGTAATTTGTCCCGTGAATATTTATTATTTATTTATTTATTTATATACATTGATTACAAAATCTAATCAGCTCTTTTCCTTAAAGAACTACGTCCAATGACGCAAATTGCATCAAAATCAATTTTTCAATTCAGGGGTTTTACACAGACGAAAAATTCTGAAAAAAGTGTTTTTTTTTGCTATAACCGGAACTATTCTAAAAAAAGGAAGTATAAGAGGTAGGCAAAGGTTCAACCAGTGCACCCACGATTAGCCAAAGATACTTAGCTCCACATTGTGATGGCAAGCCTGTCGCCAATCGCTCATTTATCGTATCCCGTGCAACGTTTTTATCAGAAAGCTAAAAAAAAACACTTTTTTTGAATTGTTCGAAATGGGAATCTAACCCAGGACTCATGTGGCCTACACCGACACCGATCCACTAGACAACAGAGGCGATATTCCTCCTTTATATTAAAAATGCGAATGTAAGTTTGTTTGTTACGCTTTCACGAGAAAACTACTTAACCGATCATCATGAAACTTTGTACACATATTTTTGGAGGTATCAAAAGTAATATAGGATACTTTTTATTAAACAAATATGCGAGCAAAGTTGCGGGTAAAAGCTAGTTTATATATGAATTTTCTAGCTAACAAATTTTCACTTTTTGCAATAATTTCGAACTTAACAAAATAAAATTAAAAATTTCAAAAACCCCCGACACATCCTCAGACCGTCATTCTGCTACTTATGCATCATTTTAAGAGCAAACGTGAAAGAACCTTATGATCTTCGAAAGGAGATTTTGCAGTTTTAGGTCAAGGTTAAGGTCAACAGATACTATAGATATAGAAATCGTCCAGCACCAAACTCTTTGCAAAAACAAATCGAATTTGTTCCCCACTTAATGGGTTAACCTAGTTTAGCTTGGAAGTTCCCGGGTACATCTTCGAGCTCTGTCATCAGGCACTGGAAGCCGATCCTCTCCAAAGTCCTTATAATAACGATACAAATGACCCCAAAGTCGATGGTGTTGCTCTATTTTATTCCAAAGTTCCCATAACGTACTTTCAGCTCCTGGAAACCCTGGAAATCGTCTAGAATTAGAGTGTTTGTCCAAATAGGACAAATCAGTCCAATTTCGATTAGTTTATTTTATTTAGTTTAGGAGTTCTCATGGTCACCTTCCAGTTCCATCATCAGATCCTGAAAATTATCCAGGACGAAGGTATTTGCCAATACAAGATAATTAAGTGTTAATTAAAAAGCATTACTTCGTTTAGTTTAGGAGTTCATTGTAGTTGCATTTTGAATCTGGATTCTTGAAATTCCAATGTAATTTTTTCGGCGCAATCTTGAGAGCCTTGTCATCATGAGAAAGATCTTATTGTAACAAATGAAATGACTCCAAACTCCACTATACTAGCAATTTTTATCTGTGAGTTACAATGGCACTCTTACGGCTCCATCTTCAGTTCTTCGACATTATATTATGTAATGGAAAGTCCACATCATAAAAAAATTCATTGAGTCCGAAATTGACTATCTTATCTCTTTGTACATTCGACGCGTAAGTTTTGGTAGCACTTTATCAGCTTCATCTTGAGATCCTCATCATCATGAACACTAATCAAACTTAGTACTTATAGCAACAAGACTCAGTCCAAACAAGATTGTCTTGTTAAAACTCTGCATCAGAGAGTTCAAGTCCCTACATCCGGGCTACATCATGAGCTCAGTTGGATGGTGCCATAGAATTGCATTGTCACTGAGCTTTCACAAGTCTGTCAAGTTTTTGCACAAACGCATATCAGAAAGTCGTTAAAAAGTGGCTTTCGTACGATGTTTTTTCAGATATAATTATGTCCAACTGTGAGTTACTGATACTATTGACGATATAATTTCTTGCTCTGAAATCCATTTTATTCCACTCACTTTCCGTCATTTGTTCGATTTTTATAGCATTTTCCATAGGTTGAACACAGCCTTTCATTTCAAGCATAAGCTTTAGTCTAAATCTCCATTTATCGTAATTAGTGCCATCAAATATAGGTATATTAAATCCTTCCTTTTTATTTTCCATGTCGATAGGGCTTTCTTGGTGTAACAAACTCTCCCGAAGACCCTCTAAATTCACATTTTAAATATAACAAGATTGTCTGTTATATTTCGTTTATAAGGGAGTCAACAGAGTTATAATCATATTATATGGCCAAATGATTCATCTAGTGTTAAATTGAGGACCTATTTGTGTTATATAGTTTACCCATTCATTCTTTTCAAAGGTACACTTCATCTCTTATAAACAACCATACTTTATCAGGAAATGTATACTATAAATTGATTTAAAGGACTAAAATTTAATATATTGAAGATATTTGGCATAAGAGAGGGAGTAATATATTACATAAATACATAAATACATAATAAAGATATTTGACTTCAAGGAAGGGAATAATAAATTAAATATATACATAAAGTACATAATAAAATATATAGCTTAAGAGAACGATATGATGATATTAATAATTACATTGACTTCATCTAAAGGAAAGAAGTACGGTAGTATGGAATATATGGACAAAATTATTGTAATATTTAGGTTGGGAGTTGTAGAACACTTTAGTGCCACAATTTTATTATTGTGGGATATGTAAGAGGCGCCGCCTCGCCTCACATGTGTGAATACCATGCCGACTGAAGGTCATCCTAGCGTATTCCCCAGAAATATATTGAAACTAAAAGGAACTAAAGTCCTTAATCTCAAAGAGAAAATCAATATATTATGAAGAACCAAGTTAATGGCAGATAGGCATTACTGTTGTGGAGTCACAAGGTGATAGCCATATGTTTTAATGTCCAAATATGTGAATACATTGTTTGGAAGTTGATGAGTATAGGCATGACTAAGGTGCATCATTAATATTGAGCACAGCCAAAAGGCCAAATAATAAATATGTTTTCTCAAGTATACAATTAAGCATTGACTTGAAGTAAATAAATGTTGATAAAAATATATACTGTTGTTATTTTAGTAACAAACAGTAACAAAATAATAAATAAATATTGGCATGACAAAGGTGCATCATTTGTATTGAGCACAGTCAAAAGGCCAAACAATAATTGTGTTTCTCAAGTATACAATTAAGCATTGACTTGATTATATGTTGTCTTCAATCACAATACCGAAACATTATTAGCCGGTACGCGATAAATAAACATATATAAAAGTAATCATTGCTCGCAATGAACTTCAAATAATCCAAATCATAAAAATTTCATAAGTAAAATCAATTAAGATAATCCTTATGACGAAAGTCAAATGAACTCAGGTTAATGTATAAAATACATTAAAACAAGCAATTTAATATATCCAGCTCTGTGATGTAGCTCATACCTGGTTGAAGATTTGATTTGTTATGTAAATAGAGCAACTTTACTAGGCGATAGATAGTTGGTGTTTATCTAGGTTAACCCTCGTTTGCGGTAGGACTTATCCGAGTACCACGCACTGGTAACGAGGAGATAACCATAACGACAACATTTTATGTGTCTTTATATAGATATACACAATGCATGCAACATGCATACAACCCTGATGCCTTCGCAAAGCCGACCCTACCTTGTGACGAAGGTATGGTCCAATCAAAAAGCCAAATAATTAAAATAAATTATTACTGAACTAGAAATTAACCTTTGTTCTAAAGATATTATAGTCAAATTTCCTCCTATAACCCTAATAATTTATAGTCACCAAAAGCAATGAAATATTACTTATTAATCGAATTTGAAGTTATAGATGAAAATTTAGTAAGATCTTTGAACTCTTTAACATTGTGATTGAATACTCAATACATCTTAGAATCCAAACAATTCGTCTTATACTCGTTTTCTAATGAAACTAAGTTATTTATGTCTTCTCCAGATTATTAGAATTCTATTATTCTTATTTCAATTACTCTTTAATCAAATGTCAGAATTTAATAAGGTCTGAACTTTTAGAAATCAACGCTTATTAGATCTATTGTTGCTTTAAGTGAACAGTATTATGAAACATCTAGCCACTCGAATAATCATAAGTAAAGTTCATTTGTACAATCCTTATGATGTAGAGATTCAATCATGGAATCCAGGTTAATACATGAATATATACAGATAAACAATTTAGACAAATAACTCTAGTTCTGTAAAATAGTTCATGTCTGAGATGATTAGACATGAAAATGGATCAACTTTGCTTGGCGGTATAGTTGGGTGTATATCTGGGTTATCGCCCCAAACACCTTGCTCACGACAGAGGGGCATATTAACCGTGTGTCTGCACTGGTGAAGAGAAGATGACCATAATGACAACATTACATGTATGTCTTTATATAGATATACACAGCACAACTTGTTGCCTTCGTAAAGTCGATACTCCCCAGAGATGAAGATGACATGATCTATTTACCAAGGTAAAAAGTAAAAATATCTAATTCAAAATTAGTAATTAACCTTAATTTCAGATTTATTTAGTAAACTTCCTATCTTACTAAAAGATCTGTTATGCACTGTCACTATAAACAATAATATTTCAATTATCCAAAAGAATTAATTTGATGAAGAAGTTTAATATTATAATTCCTATCCTCCTAAATCCCTATATAAATAATATAAAACAAGAATACAATAAATAAATAAATAATTAAATTAAGTAAATAATTTATACAAAATATGGTTAAATAAACATAATACGTTTGGACTAAAGTTCATTCATTCCTCTCTTGCACTCTAACTCCCTGAAGCTTTATTAAAGTCATTTAAGATTTTCGTTCCAAATTTAATTCAACAATTCAGTTTATATTAATTATTCCTTTGTTAGACACGAAGAGAGTAATTTGTATTAGTTTGTGATTATCTCGTTTAATATTTGTACTCGGTTTTAAATTTGATTGTAAATAAAATAATGTTTTATGAAGATTTGATTTTAAGAGACTGGCCTATGCAATTAATTTACGTATTAGTTAATATTTAGTTTTATAATAGGATATAATAATTCGTATTAATATTTCAACATTTTTAACAATTCATATTAAGGTAGGTTTTAGTATGAATTTTATGTAGGTTTATTTCTCCACTTATTGGTTGTAATATATTATTCCTACAATGACAGACCTTCTGCTTTCAATTCCTAAAAGATCCTATTTCCTCCTAACAATATTTCCAATTTGAAGCATTAATTCAAGTAAAAAAATTTCTATTATAAATATTTCCTAAGTTTGAACCACCTAGTTTTAAATTGAAAGTCAATAATAAACAAAATATCCCTTTAGTTTCTCAATATATTAAACCATCAGCTCTTCCACATAATATCAACACGTCCTATCCTATCACCTAATTGTTCCTTCATGAAGAAATTATAACTCCCCTAAATTATAACAATTTAGAAATTAAAATCGTATTTGCCATACCTCCAACTCTGCAACAAACCTACAGTAACTCTGCATTCAGCTCCGACGACAGCTAAGAAGTCACCCCCACGCGACCTCGAAGACTCCAAAGGAATCAGCTCTCGATCCCTAAAGTTTAAATAACAAGCAGGATCAACTGTACTATGGAAATTATTCTAAGAACTTCCTTAGCCGGATCTCTTCTATAAAAATATGTGATAGCTATCACCATTTAGTAGATTTTAAAAGATAAAACGCACGCAAAAATTACGAAAACGGATTTGAATGAAATTTTAAACACAGATAGTTGTTGATTTGGATTAGCACATAGGCTATTTATTATTCCGGGAAAATCTAGTGATCCAGCGGGATTCGATTCTATAATGTTGTGGGATGTACGTTGAAACTAGTTGATAATATTAATTCAGGTACAGTAGTATTAGTATCTAATAACAATGGAATTCCTTCAAAATGACGATGATGAAAAGTATAGTATAAAGTAGTTAAAGCACTTAAATCTATTCCTAATTAATAAGCTATTTAGCCAACATGCTTTTAAATTTGGTAACGCATTTCTTACTCCTATGAAAAATAAACAAACGTAGCAATATTAGCCACTTGTAAGGTAAAGATGTAATAATGATAGTTCAATTGCATAAGATAAAAGTATAATATAAACAATTAAAGCACATAAAACTATTCCTTGTTAGTTAATAAGCTATTTAGCCAACATGCTTTTGGCATTTGATAATATAAACCCTTTTCTTTACTTATATAAAAATTAACAACCAAAGCAATCTTAATCACTTGCAAGGTATAGGTATAATAACAATAGTGTCTAAAGGCAATGGGTTTCCTTTAAATACCGATGATGAAAATCTATATACATATAATTAAATCCATAAATCCATTTCCTAATTAATTAATAAACTGTTATCCGTCAAGCACTGAAATTTGATAAAGTAAAGCCATTACTTAGTCTTGTATAGTTATACAAACATAATAATCTTAGTCACTTGTACGACTCTGCTAAAATAAAATCAAAATGAGTTATTTATCACACACACTATCATCCAATCATTCACAATAACTTAAAATAAATTGGAAAAACTACATCACCTGTGTTGTTTAGAATTCCGATTTATCCTGCGTCTTGATTAGCAACCCTGCTGCAAAACTGTAAGACAGCAATTGTTCCACAACCATTGCTCACATTTTTATGGAAAGAAAAGAACATTTAAATAACAGCATAAATTATGGTTTTATTTTCCTAAAATCAAAATAGGCTTCCCTAATAATAATATCACACAATTTCTATAAAGCAAACAAGTCCACGTTTCTCCCATGTTATTAAACATCTTTTCAACAGCTATTCCTTAAAATAAATAATTTCCTTTCTTCATACAACAACCATTCTTCACTCAGTCAAGGATCGATCTACCTTTACACAACATTTTGCACAATTTCATTCTTGTAAACCTAATCACATATTTATCGGTAATATGTTTATTAAAATTGTATAGTCAACATTCAAAAGATTTACCTTCTAATAAAACTACATTATACCAATACTGCTAGATTTAAATAAACTCAACGACTACCATATCAAATACGAAGTTGCATAAATACATACGTAATCCCTGAATAAATCTCTATTCTACATACTCACGGTTTTGATCAATAAATTTTTACAAATTATCTTTTCTCACATTAACAATATTTCTTACACTCCGGAATATCCCTGAGCTTTTAATATTTGATTTTCCTTTTAATAATTATTGTATCAAACGAAGAATATATTTTATAACGTCCAGAATTTTCCAACCCATCTCCCCGTTTTTCCTGTTTTTTCCCTTTTTTAATTTTTTCCAATCCTGTCATTATTTTTCTTCCTTAGCGAATCTTTCCCCCTTTTTAAGGTTTTATATGTTTATATGTTAGGTCTTATATCTTATTGAGAATTAGTTTTTTTTTATTTATTTTCGTCTTTAATTCCATTGATATTATTTATTAAACCTAACACTGACATATTTTTAACAAAAAAAAAAAAATAGTATAGGTTCTTATTATTTTCTTTTATTACACTAAACCTCTTAAGGGATAGATGAAGTCTGTTACATTGGCTTTCTTTCTTTTAAATATTCATCTTTTTGATATTCGAGGAGAAGAACATATTAACCACGGACTGCTACCATGTTAAAATAATGTAATATAATATGCATATTACTTTTAATCTTCAGAGAAAAACTACACATCTTCAGAGACAAAAAATGTATTTATTTTCAGTTTACAAGCAGCCATAATACTATTTGAAGAGATAAAAACAAAAAACAAAAGTAAAAGCACGATTTTCAAAACATGAATGTGGTAATATTATACACGTCAATGATTACTATAGACGAAGTATTTTACTTAGTAGGTTTTCTACAGAACTCGTAGGTTGTATATATCACTAATTTTAACAATTAGAAAGTAGAAAGTAGAATCAACGCGGTCGAGATGAGGTCGCTAAGAAAAATATGTGGTGTGACAGTCGCGGACCGGGTTCGTAATGTCGAAGTGAGAGAGAGGTTAGGTTTGAAAGAAAGTGTCGGTGTAAAAAAGAGAAGAGAAGAGGGTTTGGTTGGTTGGTTGGTTCGGACATGTAGAAAGAATAGTAGATGAAAGATTAACAAAACAGATACACAATGCGAATGTGGAAGGATGTAGGTACCGGGAAGACCAAGACTGACATACCATTGTATTAACTCCTAGACCACGAAGCAATCAGTTGGTGGTGAATATTTTCAATAATAATATAAAATATAAAAGTAAAAAGCCTTTATTAATATGCAGAAAAATACAAAAAATATCGTATTATAATTATATCATGTTAGTATTTTAATTTAACGGCAAGTACAAATTCATTTGCTCTTATACATCTGCAAGAACCTTTCTCAGGGTGATGGCCTTCTGCAAAGATATCCGGTCCTCTCTGGGCTATTTTTTCATTTCATTCATGATTTCATTTTCCTATATAGCGTAAGATCTATCTATTTTTTGTTTTCCCAAAGGTTTAGGTTGGAAGGGCCTAAGCTGTCCTGTCTACATCCATTTTATTGATATAGCTTGTTTTAATCCGTCTGTCGCTTTGTTAGTTTGCCAAATTTTGGCATGTATTATTTTTTTGTGTTTTCTTTATGTCCAACATGCTGAGCTCTCTTTCTATTTGACATAATACTTTTATTTTTTAACTTGTTGAACATCTAAGTCTGGCAAGCGGAGGTAAGGTTAGGTTAGTGTATGTTTTTATAGATAACTTCAATAAACACTTTTTTCTGTTCTGTTTCTTTCTATCTTTGTTGTTTATTGGCTACTATCATTTCTATCGATAAGTATTGCTGTTTGTCTTATTACTTACTACTCTATAAATAAAAATTGAGCAAACTTTTTAAGTGGATTTTATAAAGGTAAAGTATATATGCCTATATAAGTAAACTTAAAACAAGGATTTATGGGTGTTGTAATTCGCCTGGTTTCATTTCACAGATGAATGCTGTTTCTAAATCACTTTCTACATCATCAAGTTTTCCATTCTTGAACATCGCACCGTAAGATATATTGCCCATATTATTTGGTTGCCCAGGAGCCCATGTAGAGTAACCAGCTTCTTCTAATGGTGTACCTTCAATAAAATAATAAGTTTTGTACTTTTCGTTAAATTTACCAGGCTATAATTTTTTTAAGTAATTCCCCAACAACATCTATGGTATATAGGTATCTATAGTATCGTATTGCATATATGGATTACCTGCATGTATTATCATCTACATATGTGTTATCAATTGCTAAGGACTGGATATGATTAGAATATTAGTGTTTTATTTAGCATTTCTAGGGGTTGGAGTATTTTTATCTTGGCAGAAACTGTGGTTGTACCTTAGCTATTCCCGTAATAGAATGAATAAATCGTCCCCGCAGAGCAAAAAATATTTTATTTTATAATAAGAATCAGCATTTCCACCTCTTTATTTCCATCTGACTTTCATTTCTGTAGCTGTCATAGTTTTGTGACTTATAAAAGTTCTAAAGTAAATATGCACGAGCGAAGCCGCGGGTAACAGCTAGTATTTAATAATAGGTAAGTGATAAAACTTATTTAGTTCTTAAGATTATTTTTTAACAAAAATATTTTTCATATTTATTTATAATATTAAGTTTACAGTAAGAGTGTATATAGCTTTGTCGATATTAAGTACAACACTAACTCTCATTACGCGGAAGCTAATCGCCGCGTCCGACATCCGATAGAGTGCCGGGTGCAATATCAAATAAGCAGATGCCTCTCCTGATGGAAAAAGAAACCATAGCCTATAGACGATACCAACGACGTTAAGGGATAGTTGCTATCCGTGTGGCGGAATGGCAATGTCACATGCATAAGTCTACCGGCTACCTTAACCTCCAAACCAGAACACGACATGATAAACATTGACGCTATTGAGGCAGGAATAGGTAAAGCAGTAGTACCAAATACCCGGGGGAGACATCGCGCAACTCTACCTCCTAGTAGTCACGATAGAAGTGACACGTATAGCCAATCAGCCGCCTCTCACGACTTGCCTGGCAGAACAGTAGTTGATTTATTTTTCAAAGAAGCCTGGACCAACATGGGGGAAGCAGAAAAGAAGCATGCCTGTGTTTTGGAAGGGATAAAATTTACAAATTTGCATCATCTCAATCGGATACCTCCTGCGTTGTTAAATTAACCCGTAAATAATGGACTCTCTTAATGATTGTATTTCAAGAGATGTTGCTCGCGAGTTGGACATGTATGGGAGATATACGGAGCAGTCATCAGCGTAGCCAATGTTACCAGACGTCAAAAGGCTATTATATGCAGGAAGAACAAAGTTGCAGGGTGAACAGATTTCTGAGATACTCCGGCATTGATTGCCATTAGGGCGGGCCGGGAATGGAGACTCTATCAGATCTAGCCCACTCGTGTAGCTGGAGTTGATACCGTGATGATATCAAACTCAAGTGAGTCTTGAACTACTCTGCACCAGTACATTGATTTTCATGATGATGGTAAACGTTTAGCCGTCACTTGTTCTTCTAAGCTGCTTTGCAGAAAGATAGAATATTCATTCTAATTAATGGAGTTAGACTAAACATGAGCATAAATATGCCTGTGTTTTATATATATCAAGTTAGAAATTTTGTTTTCAACAGTCAATAGTTAGTCAACAATCAGTTTTCAACAGTCACTGTCGGGTTTTGATTATTATCTCTCTTTTAATAAACATGACTTACCTTCTATAGTATAATATCCATAAATGTTTCTATCACTCCACTCGTAAAAGCCGAGGAATATCACATCGTGCTTCGTTTTCTTCCATACAATGTTTTCTAAATTTTTCTTAAATATGTTACTTAATTCTCTCGCTTCCGTTTCGCTGTTTATAATAGCAAGATGGCTGCCTTCATTAGCACAAACCTCGAATGCTTTTGGCCACGTGCGTGCATAGCGATGGAATTTATAACAACTTTCAGTTTCAATATTATAAATGTATTCTGAAACATGTTTAACGACTTTTAAAGAAGGAATTGATCCCGAGTAACAAAAAATTGTCTCTCCTCAATTTTTTACGCATCTTTTCAAATTGTCCTCCAGATGATATCAATGCAGATGAAAGAAAACAAGCAGATGGGTCTCCTGATACAAAGAGAACCATCGCCTATGAACACCTTATATGACAATGATGTTAATGGTGCGATGCTATCCGCGTGGTGGAAGGTAACGCCATGTGCGTAAATTTCCCGGATACCTTACCATCCAACCGAAATATAGCAGTCATAAGCATGTTTGCTATTGCAACAGGAACAGGTCAAGCGATGGTACTGAATCTCAGGGGAGGACTGAATCTCAGGGACATATATCAAGGACATAGCCAATTTTTCGTCTTTTATAACCTGCTTAGCAGAATGGCAAATGGTCTTTTCTTCAAAGGGGGTCCGGACCAACATTGGGTAAACTGAAATTATATATAATATGACAAATTCCAACAATAATTTAAACGTGCCAATTAGACGGTGTACACTATCTTCTTTTTTTTTCGAAATGAACTTAAGCAGTTGGTCCAAATGACCGCTACTGCGAAATCGGGCTTTTGGAACGAGCAAAGTGCTCAGCCAGAATTTAAGTTAAGTGGACTAAGAGCCCACCCTAAGGGTGTCTCCTGTGAGACCGAACCTCAGCTTATGGCAGTATCTTGACGATTGGACAACACCATCTTCGTCGACGGCGCTTCTCACATTCCCGATCTCAACGGACAGCGCACGACGGGTGCAGTCAAATAGGGTGAATAGGAGTGCAGGGGTGAAAGGGGACGAAACCTAAAACCCTAGAGAATTAGTTTGGTTTATAAAATGTAAATCCGTAATTGGCTGTAAATTACTAATATTCATATCCATGTAATTTAAGCGCTGTGGATTTTGTTAGTAAATAAATAAATAAATAAATAAATTAGTTTCATCTCTACTAAATATGGTTCGTCCCTTTACACCCTTGCATTCCTGTGCACCCTGTTTGACGGTAACCGCCCGCAGTTCCAGACGAGACACTACCGAGCGAACGTCTAACTCACCTGAGGTGCCCTGAGGAAGAACCGCATAAAGGTCCGAAACTAGTCGGAACCAACGAGGATTAAACGTGAGTGTAGCCGATTTTAATTAATAGTAAATTGAAATTGTTTAAACATGGCATGAAATTTTTATTTTCAAGTGGGACATTTTTTGTAGTATTTTTTTGATGAAATACAAATAAAAAAGTCTCTTCTCATATGTTTATTTACGACTAGCTGTGCCCGCGACTTCGTTCGCGTGAAAAAAATTCTAAAATTAAAACCCGCATAGTTCCCGTTCCCGTGGGATTTCTGGGATAAGAACTACCCTATGTCCTTTCTTGGGACTACACTATATTTGTACCAAATTTTATCCAAATCGGTTCAGTGTGTCTGTCCCTATGTCCTTATGTCCCTATGTATTTTAAAACTACGCAACGGATTATGATGCGGTTTTTTTTAATAGATAGAGTGATTTAAGAGGAAGGCTTATATGTATAATAACATTCAATATAGAGTCGATAAGTACTGTAATTTTTGAGGTTTCTAATGTGATGTCGTAAATAATTACATTTTTTTCCGCTTACATTGCAAACGCAGGCTGAACCCAATACTCCATACTCAATACTTTATTGCGTCATATGTTATACATTTATAGGTGTTAAGTATACATTCTAGGAACAACATATGTACCCTGATAGGGTGTAGCAATGCGGAGGCGGACTGATTCACTTTTCTGAATAAAATTTGTTTCTTATTAAAATTTATCATTCAAAAATTCGCTTAAGGTGTAGTAACATTTATTTATCAGTAGGTTCTTAACATCGCGTAGAAATATTTTACAATTTTCTTCTGATTTAAGTTTTTCGGGTAATTTATTAAATATTTTTACAGCCATAACGTTTGGCCCTGAGCTGTGCATTTTAAGGAATGAGATTGGTAATTCTAGGTTGTGTTTGAATCTTGTTGTAAATTTTTGTGGGTATTCAGTTTGTTTTTTAAAGAACTGGGGATATTTTTTAACAAATTTTAGTATTTTGAATATATAAATTGAAGGAAACGTTGATATTTTTAGTTTTTTGAAATACGGTTTACAGCTTTCTGGTTCTTTAATATTAACAAGAATGCGGATGCACTTTTTTTGGGATATAAAAAGATCCGTTGCGTTCGCACTATTGCCCCATAGTATAATGCCATATGTTAACCATGAATAGGCATAGGCGTAGTAAACAGATAAGGCTGTATGTTGGTCGGTCGCTTTTCGGAGTTCCCTCAGTGCATATGTAAAGCTTGAAAGTTTGGTTTTTAATTTAGATACATGATTTTTCCAACTTATATTAGTGTCTATATCTAAGCCTAGCAACGTATATATATTATATTCGCTGGGTGCGTGACCCCAGCGCCATCTAACGATACAACTTACGGTGGCTCTTTTGAGAAAATAAACATGTATTGGATGTCAAATAGCTATTGAAAAAAATTTTTTTTCAATGTAAAATGTGATATATTACATTTTAGTGAGAGTGAATATTAAATTAAATTTTTTTTCGTGGGTCAGCTAAAAACAGTAAGTAAAATAATTACAACAACTAAAACAAGTCTCAATAAGTGAATTAGGTTAAGCAGTGTTAAAATCTGTCAAAATGTTTATTGTAAAATTAATATTGAATAAAAATCATTATTAATATTAAAAAACAATCTAAAATAATATATAAAATAACAAATAGCTCATAGTTTGATTCATGGATGTATTAGGTTGATCAGTTATTTCAGATGGTTCTATAATATTCATCACCGGATCTATCTCAGCTGTTGACTTTTTTATTATTCTCCTGTCCATGAAGCGTTTGTGTCTAAATAAATAAATTACGATAATATAAATAAAAATAAAATTAAATAAAACAGGTATTGCTAAATCATTAACTATGTCAAATAATATGTCTTAATTTTTTTTAGTCGATTATTTCTATTAATCTTGATATTTTAATCAAAACTAAATTTTATTACGAACCTACTCAAAACTGCGGATTCGTTGACTTTACGTCTTCTATAAACTGATGGAAAAATAGTTGGAGCGTATATAGGACTAGATTCAACATCTGATTTTTCACCGCCAATGAAGTGTTCACTGCATATAGCATCCATAGGTTTTGGAGACCATAACGATCCATCAATATTTTTACAAAAAAAAAGTAATTAAATTATTACTTCGTTTTCTTACACGATATACACATGTATATGACATTATTCTATAGAATACGGTTGTAGGTCATTTTAATACATAATAAAGAGCCACCCGTAGTTCTATATTGTCCCGCAACGGGCGCTGACATCACTTTTGTGTCCCCCACTATGCCTTACGCACCCAGCGAATATGTATATATTTATATTAGTAAAGTATATAACAAGATATAATAGATATAATAGATATAACAAGATACAATAGATATAATAGGTATAACATGATAAAAGAAATAAATAAAGTATATATGATATTGCAAAATCCTTTGCAAAATTATATATAAGAAAATAAATAAACTTTGTAACACAACAAACAAGATATTACAATAAAACAGACTGTAAATTAAATTTAGCAAAATACAACAATGTGAATCAATAACACAGCAATGTATATTAGTAAATAGAATAATTAAAACTAAACATAAGAAAATATGTAAATTAGAATAACAAAGGCTCTGATTATGTTAGAGGAACTAGTAGTAAGAGATTATTGTAGAACCAGACAATAAACTCCTCCAGGGGGCGGTTTTACCCTCCTGGGGAAAGCTTAAAAAAAAAGCCTAGCAACGTAAATGTATTTACACATTCTATTGTAGTATTTTTATATTTAATATTTATGTCAAGAATCTTTTTTTGATAAGGTCTGAATTGCATTAATTTAGTTTTTGAAAAATTTATGTCGAGATTATGGTCATTCATCCAATTAACTATATTATTAAAGATGTCAAAAAATTTTCAGTAATATTATTATTATTATAAGATGTCAAGATAGAAATGTCATCTGCGAATAATACACAATAATTATTTAATATTTTAGGAAGGTCATTAATATATAATAGAAATAATATACATCCGAGGACGCTTCCCTGGGGGATGGAGTTTTCGGTATATATAATTTCTGATCGTACCATACTAATTTTCCCGGTATTAAAGTCATAATTTTCCACTTCTACGAGCTGCTTACGATTGTACAGATATGATGTAAACCATTGCAAAGGTACACCTCTAATTCCTACGTCATACAGCTTTTTTAATAATATATCGAACTTTACTTTGTCATAAGCTTTTGACATGTCTAGTAAGATATCGAGGGCGTATTTTTTCTCATTTATTATGTTTAGTATTTTATCTATATATTTATAAGTAGCCAGTAAAGTTGAGCGACTTTTCCGGAAGCCGTTTTGCGAGTCATGAAAAATATCATATTTTTCACAAAAGGAATTTAAGCCTATTTGCATGGCTTTTTCAAATATTTTAGATGTGGTGGAAAGCAGCGCTATTGGTCTGTAGTTGTTTGGGTCATGTTTTGATGCTTTTTTATGTAAGGGTTTGATAACTGATAATTTAAGTTGATCAGGGAAACAACCCTCTTGAAAGGATTGGTTTATTAGTGTGCAATAAGGTACGCTTAGTTCTTCGGCACAGTGTTTTATTAATACTGGCGGTAATTCGTCTGCGTCGTAGCTATATTTCGTCTTCAATTTTTTAATAATACTATATATTTCGCGCGTATCGACTGGACTGAGATACAACGAGTTTTCATTACGAGACTAAGAGATTTATCAAAATAATGTACTAAGTATTTGTACACCTTGGAAAGGTCTACAGAAAACTCCGCGATGGTATATGTCTATCCCTTATGGATAACCCACAACAGCATTTTTTTGTCTTTTACTTTTTACGAAAAATAATGGCTTATTTTCGCAGCAATTTTAAGCAATACAGCATTAATCCTTATCCAATTAAGTACCTTAAATACATTTTTCATTTAATATAGATCGATATGGCCGTTTACAGCATGTAATTTAAATGAATATTTTCGAAGATATTACAGATTTAAAATGCAGGGGCATAGCGGTGGCGGGGTTACCGGCCGGTCGGCGGCGCCGAGTTCCCGACACATCTTTTGCAATGACCATATCGCCCGGTTAAACCTTCAACGTTGCAGGCTTAGATTTGAGCGTTGACTGTTTTTCACATGGCCAACTATATGTCGCTCTTTCAAGAGTAACCTCTAAAGAAAACATGTTTGTAATTATTTTTTGTGTTATAGCACTCACCCCGTGCTTAGGAATCAGGAAAAACGCGGGATTTGAACCTGCGACCATTTTCCGGCTTTAGGGAAATGGTCGCAGGTTCAAATTCCGCGTGTCGATATTTTTCTTTGCTGTTTTTAATGTTTGTAATTGTAAAAATAAAAGAAATAGGTAAAAAGGTGAAAAGGAAATAAGTAAAAATGTAGTATATGAATTTAGATATTCCAAAGACAGTAGGAAATCTTCATGGTATAGGGAAAGGGGAATTGTTATACTCCAAAAACGCGTGCGGGCCACGGGCAGTAATGAATAAATCAAAACTACTGAATCGATTTTAATTATTTTTAACTTCCCACTACGTATGTAGATAAGAAAGTTACTGATTTTACTCCGGTTTTCGAAAATTGAGTTTTCACCAGATTTCCACGTTTTGAGGTCCTAGGAATCTATTCCGACTATTTTCACGATGACGTCAGTATGTTTGTATGTATGTATGTGTGTGTATGTGTGTATGTAAACATCTCATAACTTTTGAACGGCTGGACCGATAGAAACGCGGTTGATGGCATTTGATTGAATTCTGCTCATCTTAAACTTCCTGAAAATTTGAATCTATTCGATCCAGAAGATTTTGAAAAACACCATAAAAAATTTAGCGAAACAGTATTTTTTTATATAACTTTTAGATTTATGTATCGATTGAGTACAAAAACTAATTAGTTCTATTCCTCAAAAACTACGTCTAATACATAAATTGCATCAAAATTGGTATACCTGCTTGGGAGTAATCGTTGACGAAAAATTTTGAAAAGTGTTTTTTCGACACAGCTTCGAAATTTTTCAACCATCATTTTTGGGTATTCTACGATATTTTAGTACTAAAACCACTACGTCAAATGCCGTTTCAAAAATCAAAATCGAATCTAATTCTCAAAACTTATAGCTTTTCAAATATTAAAATTAAGTTGTTTTTAGCAAACTTACTTATTTTTTTAAAATAATTTTCAAGTTAATTCACGATTGACTTAAATAAAGTAAATAAATCTTATCAGCTTTTCTCCTTTAAAAACTATATCAAATACCGTTAATTTAATCAAAATCGGTCGATTTGTTTGGAATTTATTAATGAAGAATATTGAAAATAAAATGTTTTTGACATTGCATCGAAATTTTTCAACCTATCGATTATTTAGCTAAAGCAATATTTTAGATCTCAAAAATTGAGTTGAATACCATCATCGTTATCAAAAAATTATAGTTTTTCAAAAATTAGTATACTGCCATTTTTAAGAAACTAGATGTTTGAACTGAAAAATCTATGCTTATATATTTTACTCTTTTGAGCATAAAATACCTTAATTTAGTTGGAAGTTTCAGGGATGGCCCGTAAAGTCAACCGTTTACATATTTTTACACTGAGTGACATAAGCTATATAACTATTTTATACCCGTGCGAAGCCGGGGCGGGTTGCTAGTAAAATATATAGCCTATGTCACTCAGTGAAAAAAAATGATTAAAATCGATCCAGTAGTTTTAATTTATTCATTACTGCCCGTGACCCGCACGCGTTAAATTTGGAGTAAAACAATTCCCCTTTCCCAATACCATGAAGATTTCCTTTTTTTTTAGTTTTACATTTTTAGTTTTTACATTTTTACAGCTTACAGCTTTCTTGCCATTAGACAATATAAACATATTTTCTTTAGAGGTTACTCTTGAAAGAGCAATATATACTTGGCCATGTGAAAAACAGTCAACGCTCAAATCTAAGTCTGCAAAGTTGAAGGTTTGACCCTGCGATATATTAAGGCGAGACATTGGGACAAACGGGAAAATATGTGTAAATGGTTGACCCTACGGGCCATCCATGAATTTTTTGATTGAACCGCTGGGAAACGAGTTAATTTTCGGACAAACATACAGCTTTTCAAATATTAAAATTACGTTGTTTTTAGGAAACTTACTTAATTTTTTAAATAACTTTCAAGTTAATTTACCGATTGACTTAAAAATATTATCAGCTTTTGTTTTACGCTGAATCGAAATGATTTCCAGGGTTACATTGTACCCATGGGAGCTTTGCAATAAAACAACTCAAACTCATTGAGTAAGGAACCGTGGTAACCTTAATCTGATGCTGCAAGATCCCCCGAATCGATCCCATCGAAGATCATCAGGTCCTTTCACAAAATGATACACATGTAGCAGAATGGCACTCTGCGGATGTGTCGGGGGTTTTCGAAAGTTGCGGGATGTTCTGAAACCGCTGGGAAACGTGTTAATTTTCGGATAAATAAATATAGGACTTCAGCTGAAAACCAAAATTTAGTACATTCTTTTTTTAACTAAATATCACCACATAAAAATTATGTGGATGGTTAGAAATAGTATTAACCAATTATTTGTTTTAGAGATTTTTTAGCCTGTTTGCGGAATTTTATATGATCAAGTAAAGTACATTCAATCATGTAATACGTTAGCACATTCCTTAGATAATATCTTCAGGTATATCGTATAATTTTTGTAAAATTGTTGTTTAACAATCAATGTAAAAAAAACGTGATTTAACAAACCAGTTTATAACTTCCCACTACGTATGTAGACTTACTATGTAGAGTAACTTCCTTATTACTGATTTTACCTCCATTTTCGAAAATCGTGTTTTTACCAGATGTCCACGTTTTAAGGGTCCTTGGAATCTTTACAAACTATTTTCACGATGACGTCAGTATGTCTGTATGTATGTATGTGTGAGTGTGTGTGTATGTAAACATCTCATAACTTTTGAACGGCTTGACCGATCGAAACGCGGTTGATAGCATTCGATTGAATTCCGCTCAACTTAGATTTCCTGAAAATTTGAACCGATTCGGTCCAGGAGATTTTGAAAAATTTGAAATTTTTTAATATAACTTCCAGACTTATATACCAGTTGAGTACAAAAACTAATCAGCTCTATTCCTCAAAAAACTACGTCTAATACATAAATTGCATCAAAATCGGTTAAACCGTTTGGGAGTAATTGTTGACGAAAAATTTTGAAAAAGTGTGTTTTCGACATAGCTACGAAATTTTTCAACCAATAATTTTTTGGTGTTCTACGATATTTTAGTACTAAAAAAACTACGTCAAATGCCGTTTCAAAAATCAAAATCGAATCTAATTCTCAAAACTTATAGCTTTCAAACATTAAAATTACGTTGTTTTTAGCAAACTTTAAAATAATTTTCAAGTTAATTTACTGATTAACTAAAAAATATTATCAGCTTTTGTTCTTTAAACTGCATCAAATACCGTTAATTTCATTAAAATAGGTCAATTTGTTTGGGATTTATCAATGAAGAAAATTAAAAATGAAATGTTTTTTGACATAGCATCGAAATTTTTCAACCTATCGATTAATTTAGCTAAAACAATATTTTAGATCTGAAAAATTGAGTTGAATGCTATCATCGTTTTCAAATATACAGCTTTTCACAAATTAATAATAGGTACTGCCATTTTTAACAAAATAGATGTTTGAACTGAAAAATCTATGCTTATATTTTTTATTCTTTTGAGCTTAAAATACCTTAACTTGTAAGAAGTTTCAGGGATGTCCCGTAGGGTCAAACATTTACACATTTTTTCCCGTTTGTCCCGATGCCTCGCCTTAATAAATCGCAGGGTTAAACCTTCAACGTTGGCCAACGTTTTCACATGGCCAACTATATATCGCTCTTTCAAGAGTAACCTCTAAAGAAAACATGTTTTTATTGTCTAATGGCAAGAAAGCTGTGAACGTTGTATATAAAGACATTCTGTAATATATTAATTGTAAAAATAAAAGAAATAGGTAAAAACGTAAAAACCAAAAAATGTAGTACCTATATGAATTTATATATATCAAAGATAGCAAAACCCCAAAAATAACGCGTGCGGGCCACGGGCAGTAATGAATTAATCAAAACTACTGAATCGATTTTTATCATTTTTTTTTCACTGAGTGACATAGGCGATATATTTTATACCCGTGCGAAGCCGGGGCGGGCCGCTAGTATTAAAATAAATTGTTTTGGTACCACAGGAAACTACTCTCGATTACGCATTAATATCACTACTAGCTGTTGCATTCATTATCCATACTAATATTATAAATGCGAAAGTAACTATCTCTGTATGTCTCTTCTTCACGCCAAAACGACTAAACTGAATTGTACAAAGATAGTTTGAGAATGGACATAGGATAGTTTTTATCCCAGAAATCCAACGGGATAGGGAACTATGTAGATAAAGCCCCGGGGCTGTCTACCTTTAAAACCATGACAATAAGGATTAACGTAGGCTACTTTTATTTTAAAAATGTTTCCATGCGGACGAAGTCGCGGGCACAGCTAGGTTTATACCTATATATATAAATATTTTCTGCTATAAACTGCATTACTCATTTTTCTTCCTAATTACTAATACTACAAAAAAGTAAAGCTTGCTATACTCATAAACATTGTTTACACATCGTCTACACACATCAGCAGCTTAACGTTATTTACAATGAGCCAATTTTTCTTGGCAAGTATTCAAGCGGGTTCCAGCGTGATGGAGCTGAACCCTTGGACCAAGAAGGCTGCAATATTTCACAGGGGTAGACTTGACGATGTAGATGAGGGATATAAAACATTTTTTTTGAAATATTATATAAACTAAGATGTTAAAATAAGGGGTTAAATGTTAATTCATCCGCGAGCGAAGCTGCGCGGGTCAGCTAGTGTCAATAAAACATCTTACAAATAACGTATTTAATAAATAATAAATAAATAAATAAATATTCACGGGACAAATTACACTGACTGATCTAACCCCAAAGTAAGCAAATTATTTGCTTGTGTTATGGGTGCTAGTCGACGATACTAATACATACAAATACATATATAAATACTTTTACATACATAATAAACACCCAAACCCGGAAGTACAAACATTCATGCTCATCACACAAATGCTTGTCCCCGTCGGGGATCGAACCCGAGCCCCGTTGCTTGTGTAGTCAGGGTCGCTAACCACTCGACCAACGGGGCGTGGGGTATTTCTTTAGTTGTTTTCGACTTATCAAGTAACTTTTAGTTATTCAGAATTCGGGATTTTGCTTCTTATATTTACATAAATGCATGGGCATTGAAATGCATTAAAAAAGATAATCCTAGATACAGCTACTATATTGTACAAACATTGGTATTATGAAAGTTATTATATCTAATACCAGGATATATTTTCCGCTTTCGACAGTGTCTTAAATTTGTTCTACATCTGTTTTTTCTATACTTACTGCTACATAAGCTGGTTGTTATATGTAATTTATATTATGTAAATCTATTAAGAGGTAGTTCTCACCCTCGTCTGTTGTCCCACACTCGATAACCCTCATGCTCTTATTGTGATTCTTGTAACAAATGTATGGAAAATTTTCAGTACAATCCACATCGGCCGCAGTACCATTGTACGTCAGTATCAGACAGTCTTCATTGTTTGGTTCACCCTTTTCCCACTCTACAGGCATCTTTGAAAGAGGTATACCTGAAATTTAATGGACCCATTTTAATATAGCATCACAACTCTTCCCGTGTTGGTTCTGGGCTCCTTTGAAGTATAGACCAACTGCCGTACTGCCAGGCAGGTCGTAAAAGGCGAACGATTGGCTATGCGAGTCACTACCATCGTGTCTACTAGGTGGTAGAGTTCTGCATTGTCTCGCGCGGGTCAGGTACCACCGCCTTACCTATTCCTGCCGCAATAGCGTCAGTGCTTGTCGCTGTCGTGTTCCGGTTTGGAGGGTAAGGTAGCCGGTAAACTTGTGCATGTGGCATTAGACCTCGCCACAAGATAGCAACGCACCATTAACACCTTTGGTGTCTATAGGTGATAGTTGACTCTTTCCATCAGGAGACCCATCTGTTTGTTTGCTATCTTATGATATAAAAAAATCTGTTTGTCGTCACTTTGGAATTAATAGTTCGTAT
Source organism: Apodemia mormo (assembly GCA_036924255.1). Lineage (NCBI taxonomy): Eukaryota > Metazoa > Arthropoda > Insecta > Lepidoptera > Riodinidae > Apodemia > Apodemia mormo. The sequence goes on from JAUPFN010000010.1 coordinate 43,561,024, forward strand.
TGTGCTGGATTGTAATTGTTGGCGTATCCAATCCAATGTTTGAATACTAAAGCCATATCCAATCTCTTTTTTTTTAATTTCTTCATTTCAGCGTTTCTAGCACTTCTTTACTCTATATCATATGAAGTGTTGTGGTTATAATTTCCTTTAATAATTTATTTAATTTTCAAAAAAAACTTCATACCTTCTAAAGAATAGAAATGTCCCTTAGAGAACGTAGCATGAACTCCTGTAAAGACGCCACAGTCGTGGATACCCGTTTCTTGAATAAGTAAGTTCTTCATCGCAGTCAGCATTGTTCTATTTATAGGTGAAGCTAATATTGCACCTATTAAGACATTATTGAATTAGTAAAAAAAACATTTATAACTACTATTTTTTTGATTAACACTAAAATGGCAAAAAATTCTAGTGACATGACTTACAAGTGTAAAAATGGGAATGACATATTTACTAAATAACACCGTATCTCTTTATCTAAGATCCACCTCCCATCATCAACACTTGAACACTTGAAGTTGGATGTGAGTATCTGTCCAAGTTTATAAATTACTGTATTGATTGTTTGACATACACCTAACCATGAGCCCGCGTTAGCCAGACATTCGTCATTTTATAAAACCTGAAAGTTCCTCAGCGTGTAGTCCCCAACCCAGGTAAGAACGATCAGAGATTAGATTATGAAACTTGGACTATGATTATTATGGCAGCTAACAGGTAATAAAGGATCGAAAAATAGTACCTGACTTTCTTTAAAGTATAAAGTTCAGATTTTGATATTTTCTTTGGTATTGTATTGAAAATGACGTCACCCATTGTCGGACACTTAGCGCGATTTTAACCCCCTGCCGGACACCTTTAAAGTTTCATAAATTATAAGTATACTTTCGTCAAGGGCGAATCCAGCCTTTAGCTCAAGGTCACATATTTGAGGTTCAGTCAAGATAGGCTCTAATCCTTATTTGTTTGTAATAATAAATCCATACCTACTAGTCTAGTCTACTTAACTTTTCCTAATTCTCCAAAAATTAGGATTTAGGTGTCATTTAATACGGAATGGCATGTAGAAACTTTTTGAGAAAATTGAAGGGTGACTCGCAAAAATTGCAAAAGTAATAAACAAACAATTAAGTGAAAAAAATGGGGGTTTGGTTTTTGCAAATATCTGGAAAACTATTTGAGCCTTTTTAAATTTAAAACAAGATTCAAAAAGAGGAGGAAATTTCCCAAAAAAAATCAGTACTCTAGGAACTGTAGGATACAAATTTAAAATTTTCCTAGATGATTGAAAATACGCCTGAAAATGGATACTCAGGTGATCAGATCAGATTAGATACATAATTTTTATCTCAGTAAATTGTTAAAGTAAAAATTAACATTTTTTTTTAATTTTTCCAACGGGAATCTCTTTTAAAGCTTTTATCAAATAGCTCCATGAAAGGAAAGCAAATCCAGATTTATAATTTAACAATTATCGCACTTTCGATGTTAACATTGATACTACAAAAAGCGTTAGTCAATTGATAGATAACTAATTGAAAATTCGTGATATAAAAATTTTTGCCAACGGATTATTGTTGATTGATCTATCTTGTAGGCGCATGATTTTTTTTTAATGCTTAATTTTCATATTTAATAAGTTAAAATAATATTTATTCATTAAAAGTCCAAAGTGGACGTGGCTTGCACAAGCCGCGGCAAGCGTATTTTCAACCCTCTGGGAAAATTATAAATTTTTATCCAATACATCTGGGAGTACTTACTTTTTTTGGAAAATTTCCTTTTCTCCTTGAATCTTTTTTAAATTTAAAATATCTTATTTCGTTTTTGAGATATTCGCGAAAAACCAAACCTCCTTTTTATTTTTCACTTAATTGTTTATAACTTTTGCAATTTTTGCGAGCGGCCCTTCAATTTTCACAAAAAGATTCTTCATGAAATTCTCAATCGAATGACACCTAAATCATAATTTTTGGAGAGTTAGAAAAAGTTTTGACCTAAAAAGTACTTGTTGACTAGACTATTTGTTCAGATACTCTTTAAACTAAAAAGCTCTAACTTGTCATGAGTATATATAGGTTGTGACATAAATACCGTCTGAAGTCAAAAATATTGTTTGGTGGCTTAATACCATTGTGTTTTATTTTGTGGATACGAACGGACACATTTTACTCAATCAAAATAAATTAATCTGAAGTTATGTTTCAAGTATTACTATAGCAATAAAAAGTGTCAATTAAAAATGCTGTAAAGTAACCAGTGACTACAACATCAAAGAGCGGACGCATTGATCTATTCATCGCCTACAAGCAATCATCGACGTGGAGTTATCCAGGTTTAAAAATATTCCCTAAATTTTAAGGAAACTGAAGGGTAAATGAGCATTATAAAATTCCATAACACTTTTTTTATAGAGGAAGGGGGCAAACGGACAGGAGGCTCACCTGATGGTAAGTGATTACCGCCGCCCATAGACAACTACACTACCAGGGGTCTTGCAGTTGCATTGCCGGCCTTTTAAGAATAAGTAGGCTCTTTTCTTGAAGGTTTCTAAGTCGTATCCGTTCGGAAAATTTTTTGCCGATACCTCGTTCCACATAGGAGTAGTGCGGGGCAAAAATGCCTCGAGAATCGTGCGATGTGGACTTCCAGACATATAAAGATGGTGAGGATGAAACTTAGAATTTTGTCACGATGTCCGATGGTGAAATTCGGCGGCCGGAATTAATTCCAAAGAGTTTTTTGGAACATTTCCCATGATACAGCTGATAAAAGATGTAGAGCGATGCCATATCTCTACATAACGCCAAAGGATCAAGCCGATTTGAAATCGTCTCGTTATCGACGATTCGAGATGGAAGGAGCTAGTACTGGAGCCCCCGCCCATAAATGAGAGCAGTACTCCATATGTGGTAGGATTTGTGCCTTATAAAGGAGTAAGCGATGGGCCGGTGTGAAGTACTGCCTAGCCCTCCAAAAAACTCCTAGCTTTTTAGAGGCTAATTTAGTCTTGCCTTCCAAGTGACCGCGAAACTGAACGTTGCTCGAAATGTCGACTCCAAGTATTCCAATACTGGCTGAGGCTTTTAGGGAAGAATTTTCAAAACAAGTAGATACGACGAAGGGTGATTTTTTAGCGGTAAACGCGTAAACTTGTGTTTTATTGGGGTTAAACTGGACCAGATTTAATAGACCTTAACACTGCGTGCTTTAACTCTACATGCCCTAATTCTACAAGCTCTAACTTCATAAACTCTACACTTTAGATAAAATGTATGCCTTGGCCGTTTCGTTGTTTTATGCCTAACCATGGATTAACAAAAACATGCTAATTAGTGCATTAAAACGGAGTTTGTAGAATTAGGGCACGTACCTACTAATCCGTAGGGGCCATTTGGGGAATAAAATTTAAAATAATAAAATATTCCACTAATGGCACCTACGAAAAATATCGAGAGGTGCCGTATGTGGAATACCTCAGGTGCCATTTAAGCAGGTGCCCAATATGGCATACTTCGTGAAATTTCATAAATCGATGAAAACCCGGCTTCGCTTAGAAGTCTCATAATACGCATAGTAGACATTAAAAAGTAAAACACTGAGTGTCGTCTTCTTTCAACTTATTACATTGGTTTAATAAATACAATACTATAATGTTGCCTTTTTTTAATTTCTAATCTTTTATGACCGAAGAGAAAATAAGTTTCACGATAATCTGCGCTCTGTTCTACGATGCTTTAATAAATGTTCACGCCATCTACACTACATTATTGTAACCTTTAAAGAAATATGGCCGATTGGTTTGTCAGCACTGTTAGAATTTTAATCACGATTTTAACAAAATACTCGACAATCCGAATTTTGCAGATATATGTTGTCGACTCGAAATAATTATTGTTTTACGCTATATAATTCTGGCAAGGTTTCAATCGAGTCTACCGTACCCCCTGACGAAATATTAATATAGATTGTTTATTCATACATATATCCTCGCAATCGTTGGCAATACATATTTTACAAAAAAAAACATAATTTTTATTACGATATTTGTATGAAATTATTGGTATTGTTAAATATTGTTAAATATTATTCAATATATTATTATTTAGTATAAATAAAAGTCTTTTATTATAAAACGATGGTGGACAAATGAACTTATATTTCATTATTTAATATCAGATATGAAAATTTTGGTATTGATCAGCGGCATCTACCGATTGCCTGAGAAACATGGCTTTTTCTGGATAGAAATGTGCAAAACAGTGCACCACGAAGTGATGTGATAATATGTCATTACATTTCGTGCCAAGTAACACGACACGTTTATGACATGGTCAGTAACAGTAAAAAACCTGGACTTGTTCCTGACATTATACTGCGATGCAATTTTTGGATCGCCTGCGCATACTCGTCAATTTGAGCTAAATTTTATGTGTATCATCTATCTCATAAAGCAGTATTTTGTGAATAGTTCGTTATAATAGAAACAGGTGAATGAAAACTGTTATGGCAGGAATAGGGGTAATTATTGGAAAGGGTCAAGTGTAGCTTAACTTTTGGTTTTAGTTATGTAAAAAACAACTTCAAAAGTCCGTAGAGTGTTCAAAGAAAAACTATTACAGCTGTATAACAGGAGGTAGGCTGTATTAAATTAAAGCTTTGACTAGCTACAAATTCCATTGTCAATTACTTAGATAAAAGTAAAAAAATGCGTAATTGTTTCAAGCTTCAGGTCCAACACGCTTGAGACCGCTATAATAATAATTTTCCTCTGTAATAATCTGTTATGATTATTGAAATAGACGTACTTATGTGAGTGGATATGAATTATTTTAAACCTTATTATATAAAAATAAACAAAACATCTTACCTTCGAGGTCACATGTCAGTCGAGCTTCTCGCCATGTTGCTGGGATGCGATGCAGCTTTAACCACCCATCAATTTCGGAGTCATAAGTGTAATCATAGCGGAAGTGCTTACTGCCACCTGTGAAATTACAGGTGTTCGTTCAAGATATAGGGAATACTACTAATTAATTTTATTTAAATTTTTTCTTCACATATTTTAATAGGACGAAAAACGAGGCTGGATTTGAATCAGTGATCCTCGTCGTCATCACAAATGACACTCCTTATATATTCTTGTCGTTAAGCTGCAGTGTAACTGATTTTCTTAGATATAATTTTCCTTTGACTAACAAGGAGGAAGTTATCAATGCGCTGGAATCTTTTAAACTACTCAAAACAAAATGAGGCCCATCCCGTTTTTTCACAAAAAATGATTGTATGATACTTAAAACTTAATTTTGAGCAAGTTCAAGTGTCTTACCATAAATTTGAGATGTTTATGTATTTTTAACATTATTTTGAACAACATTTTTTAATCTTGACCCTGAAGTGGGGAGACTTAAACAAATTAAGTTAGATTTACCCTGGACACAATTTCTTATTCACTTGTGTTCAGACTATCGTTACGAACGTTCCTTGATTTGTTTTACTATTTTTTTGAGTTAAATCATAACAATGTCACGCATTCGGGACCATATGAGCATGGAAACTGCTTTAAGCTCAGTGGTATTGCTACAACAGGGAGAATCTCCGCGATTAGTAGCACTACGCCTAGGTGTATCGCGGCGAGCTATCCGAAATACTTGGGAACGCTACCAGGAGACTGGGAGTATTGTCAGAAGAAGCGGATCAGGAAGAACGCGGGCTACAATTATTCAAGAAGACCGATATGTTTGCTTAACTGCCTACCGAGAGCATGTTGTTACTGCTCGCGCTTTACAAAAACGACTACAGCAAGCCACGGGTAGGTACACGGTAAGTGACCAAACGATCCCACTTCACGAAGATGGACAGCGATCCAGATTGCGTGTGGATCGCATTAAATTGACAAGGGTTCATCGTGCACATCATTTGAGGTTCGCACGCGAGTATTCGGACTGGATCATGGACAACTGGAGGACTGTGCTCTTCACAGATGAAAGTAAAGTGACGTTTTTGAGTGATGATAGGCGCGTTCGTGTTTGGAGAAGACAAGGCGAACGATTTACCTACCCCTGTGTACACGAAACTGATCGGTTTAGGGGGCCCAGTGTCATGGTGTGGGGTGAAATCAGCTTATTGGGCAGAACGGAGCTGGTAATAAACGTATAAGTAATTCTTAACGAAGGTACCGTAACTGCTGCCAGCTACGTCAAGCATATGGTCCGACCCCACATTATACCATTTTCACAAAGAGTGGGCAATAATTTTGTCCTCATGCAGGATAATGCTCGTGCTCATACTGCTCGCCTACGGCCTTAACTGAAGCCAATATCGTAGTTTCACCTTGGCCCGCCATGAGCCCCGATCTTAATTCAATTGAACATCTGTGGGACCAATCGAAAAGAAACTTAAAACGGGTTGTAGCTGTATCATGGACACAGCCGTGCATCTTTTACGTGAATACGTCTTTATCATGAGTAATATCTTGCGATGGTAACATTTTTCATTCGTCGTTCCAATCACGATATTCCCCGTCAAACCAATCCACGGACCTAGATAGTCTAAACCACGACCATCTTGTAGATAACGAAGTAGAGCGTAGGGTGGCACTACTACCAGATGGTGACCCGCTATTACCCTCTGATACCGAAGAAGTAGGTGAAATAATCAAAAACCTATGCAATAAAAAGTCTCGGGGTCTGATAAAATCACAAATAAAGTAATTAAATACGGGAGGTATTATATACCTACTAGTGTTCCCTCCCTTATATACCTACTAGTGTGCATCTTCAATGCACTCCTAGCAGGTTGTGCGTTTTCAGACGAGTGTAAAGAAGCAGCCATCATAGCAATACACAAGCCGAGAAAACCCCGAAATAATGATAGTAGTTATCGTCTCGCTCGTCCGTTATCTCGCCTTAATGCATTTGTTCACGAAAAAGGTCTCATAATAAATGAACAGTTCGGTTTCCGTGCAGCTCACTCTTACATTCATTAAGTGCACTGACTAATATGAGTACATTTTAAACTCTTTAAATGCAGCCCTGGAGCTGCAAATTCCTATCGGTACCCTATTTTTCGACGTCACGAAGGCGTTCGATAAAATCTGGCACAATGGCCTAATATACAAGCTATGCCGAATAGGTGTGCCCGATAGACTCGTACTTGTACGACAGTAACTAAGTAACCACCGATTTCAATTCCGTGTAGTGGGTTCATTCTCCACTCATAGAGGTGTCAAGCACTCGTGTCACTTAGACACAAGGTGAGACTTTACAAGATTTGCGTAAGGCTTATACGCCTGCATAGCGTATGCCCATCTTTCCCGTACAGATTTGTATCCGTTGCAAGTAATACAGAACAGATACCAGGGTATTGTCACGCGTGCACCATGTTATACATTGACCTTTATAAAAATCTTGAATTGCCGAGCTTAGCTAGGCATTTCAAGATATTTCCAAAAGATGTTTCAATCGCACCAACTCACACCCTAACCAACTGCGGTAGACTGCATCCCAGATCCTAATCCTGATCCCATCTTACGTAAGCCCCACCAACTTTAGGATGGAGGGCGTACGACCCCACAGCATCAAGCTCTGGCTGAGCACTCTTCTCGCCCCCACGACTGGTGAAGCCGTAAAGGCCCTTAAGGTCAACAGTGTACAGGTGCCATCGTTGATCAGTTTGGACGCCTTCATCTTTGTGCGTTCTCGACACTCCTTCACTTTTTCATATGGGGATTCATTGGCATCATTAGATTACTACTTAAAATCTCTTTCAAACGTTATACATTCCTTGAATTTTATATAGTTTCTAAAATATTTCTTTTTGTGGCCGATTACAATTTTGCACTGAATTTTTCACTTAAGTGCCATATACGTGTACTATTAGCGTTGAAAACTATTTTTTGATATTATACAATCAATAAATCTTTACAAGAGCTTTTGAATAAAACTTAATAGAATTTTATATTTGCTCTGAGACTAAATATATACCATATTGTGCAAAATATGTAACGCAGTAAAATTTACTAAAAATTGCGGCACTTTCTACTACACTATTCGCGAAGCGTCGTAATCCGCGTTCAACTTATCAAATTCTTTGATTCTTTAGCTATCCATTGGTATAATTAGATTTTGGATGTTGGCGATAGTTATGTAGTTATAACACCAAACTGTATCCCCCAATTTTGTTATCATTCGTTTTATTAAACTGTCCCCCCTATGTAAGCAATTTTAAAGACGTATTCACGTCAAAAGGAACTCATAGTGAAGTAAATAGTCAACATTAACTCATAAACGCATTATGGGAGTTGGGAGCGTATACCTCAAGAAGACATCACCCATCTGATTGAAAGTGTTTCAAACAGGCTTAGAGAGTGCGTACGTAATTGAGGAGGACCCACCCGATATTAAAGACACCCCTGTGTAACCATCAATATTAATTTTTGTTAAAAATCAAAACTTCTTTTTAAAGGCGAATTCAATATTAATTTTTGTTAAAAATCAAAACTTGTAAAGTTCGAATTTTTAAAGGCGAATTTAATTTTTTCATTTTTATGTGTATAATTTTTTTTAATCATTTACTTTGTTTGAATACTTAATAAAACTTTACTGTCTAAATATACATATATCCATAAAAACTACAAAAAATAAGCATTATTATTTTAAAGGCGGAAATCCAAGTGGGCCCTATTTTGTTTTAAGTAGTTTATTATGTACTAACTGTTGCCAGCGACTTCGTCTGCGCGGACTTAGTTTACTCCGCACTGCTCCTCCCCTGTAGGTGATAGCGTGATAATATGTAGCCTATATGTTGACCCGACCTGTTAGTAATATTCATGCAAAATTTGAAGTAAATGCATGCAGTACTTTTTGAGTTTACCCCGGACATACATACAGACAAGCAGACAAACAGATAAACAGACAAAAATTCTAAAAACTATATTTTTGGCTTCGATATCGATTGTAGATCACGCCCCAAGTATTTTTTAAAAAAAATATTCAATGTACAGTTATGACTTTCCTACGATTATATTATATGTATAGATGTTCCCCAATCACGCAAACATGCCTGGACTAGTTTGGACAATTCGCCTTTTGTTTAAAAGGATATCCTTCCCGTTTGGTTCCATATAAACTTACTACAAATCTGATTCAGAGTTCATGAGATTTACGAGTTCAAGTTTGTTGCAGCTTTATTGCTCTTAATTTTTTTTATGTTTTTGCCGCTGAACTGTAAAATTAACGGAAACCGCTCCGAAACGCAAATTAATTTTAACAAACAATTAATCTGTTTTTATCAGAAGATTGAATTTCCGAATTGTAATAATAATAATAAATGTTTAAGTTAAGTAGAGTAAAATCTATAATTTCAATGCTTCAAATTTCTCAATATTTATGACATGACATGTGCCTGAACTAGGAAAACCTGTGTGTTAGGCTAAAAGAGCAAGTATACTTTAAATATATATATATATATATATATATATATATATATATATATATATATATATATATATATATATATATATATATATATATATATATATATATATATATATATATATATATATATATATATATATATATACATGTAATAAAATTGTAGGAAAGTCAATGTATGTCCGGGGTAAACTGAAAAAGTACTGCATGGATTTACTTCAAATTTTGCATGAATATTACTAATAGGTCGGGTCAGCATATAGGCTACATATTATCACGCTATCACCTACGGGGGAGGAGCTGTGCGGAGTAAACGAAGTCCGCGCGAATGAAGTCGCGGGCAACAGCTAGTACTCTATACACAAATTAAATTGAAGTGTCTTTTTGTAATATTAAAATAATTGCTTTTAACTAAATGCATGTGGATGTATACACGGTACATATACCAAAATAACATATTAAACAATTTTTGTCCGTCTGTCTGTCTGTCTATTTGTTCCGGTGAATCTCTGGAACGGCTGGACCGATTTTGATGAGACTTTCACTGGCTACTTTTATTTTAGATTTTTCCCACGTGGACGACGTCGCGGGCGCAGCTAGTATGTAAATAAAATAAGTACTTACCATTTATGTTATGCAATAAAAATGTTTATGTACGGACACCCGCGAATAGATATCACAGTTAATTAATTAAGAAACAAACTGGTGACTAGACTCGTTAGCGCGCCACTGACGCCCGCGTGATGGCCATATTCTCTGAATATTACTACACTAGTTTCATTGTGATTAACTATCTAATTAAGTAAAAGTCTATTTTTATTATATTTTATTGATTAAATCCGACTATTAACTATCGCGTCCTTCATGTTGCACAGTCTTATACTAGTCAGTTTGTGTATCATATTAATGGTTGTAGTAGTAGCAATAGATACATCAGTTCACCACCGTTCAGCGGGTTGTAGTTGGCCAGATAATTGGCTATCCTGCTCGTCATATTTAAATTGACTTTAAATAATAGATCTTTCACTTCATATTGGTCCGGGCCCATTTGAAGAATAGACCGACTGCTGTTCTGCCAGGCAAGTCGTAAAAAGCAACCTATTGGCTATACGTGCAATTACCATCGTAACTACTAAGTGCTAGAGTTTTGCGACGTTTTGCCCGGGTATTTAGTACTACCGCCGACCCTATTCTTACCGGAATAGGGTCAATGCTTGTCACTGGCGTGTTTCAGTTTGTACGGTAGTCGGTAGACTTATGCGTGTGGCATTGCCATCCCGCCACTGGGATAGCAACGCACCATAAAAATCTTTGAATTTTATAGGTGGTGGTTTCTCTTTCCATCAGGACAGCCATGTATTTGTTTGCGATCTTATGAAAAATAATAAATTATGAACTTCTTAACTAACGCGTTTTACTATCATTTTTAAAAATATAACCGGTTAAAAAGTTACTTATAAAGCTCGATGTTTCAGCCAAGTTACATTGACCGTGGTCACGAGTGGACTGGAGCAGGGAGTTATCTCCGTCGTTCACGTCGGAATCGATTTTCATCTACCCCCTTCCGGTCTTGTTTTTTTTTCGAATTTAGCCTACGCACAGCGCTAACCGTATCTTGAACTTTGGTTAACAGAATACGGTCTTTGCACCGGCAAACGATTTCAAGATAATGTTGTGTGTGGGTAAAAAGTTAGTTAGTGTTGTGTGTAGATAAAAACATTTACATGTTAGGAAAAAATTACTGAAAGTAAATATACTTAGGTATTTCGTGGTAGATCTATCAACAAAAGTTTCTACATCTAGTAAATGCCCTTCAAGAGTGAATGAGCCGTTATTCAGGTATCCGTTAGCAGGGTTGACTAAGTCTTTCATCTCAATGTAACATTTAAAGCCCCATCCAGAATACCTGTCAAAATGAAAATTTTCGATTCGTCAACAGAAACATTAGTTATATTTAGATGTAGACTGCCAGGACAGAATAAAAATAACAAATTGTACGTACGCTCGGACACAAATTCTACAAGTTACAAAAACATTGGGCCTTACTATGTAGAAGTAAATTTTTACATGCTTACTTATATAAATTCTAGCCAGATCCCTTACGAGGTAGGCAATGCAAACCGTGTGCCATGTGTCACGATCTTTTCATTTGTGATTTGTTTTGCTTCCTCCACATTATACAATACTCTATATTGTAAAATATCTATAGGTGAAAGACTCTTCAGGTAACTTATGTGATTCAGTGAAAGTGAAGGTAAGATCGCGCAGCTAGCTGCTTTGAAAAGCTTTTGAACAAGCAACACAACGTTGTTTCTCCCCTCTTGGTTCCTCCCAATAAAAGTCTTGTTTACGTTCTTACGACGTATTAAGTGCGGAAAAACCTTCGTTCTATGAAGAACTGGAAGGCGATTGACCCGGATGACATCCCGAGAAGTGTGGAAATCGATAGGTGATCGTAGTATTCAACTACTTACAGACCTTTTTAACTATATACTTATCACAAAGAAAATCCCCAACTCTTGACGGTTGAACATCGTTGCTTCATTCCCTAAGGGAATGTGAAGGTCATGTGCTGCACAATGAAACCTTTTGAACGTACATTGAGGCTAGGCTCAATATGGTTTCCGTACTTTAGATCCCATTCTCACCCCCAGACTATTAATTAAAAAGCACAAAGAAATTAATAGTTCATTAAAGCTGACATTTTTTGATTGACAGAAAGCATTTGACTACGTTCCCTGATTAGTTATGTGTTGACTTTAACTTCGAACTAAATGTGTGCCTGAAACATAATATGACGAGTCTATGGTCAGTACCGATCCATCTTAGATAAAAGAATTCTCTCGTTAAAGCGATCCATTTAATATTACTGTTGGGGTACATAAGGCTCGGCTTTGAGTCGCTTTTTCTTTAGTTTAGAATAATACCTCACTTAAATAAAACCAACGTAAAATAACAACTTTGCTATTGCGTTTCACCTGGCTCCCGGAGGTCCTTCCCCCTCCCCCTAATACTATGAAAGGCGCAATTGAAAGGTAGGTAGTAGATTATCCCAGGGGGATACCATTAGCGTAAGCGATGGAGAACCCCCTCTGGACATTCATGTTCAGGAGTTTGTAATTAACCTGACTATAGATGCCTGGCTGCCCTATAGGCGGGGGGGGGGGGGGGGGGGGGGGGTCAAAATTGCGCTCACACACTTTGCAGCTCGGGGCAAACGGAGCAAAAAACTAAAGGCTCCCTACCTCAGTCCGTGTGGATTTTATTAATATTAGGGGTCTCCATTCTAATTTAAATGCCTTCCACTACTACTTTTAGACGGCTAAGCCGGCTTTGCTCTTTTTAACCGAGACACAAATATATTCTCCGGCGGATACCTTATATCTCTCCTACCTGGGGTACAAATAAGAGCACTCATTTGTACCCCGGGCGGGAGTTTGTGTTTACATTAGAGAGGATATCTGTTCCCAGCGTCTCAACAGCCTTGAAGGCAGGGACTTATCCATTCTCTGGCTACGCATAGAGTCCCATGATAAAATTTCAGAGCAGATGCGTAAAAATGACATTAATAAAAAAAGGCATTCCAATTGAAATAGATTGTTTTAATCGGTAATTTTTTTCCCTGAGGAGAAGATAAAAAATGACGTTAATAAAATAAAGGGATTCCAACTGAAAGAGGTTGCTTTAATTGGTAATTTTTTTTCCTGAGGTATTTAAATTATCAACTAACGATTTTCTTCGAATCTTGAATTGAGCTGAGCTGCATTCACCACAGTCCACACACATACACACACACACACACACACTCAGTAATCACTAATCACTAAAGAAAGGGTTCGACTTCGGTGTATATTCCCGATCAGAAAATAGGTACAAAATTCCAAACGAAACAATACAGAATCTATCACACGAGATAACTTTGGAGATTTTACCGCCCTGACACACATGATCATATCATAATATTCGTCATTAGAGACAGCAGACAATATGCTAACTCGTTGATAAGAAATTTAAAACAAACAAATTCAACGTAAATAAATAAGAATTAAAAGCACACTCTCGACATGATTATAAATTAACGCTCACCCACATTGTTGGAAACAAGCTTCCAACGCGGGTGACCTTCTTGGAGGCCTGTGGAGTTTGTATGAATTTTTGTTGCAAACAAGTTTTTACACAGTTGTAAACCGCCGGTGTGGAGGGCTTGTTTCTAACATTGTGGCTCGCGTTTAATAACAAACAAGCAACAGTTGCTTAGCAACAGTTGCTTAGCAACAGCAATACGGAGTGATGTACGCGGAGTGTAGAATCTAACCTTCCGGTTGATGATCAGTGTTGCCAAATTTCAAACGCAAATTGACTGTATTCTGTTTCAGCAGCTCTCAAAGAAGAAGCTCGAATTCTACTTTCTTTTAAACGTATTTCTTGGTGTTGAGGTTTTTCAGTAATTCTTACGGTTTAAAGTCGCTGCGCGTTTCTTGTGGATCTTCCGATATGTGATTTTTTCGGTGGCATTGTCAATAATATCAACAGTTTAGTACCAGTCTTATATATATTATTTATTTGTGTGATTATTTTATTTGTATTATAGATATGAAGTTATTTGATGTGCTTTTTGAATAGATTCTATTTTGTAGTCTAGATCATGAAGCTGTATTATATCTGGAGGCAACACTTCTAATCCCTACTTGAAACCAAATTTTAAATACTGCTGTCATCTTCTGAGGTCTAACCCTCTCTTTCTAACACAGCTGTATAAAAAGAGATGGTGAGACCTCATAGACAAAGATATAAAGTTAATATTTGTTTCAATTGATTAATACGAGTGCTAGCTCCACCTATACCTAATATTGGTATGTATGATATACATCGCAACGCCACCTTTTGGCGATTTGCGCCAATGGGAATAGCATAATCGTTTTCTCCATGAAAAAATACACATGTATACTAATTTTCATGACAATCGGTTCACTGAAGTCGGTACATTGCAGCGCCACCTGGTGGTGATTTGCGACAATGGGAATCGCACAATTGTTTTTTCCATGAAAACATACTAATTTTCATGACAATCGGCTGAACGATACGGAAGTCGGTACAATGTAGCGCCACCTGATAGCGACTTGCAATAATGGGAATCGCATAATCGTTTTCTCCATGAAAACATACCTCTGCATACTAATTTTCACGACAATCGATTGAACGATACGGAATTCAGCACATTGCAGTGACAATGGGAATCGCATAATCGTTTTCTCCATAAAAACATACCTCTGCATATTAATTTTCATGCCAATCGGTTGAAAAATACGGAAGCCAGTACATTGCATTGCCACCTGGTGGCAATTTGTGACAACGGGAATCATATAATCGTTTTCTCCATGAAAACATACATCTGCAAACTAATTTTCGTGACAATCGGTTAAACGATACGGAATTCAGCACATTGCAGCGACAATGGGAATAACATAATCGTTTTCTCCATGAAAACATCAATCGTAGTCTTCACTCGCCCAGCAATGGGACGGGGAAATGGTTTCGGGGCTGGTTGCCCCCTGACCATAGTGTCAAACGCTAGCCGTTAAAACGGCTAGGTCGTTAGGTTGGGAGTGGGGTTTTCACCCCTTGTCCTCTGGTTTTCAGTATCAGTGTAAGTAGGTGTGGGAATGTGGTAATGATAGAGGTGATCCCCCCCCCTTTCGCTCACCAGCATGCGATCCGCCCCGCAAGCGGGGGATCAAGCACACAGCGGGCGATGTATTTGTTTGGGGGAGGATGGGTTGGTGGGGATTTAGGATTCGGAAGGTTATGGGCTCCCTCCCCCCGCTGTCCGCCCACCACCACGTGCAACCCGCCCCGCAGGTCGAGTCCCTGACGGGGGATTAAACACGCAGCGGCGGCTTAAGCAGGGGGGGAGGGTGGAGATCAGTTTAGGATGTCCCTAGGGAATGGCTTCGCGTCCGGAGGACGCGCATGCCAGGGGGCGATATTCTTGATGTGGTGTAATGAGGAGGAGTCAGCTCGGTGGTACATGTTTGTGGCCAGTTTTCTTATGAAGTCTTCCAAGCTCTCTACGCGCAGATCGCGGTGGATGACAGCGGTTCGTACATACCTAGGGGCGTTTGTTATCCAGCGCAGCGCCTTGTTCTGCTGCGCTTGTAAGGCACTTCTTGATGAGGGTGCTGTTAGGTTGAACCAGCTGGC
Source organism: Apodemia mormo (assembly GCA_036924255.1). Lineage (NCBI taxonomy): Eukaryota > Metazoa > Arthropoda > Insecta > Lepidoptera > Riodinidae > Apodemia > Apodemia mormo. Next base: position 43,576,659 of record JAUPFN010000010.1, read on the forward strand.
CGCTGCATAAGTTAGTCTGGATCTTATGTACGTCTTAAACACCCCTAGTTTGATTCTGGTGGGGAGCTTGGAAGACATAATGGGTCGTGTAGCTGCCATTGCCGCGCGGGTCTTGTTTATGGTGTCTTTGACATGGGCACTCATGTTTAGTTGGTAGTCGATTGTTACTCCCAGGTACTTCACCTTTGATGACCACTTGATTTTTTCTCCATTTAAGTGAAGGTCAGGTAGTTTCCTTCTCCTTTTCGGTTTGAGGGCTTGGGTCTTTCCTGCATTAGCCGTGAGGCGCCATTTGGTTAGCCAGACGGACAGGAGGTTAAGGCTGGTTTGTAGCTTCTCTGCTGCATGTTTGGCTGTCAGCGATGACGTGACATATGCTGCATCGTCTGCGTAGAGGGCCAGGGTGCAACCGTCTCCCACCGGGATGTCGTTGGTGTACACCGAGTACAGCGTCGGTGAGAGACAGCTGCCCTGAGGCACTCCGGCTCTGATGTCCTTTACTGACGATAGGCAGTCTTCTACTGCGACTTGGAATTTACGATCGTCCAGAAATGAGGCTATCACTTTAATAATTCTGCGCGGGATGTTAGCTGCTGCCATTTTGAACAGCAGACCGTGGTGCCTGACACGGTCGAAGGCTTTTTCCATATCAAGCAGTACTGCCGCCGCCTGTTCCCTCTTGTTAAACGCGGCAACAAGCGAGTGCAGTACTCTTGATATTTGGAGAACCGTACTATGTTCAGCCCTGAACCCAAATTGTTCTGGGCGTGGGGAGAAATGAGATCCCAAATACTTGAGTAGCAGCTTTTCGAAGACCTTAGGCATGGTTAACAAAAGGCTGATGGGTCTATAACTCCCTGGTAAGACTGAGTTTTTACCCTGTTTGGGTATCATTATGACACGACCCAACTTCCAGGTCTTTGGGATTTCACCGGTGCGCAGCATGCCATTATAGAGTCGCGTGAGCGCTGCGACGGTGCGAAAAGGTAAATGGCGAAGGACATTGTTTGAAATGGCATCTGCGCCCGGGGCTTTCCTTGGTTTTGAAAGGAGAATCTGCCAGCGAACCATGTTGGGAGAGATGACAATCGGGTCTTCGTTGGCCGCTACCGAAGAAGAAGAAAAGTCAAGGATGAACTCCTCAACTTGGTGAGTGAGTGTGGGGTCAGAAACCGGGTTCAGGCTGAACTGTACCTCTAAGTGGTTGGCAAAAATTTCGGCACGGTCTGCCGCTCGGTACCGTGGTGTACCATCTTCATGTTGGAGAGGACGGATAGGTGTTGGCTTGTTGGAGAGCTGTCGACATAGGCGATGTAGCGATGCCCAGTCATCTCCTGCTTCTTGAAGGCATGCCTCCCAACTCTCTTCTCTGACCTTTCCAGGTCTGCCTTGATCTCTGCTGCGAGTCTATTTAATTGGGCCTTTAAAGTGGGGCATCGAGTGGTTTGCCACTGGCGGCGGATGTTTCTTTTTCTTTTTATTTTCTCCAGGATGTTGTTTGGTACATTGTTGGCCAATCTTATTGTGGTTGGAGTTTTGGCAGCAGTTCTCAGGGCTTCTTGGATGGTTGCTGTGAGCTTATCAGCCAGTAGGTTGACTTCTGCAGGCGAGGAGGTCGGCAGGCTAGGGGTGTTCTCCTCCATGAATGCCTGGAACTTGGGCCAATCTATCAGTTGGCGAGGAGCCGGAGGGGTTAGTCTGGTTGGAGTGTTCTTAATGACTAATAAGACTGGAAGATGGTCCGACCCCATGTCTTCTGGGATTGGCTCTAGAATCACGTCCTGTTGGATGTCGCTGTGCACGATTAGAACTATCACGTCCGGGGCATGGGAATCAGCAAAGGGGAAGTGTGTTGGTGATTCCGATCCTTGCACACACAGGTTATTTTGTTGTGTGATCTCAAAAAGTCGTCTGCCTTGGGTTGAAGTTGTAGCAGAATGCCATGCAGTGTGCTTACAATTCCAGTCGCCGGCAGCGATGGTTGGTGTTGGCGAGTTGAAAATGTCCATGATATCAGTTGCTGACACTCTTTCAGCGGGTGGTCTATAGATGCTGTATAGCCTCATTGGATTGCCGGCGACCAGGATTTCGACCCCGAGCGCCTGCATGGCATTTGTGTGTACACGTGGCAGTGGCTGATGGACAACTCTGCGATGGATCATGATGGCCAGCCCTCTGTAGGCCGCATGCCCGGAGTGCTCATCTTGCCGATACGAGATGTAATTTGGTATCTTGAGTTTGTCACTAGGGCCAAGATGAGTTTCGTTGACTAGGACGACATCTACATCCTGTTCTTTTATAAGTTGACGCAGTGGTGCGAGCTTACTACTCAGCCCGCAGGCATTCCAGTACAGGGTCCTCAGGGTTTTACAATCCATATAACTGGAGCAAGTCGGTCATACCTCTGAGGACGGCCTGTACCGGGTCCGTTCCCTCTCGTAGTGCCCCCAGCACATCTTGGAAGATCTGTATTGCTCTTTCGAGCAGCACAAACCTCCCTTCGTCCGGGGACACACAGGGCGCTAATCTTTGCTTCGGCTGGTCTTTGCTCGGGGGAGCTGCGGCGACGGCTACCTCCCTGTTTGCAGGTTTAGAGGTGGAGGCTTCGTTCTCTGTCTCAGTACAGGTTTCCTCCATCTTTGTTTTAGGCCTCCGCCTAGGCTTCTTCCTTTTGCCCTTCTTTATCGAAGATTGGATTGCAATGCGTGGTTTAGGGTCATTTGCAGGGGGGGCAAGGGTTGTCACCTTGGTGGGTGCTTCTGCGGCTGGTTCCTCTCTTGTAACCTTTGGTGGTTCGGTTACTGGGGCCGTGACTGCAACTATTCCTGCCAGTCTGTTCCTAGCCTCCCTGCGGAAGACTGGGCAGGCTGTGTTATTTGCGGTGTGGGAACCACCGCAGTTAGCACATGTCGGAGGGTCTTCTCTAGGCCAGGGGTACTCCTTCGCTCTGTGCTCGCCCCCACAGCGCACGCACCTTTGGGGGCGGTGGCAGTTGTGCGATGAGTGCCTGAATAACTGGCACCTGTGGCACTGAGCTGGGCCCTTTTTTCCGCGCCAAGCCTCGATCTTGATGCCGGGCATGTACAGCATCTCCGTGATAGCATATATTCCCGGCAGAGTCTCCGGTTTTCTCTTAAGGATCGCCATGAAGATGCATCCAGGTCTACCCGCTCTTGCCCTTATGGGGCGTACGAACTCTGCCTCATGTCCGTGCTCTGCGAGTTCCTGGATGATCTCTTCGGTATTGGTATCTGCCGGTAAGCCCCTAATGGCCACCTTCACGCTCCTCTCCGAAGGGAGGGAATAGCAGAACCATGAGATCTGTTCTTCCTTCTCCACCTCCGTGAGGTAGCGCTGATCCGGTACTCCTCTTCTCCTTTTGGCGAGAATCGCACACCGCGCCCGAATGGTCGTGCGTTTGGTGCGTGGCCTAATCGGTTCTTCAGTTCTTTGAAGTGCTTTGTCCAATTGGGGAGATTTTCTACCACCAATGGGGGATATCTGCCTTTATTTTTGGCGGGCTGTCCATTTGCGGGGTTGTTATTACTGGGCGGCGGCGTTTATCCTTCCTAGCCGGTGCTGCGGTTATGGTTGCAAAAGATAGGGGGGTAGGTAGAGTGGATGGTATTGGTAGGGAAGGGGTGACAGTGATTGGCATGCATTGCCGTTTTGCCTCTTCCTCTTCTTCCTCTTCTGATTCTATTGCATCCCGCTTCCTACGTACGTGGGTGCAGGGTGGCAATAGGATAGGAGCAACTTCTGCTCTTTTAATGGCTTCGACGTCTTCAGCTGATGCCGGAATATTTGCGGCACCTGCAGCTTCCAATTCGATCCTTTTATCCTCCAAGTGCTTGGCCATAGCGGAGAGTAGACCTTCGCCTAGGAGTTTTGATTTGGCCAAGCGCTCTACGATAATGTATTCTTGCTCTAATAAGCTTTTCGGAGATCTTTTGGGGGTCGTTTTCGATGGTATTGGGGCACGCATTTCTGCGTCGCGGCGTTCCTCGACCCGTCCTCGGCGGCGGGGAGAATCGCTAAAAGCAGACGACTCGCGTCGCGCGGAGGTGTCGCTGCTAGCGGAAGTGTCGCGGCGCGCCGACGAGTCACCCTGCGCGGACGAGTCGCGCTGTGCGGACGAAGTACGGAGCGCGGACGAGTCGCGCTGCCCGGAAACGTGGCGCGCGGAAGCATCGCGGTGCGCGGATGAGTCGCGCGATGAAAACATACATCTGCAAACTAATTTTTATGACAATCGGTTGAACGATATGGAAGTCGGTACATTGCAGCGCCTCCTGGTGGCGAGTTACGTTAACGGGGATAGCATAAAAACTTTCTTCGTAAAAAATATGTACACATATCAACTATCATAATGATCGGTCTAATATGTAGTTTCGAAGTCTATCGATTTCATATATACAAACATCCTCTTTTATATATATAGATTATAATAATAGGTCTTCACCTATGAAATTGCCGTTTTTCATGAAATAAATGAAGCGTATTTTTATTCTATATTTTTTATTTCTATTAATCAAAGTAATCATCCACGCAATCAATGCATCTTTGCCAACGCATTGGTAGCTTATTGATGCCCTTGTTTAAGAAATAAGCTGGGCGGGAGGCAACAATTTCATCAAAGGCATTTTGTACTGCCTCTCAGGTATTGAATTTTTTTCCCGTCAAGAAGTTGTCCAAATTCTGGAAAAAGTAGAAGTCTATAGGCGCAAGGTCTGGGAGTACGGCGGATGACGGAGAACTTCCAACTCTAGCATCTCTAGCTCTTGTGTGTATATCCAGCTTGGAGACCGTCTGCTGTGCAGTATGAGGTCGCGCGTTGTCGTACAAGAGATACAAGAGCCGACTCGCTCTTATCTGGTTATTTATAGGTTTATTTAATTTAATTTTAAATTAAAAAATTGGAATAAATAACACAAAAAATAACAAGAATTTGTGATTTTAGTAGTTCAGTCACTGGCTTCTTCATACTTGAAAAAGCTTCAGTAAAACTCAAGATTTGCTCTTATTTTCTGAGCAATTGCATGTCCAAATAAAACAAGAGGATGAGTATGAGTCTGAATTTATACGATAGGTGCTAGCAATTATAAATATATTAAAATTAGTTTAGAAAATTACCACTCTACAGAAGATTTTTCTAATTAGTGAGATCGTGTACACTTTAAGAGTAATACTATTATTTTTAATGGAAATGAGATTAACAAACGAAATAGTGGTTAAGTATATTATAAAACTACATACGTAGACACACTAAAAATTGACTCCCCAGTCTGATGACTAATTAATATATAATTAGTTTTGCTGGAAATGAGCACAATTTTTACGATCGCCTTTGATGCCATATTAAATGAATGAGTTTTTAAATTCATGAACATATAAACTTCCAAGCACTTATGACTATCTCCTTTTGATATTTCAGCACTCAATCTCCATTGAATGTTTTTTATACAAATTGCTTCCGAAAAAATCCTTGTCGCATTAAGGTTATCTATGGTTAAATTCCATTTAATGTACGGCTCTGCTTTTGTGTCTGTATAGTTTTGGCAATTCATCTGTAACAAATACGACATCGTGACCACAAAATCATAAAAACAAAAACGTTTAATTCGTAGCGTGGGTTTTGAGCGCTCGGTTATGAATTGGGCATCGCTTTGTGCACTTTATAATATGCAACTCTGTGCAAATCAAGGTCAGCGCTCAAGGAACCTATAAATTGACAATTTATACAACTAAGCAGGCAGGTGCTTTTAATGCATATACGAATATACTACTCAGTTCTATACATTTTAAAATAAGTTACGTATGGAGTCACTTTGATATTGCATGTTGGACCAAAAAATAAAAGAATGCTTCAAATCATTTAACCAATCTGTTGGTCGAGTGGTTAATGAATCTAACTACGAATCGAGAGAGCTCGATTTCGATTCCCGACAGGGACAAACATTTATGTGATGAGCATAGATGTTTGTATTTCTGGGTTTGGGTGTTTGTTATGTATGTAACAGTATTTATATATGTTTTCGTATGTATAAGTTATATTATACATACGAAATTATGTTAGTCAATAACACCCATGGCACAAGCAAATAATTTGCTTACTTTGGGGTTAGATCAATAAGTGTAATTTGTCCCGCGAATATTTATTTATTTATTATTATTATTTATATTGTTCGAATTAATTCCTGCCGCTAAATTTCATCATCAAACACCGCGTCAAAAGTTGTAATTCCGCCTTCACGATATCGATGTCTGAAAATTTACAACCGTGCATTTCTCTCGGTACTGCCTCGCAATAGGTACTCCTCTGTGAAATCAATTACAAGTAGCGGTGTTTTCGAACGCACATGACTTGGAGACCTTCAGGAAAAGAGTATAATCATTCTTAAAAGGCCAGGAACGCAACTGCAAGAACTTTTATATTGCACATAATCATGGGCGGCGGTGATCACTTAGTATCAGCTACACCTTCTGGTAGGTTACCCTGTCTTCGTGTGCTAAGTTAAAATCTAGTAAAATGTCGCGGAAGAAAGTTATAGAACTTTAAAAGCACATAATTAATTAGAATTATACATATTCCTACCATAATTAGTAAGATTCAATTTCGTGTCTACACTGAGATAACGTCACTCAATCGCGGCCGATTGCATTACCCATGGGCAGTTATGGTGTCTGTCAATAGACAAGGATAGCGATAGTTGTCTCTTTCCATGGGAGAGCCATCTGCTTGTTTACTATTTTATGATATAAAAATATATATGATTTTTATATATAAATATTCACGGGACAAATTACACTTACTGATCTATCCTCAAAGTAAGCAAATTATTTGCTTGTGTTATGGGTGTTAATCAGCGATGCTAATACACAGAAATACATATACATATAAATACTGGAATATATTTTATTAACACTCAAACCCAGAAATACAAACATTTGCGCTCATCACACGATCCCGACGGGGACAAGCATTTGCTTGTCCCCGTCGGGATCGAACTTGAGTCCCGTTAATTACGTAGTCAGGGTTGCTAACCACTCAACCTACGGAGCGGTCGATATATACTATAAAATATATATTATACTTACAATAAGGATTAGTATTATTTACAAAGTTATACTTACGCCAGGCCAGACGGTAACAGGCGATGTATCCAAACTATGCACTGTAACAAAAAATGAAAATCAAAACAATGCACATGGAAAAACATTTTCGAAGTGTAAGCTTCCTAAGGCGCATTGGAGCTAGGGGCATTTTTTGAGATAGGAAAAAACCATTGAACTCGTGGCACTGTTACCGTAACCGACACCTCTGTATATAAATATGTACATAGATATATTGTGTATGTACGTACATAAATACGCATGCATGTTGGCATTTTGTTTTTTTAATATTGATTTCATTTGTATGCGTTCGGTAGATTTCTTGCTATATCGTTCATAATTTATAAGACACTAAAGAATTCATAAAACACTAAAGAATTCACACCATACATTTTACCATTTGAAAGCATGATAACTTGTAGTTTCCTCGATAGAAAAAAATTCAAAGTTACCTCTGAACAAAAAGGAAAACGCTTAGTATGACCTAAATACTTAACGGAAGGCCAACAATTTTTAAATAATAGCAAAACAACATATTTTCTATAACATACAAATTTTAAATCTTTAAATATGTACATATTTAAATGATAAAAAGGAAATATTAAAATCTGGCGACGAGGCTGTGACGAGGAGGCTGTGTCGTTTGCGTTTACGCTCAGCGTTTGAATAAAACTACGAAATAATTAAAATTCATTTACTACAAGTTTTCACCCGTATGAAACTCGATATCGATCGATAAAAGTTGTTTGTGAACTGTAAAAAATGTAGTACCCTAAATGCATTCGATATCGTTTCCAGTCAACGTGGCAAAAATGGTAATTCTAAGCTATTGTTTTGGATGTCCTAGCATGTCAAATCCAATAGAGTCAACAAATCAAGACCTAAAAAATCTCAATCTAGAAGTGGTACTTGCTTTTCGATTGTTATCGACATATTCAAATAAAGAATCTCAGAAAATTATCCAATAGTCATTAGATACTTTACCAAGAAATAGTTGTTCATGATAAATTAATGGAATTTTTTGAGGATCCCAATGAAACATCCCAAAAATTTTTTGGAAACATTGAAAATATTAAATTAACACGATTGAAACATAACTTTGTTGTTGATAGACAATGCATCGGAGAATTATGGTGTTCACAATTCTGTGTACCAAATATATAATTTAATCTTCAAAGAAATTTATTTGGAATTGCCTCTATTTGATTCTTATATACTATGTATACATCATTTCAAATAATGGATGCATGCTCTAGAATACTTCTGACTAAAGAGTTATACAAAATATAATACGTTTTAATATTCTTAAAATCGTTACATTGTCGAAAGACAAATCTTAACATTTTGAAAGTTTTAGCAGTAATTTTGTTAATGTGAGACGCAAAAAAAATCTTAATATCCAGAATTACTGTTTAAATTACGTACAGAGTTAAATTTAGAACTATTAAAACCATTAAAACACAAAAACGTGAACAAGAATTAGAAAGAATTAAAAAACGTTCCAATAGCAACGACTTATTCATAGAATTAGTCACCGAAGACCACTTAGCCTGTCATCTCCAACAATTATAAACTTATCATCGGGATAATTAACTTTAAATCAGAGATATGTTCAAACAAATAAAGTTCTGCTAAATGTTGTTTTTGATTTTGCGGAAAGTAACTACAATATAACCTTAACGAACATATTGATGGTGCCTCCTTTATAAAAGATGACCGCAGTTTTCATTAGCATTATTAGGAAGAAAATGAATTAATCTAAGTATTCTTAGATTAATACCACGACGGATGGCTATCAGGATACCACCTCCCTTCGTACTATTTAGTTGATCATAATTGCGATTTGTACTGTTATATACCTGATATGTATTAGATATGGATGACTAGGTGCCTAATCAGCACCTCTGATTCCACCCGATGACTCTCAGCGATATAGCTCTAAGACAGTTCGGGTCGGACCGCGAGTGAGTACACTTACTGAATTTCAAATAATTATGTCCTTATCTAAAGTGTATTAAGTGTGTGAATAGTTTTTTGTTATAATATCATGGTGGCAGCGTTATGGGATCCTGAACATTCCAAGTGCCTAGTATAGCAGGTGCCAATACATAAGTACACAAGTATCAGTGAGTGTCCAAATCCATTGATCCAGTGGCTTCCGATCCGGATTCAACCAAAGGTCACCAAATTTGACTAATCCAAACCGGAGATATCCCGGTATCCTGATCATCCTGGTGTCGCCGAAGAGTCCACTGTGCAGTAAGAGGTATCCAGCTGTTGAGGCATACACGCCTGACTCAGCCTTATATCCAGCACCGACCAAACAGTGACATCATATTAAAATTATCCTCATAACAAATACAGACTTCGCATCCAGGTTCCAGCTAATCCAAAAATGAAGTGTGGTGAACTATTACTGTGAGTCAATTTATTCCTGTATTATATCCAGAAAATATTACAAACATTTAGCCCTGAGAAGAGTATGTTTTTGGCATTTAATTATAATTTGCCTGTATATGACAATATTCCTAGACATAATCTGTGAATATTTATTATCTATATACATATAATAAAATCGTAGGAAAGTCAAAACTGTACATTAAATATTTTTTTAAAAGAATACTTGGGGCGTGATCTACAATTAATATCGAAGCCAAAAATATAGTTTTTAGAATTTTTGTCTGTTTGTCTGTTTATCTGTTTGTCTGTTTGTCTGTATGTATGTCCGGGGTAAACTCAAACAGTACTGCATGGATTTACTTCAAATTTTGCATGAATATTACTAACAAGTCGTGTCAACATATAGGCTACATACTATCACGCTATCACCTACAGGAGAGGAGCAGTGCGGAGTAAACGAAGTCCGCGCGGACGAAGTCGCAGGCAACAGCTAGTTTATTATAAGCTTAATAATTGTTAGTAAGACACTCTTATCAGTGTAGTTTGTGTGAACATTATTTAGACGGGGATCGCCCACGCGTTCTCGTTACAATACGTCTCAGTGTCAATCGTAATATAATACCTTAGAATACGATACTACTATTATTTCCAGGTTCCGACTGCTTTAAATTTTATTTTTATTTTTATATACATTTTTACTTTTTATATACATTCATTTTTTTTAAATATATAAAAACTTAAGTTAAGATAAAAACGTAATTTAAAGTTACGTACTTCGGGTTCGTACTTCTAAGAAAACACCACTTATATTAAATCCGTGTATTTACGATACACACAATACACAAGAAAACACAATGTAATACTAAAATACACTCTACTTGCTAGTCACTCACTATACTATCACTGAACTACACAATAAAACACTTCTCACTTCGCACTGTTCACTTTGAGTATCGCTCTCGATCGCTTGATAAAAACTGCCTTGTGTTTGTCAACACCTCTGTATTTATAGGCAAGGTAAAGTCCTAGCTGGATCCAGAAAAATTTAAATGTATCGGGAAACAATGAATCACTTCTTATCGTAAACATGTTATGAGTCATAAATCCTAGTACACGCTACTTTCAACCTTATGTCATATCCCACAAAGTCCACTATGGCATAGTCTAGGTCAACTATTTGTTTGTCAATAGGAGTAGCTATCTCTTTCTTTTATTTCTAGATAGTTAGCGCGCGCGCTCCAACTCTACACGCTTCTAGATTATTCGTAACACTACCCCCTCTTAGTAATGTTCGTCCCAAACATCATTACTTCCATTATACATGGCTAATCGATCAACATGAAAAATCTTCATGGCCCCTCTTGGTTGCTTCTGCACTCGGTAGGTTACGTCATTGATCCGTGTGATTACTTTGTATGGCCCATCCCAACGTCGCTGTAACTTAGGTGATTTTTCTTTTCGTCGGACCGGATTATGTAGCCAAACAAGAGATCCTTCCTGAAAACCTCGATGATTGGCGTTTCGGTCGTATCTGGTCTTCATCTGCTGACTTGATTCCCATGCGTTTTCACTTACACACACACACATATAGCTCAAACTTACACAAATACTTATAAATACATATAGACTTATAAATACTTAAATAAAATATACATATTAGATATGAATGAAGCATGAGATGATAAAAAAAATATGCTAATGCCTACCTATAATTTAGCAAATGCATTTTCAAATTTTGTTTAAACGTGAACTTAGTATTCGCTTGCCGCAACGTTAAGGGCAGTTCATTCCACATTAGAGCAGCATGCACTGTGTATGACTTTGAGACAAAATTGGAACGGTGTAGAGGAATGGACAGAGTGAGATTGTCAGATGATCGAAGGTTGAAATTGTGGGTATTAAAAAGGAATTCAAATTTAGATTTTAAGTATTTAGGGGCGAGTGGATCAAACAGTATTGTGAAAAGAGTACATAAAGTCCTAAGATTACGTCGTTGAGAAATAGTAAGCCAGCGAAGCTGGTTCCAGTAAAATGTTATATGGTCATACTTACGCAAGCAAAAAATAAAACGGATAGATTGATTAAGCAGACGATCTAATTTCAAAAGTAGGTTAGTAGAAATGTTGGTATAGCAGACGTCACCATAGTCGAGTATAGGCAGAACTAACGTTTGAACTAGGAGTATTTTGGTTTTAAGAGGTAAAAAGTTCCGCAGACGATTTAAGGATCGTAATGTGCCAGTAACTTTACGACACAACTCAGTAGTTTGAACAGACCAGTTAAGGTTGCGGTCAATATAGATACCTAGATCCTTAACTGAAAGAGTAAATTTAATTATAGAATTATCAAACATTATGCGGGGAATCGAGGCTATATCAATCTTATCCAACTGGCGTTGACTACCATTGATAATGGCTTGACATTTTAAAGGGTTACTCCGAACTTCGAAGACCAAACTCTGAGAACTTCGAGAGAACTGTTTATTTTGGAAATGGCTGTCCCTAAATTAGTTCAATCAGTATGCTCATAGAGTTGCAGATCATCGGCATATAAGTGGTACGGACAATGGAGTAAATGTGTGAGGAGGTTAATATAAACAGAAAATAGTAATGGTGATATTATGCCCCCCTGTGGGACACCACTAGTCAGCTCGAGCCAGTCAGACGTACCCTGATCAACCCGAACAGCCTGCGAACGACCACGGAGATAAGTTGAAAACCAATTTAATGTGGTAGAAGAAAACTTTAAGCGATGGAGCATAGCTATCAAGATGTCATGATCAATTGTGTTAAGAGCGTTGGAGAAATCTATCAATACTAGAATGGTGACTAATTTATTTTCCATGGCTTCCCTAATATCTTCTGTCACTTTAAGTAGTGCAGTTGCGGTGCTGTGGCCGGCACTAAAGGGCGCACAGTCGCCTCCCACATGATAAGGACTTTTGTTTGAGACGGTTTTTGGTTTCTCCTAGTAAATTTAAATATTTTTATATAATATAGAACGATATTCTATATTCAAAATTGTGCTATCTTTTAAGCCGACTTCAAAAAAGGAGGAGGTTCTCAATTCGGCCGGTATATTTTTTTTTATGTATGTACACCGATTCCTCCGAGGTTTCTGAACCGATTTACGTGATTCTTTTTTTGTTTGATGCGAAATGGTTTCGAATTGGTCCCATAAAAATTTGATTCAGGTAGGCCCAGTAGTTTTTATTTTATGAGCATTTTTTTAGTTATTTTACCTATCCCGATGTCTGAATTCAAATCTCGCAAGTAAATTTGATCCACTTCCCGGTTACCGATTGAGCTGAAATTTTGTATACATATGTAAATTGGATGAAAATGTAAACTTATTATGGCATAGAGCTCATCTGATGATGGAATCGGTAGGTGACTACAGGAACTCAGTAATTAAAGAGTTAAAAATCGGTTAATGACAAGATTCTATCGAGTTCGGGCTCGTCTGATTCGTGTTGACGAGCACTTAGGTGCTTGGTGGTAACTAGGATCCTCCAGGGTCCGATAATGAAGCCGTGAGGTGGCCATAGGAGTTTAGTAATTAAATGACACAACTTTATCGAGTTTGGTCTCATTTGATTTGTGTTGACGAGCACTATAGTGCTTGGTGGTAACTAGGATCCTCCAAGGTCCGATTAGGAAGCCAGAAGGTGGCCATAGGAGCTCAGTAATTAAATGTCACTACTCTATCGAGTTTGGGCTCATTTGATTTGTGTTGACGAGCATTTAGGTGCTTGGTGGTAACTAGGATCCTCCAATTTCCGATGATGAAGCCAGAAGGTGGCCATAGGAGCTTAGTAATTAAATGACGCAACTCTATCGAGTTTGGGCTCGTTTGATTTGTGTTGACGAGCACTTAGGTGATTGGTGGTAACTAGGATCCTCCAAGGTCCGATGATGAAGCCAGAAGCTAGCCATAGAATCTCAGTAATTAAATGACACAACTCTATCGAGTTTGGGCTCGTTTGATTCGTTTTGACGAACACTATGGTGCTTGGTGGTAATTAGGATCCTCCAAGGTCCGACGATGAAGCCAGAAGCTGGCCATAGGAGGTCAGTAATTAAATGACACAACTCTATCGAGTTTGGGCTCGTTTGAATAGTGTTGACGAGCACTTTGGTGCTTGGTGGTAACTAGGATCCTCCAAGGTCCAATGATGAAGCCAGAAGGTGGCCTCAGCTCAACCTCAAGAAGCTCAGTAATTAAATGACACAATTATATCGAGTTTGGGCTTATTTGATTCGTGTTGACGAGCATTTTGGTGTAGTTGGTAACAAGTTATAAAATAAAAGGAAATACTCTTGACAAAGTTCTACGTCTGTCAAGTCGATCAGATCAGGAGGTAAAGACATAACTTCCATGTTGTTCCAGTAGGCCTGAGAAGGAACTTTTTTTATGGTAGTCGAGCAACGGTAGCTGTTCCGGAAGGAAATTAAAATGTGCTGTGACTAATGACGTCTGTTGTTTTGGATATAATAATTTCTTACAGATTGTACAAGCCACTTCAATGTATTGACTTATGGTGGTTATAAAATTACGCTCACTCATTAAACGGAAATCCTTGTGACGTTTTACGTGCTGCTGCTAGCCGGTTCTTACGTTGCTGAGCAGCTTTCGTACCACGTCTAATCTATGAGCTCTCTGCTTGGCGGACTCCTTAAATAAACGCTCCTTAATGAGACCAATTCTATGAGCCTTCTGCTCGGCAAACTCGTTCCATAGACGCTTATTAATGAGATCAAGTCTATTAGCTCTCTGCTCAAAAGACCCATTCGCTAGACGCTCTTGGATCTTACCGAGTCTAGAATTATATTGTTCAAAAGTTTCTTAACGTAAACGTGATTTCATATATTATGCTTTCACGGCCAACAAACGTTTTCACGATCTTTAGTAGTCTCACAAGAACGTGACATTGTGTTACGAAGAGAATTTTTACGGAGACGACTACTTTTATTTCAGTAGGGGAGACTAAGATGCTAAATAGGTAGTTACTCGAGCGTCGTAGGGACCTATTGGATTTTGTAGACTAAATTATAGGAAAAATAAAAAGTTATATAATGTTTTTCATTTCAATGGTGGGGAAAAAATCTACAGATAAGAAAATATTTAAAAAATCAGTGACATGGAAACACTGAAGCGCGTTAGATTAGGGTATGGTGGGTTAATTGCCGCTAAAATTTAGAAAATCTGACGATTCCAGTGTAGCATAAGGTAGTGGGAGGGTTACAAGTTTGCAAAGAAAACGTTTTCTTGACATTCTCGATCGCGTCTGAATATTCTTTTATTATGGAGGAAATGATATGGGAATTACGAAAAAAATATAATCTGACAATTTCCACAAGCCGAAGTTATCTTTTGTTTTTTTTTCTGCCATAGTTACCCCCCTCTGTAGAATGGACTTATATTTGGTGGAGAGAATTAACAGTATGCGAGTAACAAAATCCCCTCTTGGGCTCCCCTACTATTTTATTCGTTCCCGTTTCTTGAGATCTATATTTGTTAAAGCACAGGTTGTAGGTCTACCCAAAAATAGTTGAAAATACAAAAATGCACTAAAAAATATTAAATAAAAATAAGTACGTTAAAAAAACCGACTTGAAAAACTAAAAATTAAAATAATAATAAATATTTAATATTAATTAAATACTACCTATTATTTATATGTGCTATTTACTAATAGGTTTGAAGTCGGTGCCAAGCCTTAAGCAAATAATAATGTTTTAATTACTTACTTAAATGAATACGAGCAAATTAATACAATGAAATTCCTACTTTAAAGATTAAGATACGTAAATAAACCTAATAAAGAGCAATTAAGTCTTAATATTACAAGAAGCTTCAATCAATACGAAGAATACTGAAAAAAATATTACGAAAATGTATTCAGCAGAATTCCTAAACTAAATGGTCATGTAAATTAATGTAGAATTATCAATTAAGCTAAAAGACATTAAAATTTTTAAATAAAATTTAAATTGACACCATATAATAGTGAAATATGTTGGGAGCCTAATTAATTTTTAACAACTTGTAACGCCCATATTATTGCAAATAACTATTTTCTTTCTTTCTTTCTTTCAAAAATTTTCTGTACTTATTCAAGACTTTCGTCAACAACGTCTGCCCGCGCGTGTCTGCCGGTGTAAGTATTAAATTGGCTTGGCACCGACTTCAAACCTATTAGTAAATAGCACATATAAATAATAGGTAGTATTTAATTAATATTTATTATTTTTTAATTTTTAGTTTTTGAAGTCGGTTTTTTAACGTAGTTATTTTTATCTATTACCAAAAATTACATTCTACGTCTGTTCCAGTACGGAGCATTGACCAACACGTGTCTGATTCTCTCCTTGTATCCAATTGTATAGTAAAAGTTAAACAAAATAACAGAGTAAATTTGACAGTACTTAATGTATCAGATACTCCTATAAATAGTCATGTTAAGCAGAAAAGATCCAACCAACATTTTATTACTTTTAAGTTAATGCAGTTTAAAGTTTGACATAGAATAAAAAAAATCATTGTTCAAAAAGCATGAAGCTGTAAATGTTCATATAAGGTGATTAATGTTTTGTTTCCTGCTTTGTACTATGATTTTTTTATTCTCTGTCAAACTTTAAACTGCATTAACTTAAAAGTAATAAAATGTTGGTTGGATCTTTTCTGCTTAACAGGGTCCAAATATAAAATCTAATCTATTGCTTACTTTACTACCAATCAATTATACTGACACTAATAATATGCAACATAATAATATAAAAAATAACAGTATTAAAAGAAGTCAACAATTATTTCAACTTTTACAATCGTCCCATTTAAATTATGAAGAAGTAGATAGCATATTTAAAGATTTAAAATTTGTATGTTATAGAAAATATGATGTTTTGCTATTATTTAAAAACTGATGGCTTTCCGTTAAGTATTTATGCCATACTAAGCATTTTCCTTTTTGTTCAGAGTTAACTTTGAATTTTTTTTCTGTCGAGAAAACTACAAGTTATCATGTTTCCAAGTGGTAGAATTTATGGTGTAAATCTTTAGTGTCTAATTTATGAATTGCACCGCTAAACATTTATAAATAACGATACAGCAAGAAATCTACCGAACGCATTTATTTCAAAATCGAGACGATAACCCTTAACGAAATGTTGAAAATCATTAAAAATATATTTTAAAAAATGTAACAAAGGTAGGCGGAAGGTAGGGGTAATGTAGGGGGATGGTGGGAGTAAGGTAGGAGCTAGGTAGGCGGAAATTAATGGGAAGGTAAAGGGAAGGTACGGTCAAAGTAAAGAAGGTAGAGAGAAGGTAGGGGTAAGGTAGGTGAAAGGCGGGGGGAAGGTAAGGGAAAGGTAGGTAAAACGTAGGACTAAGGTACGTACAAAGTAGCGGGAATGTAGCAATAAGGTAGCTGGAAGGTAAAGTAAAATAAATAAGTTAATTAATTTTATTTTGAAGTTGAAAATCTGTTTTCAATGTTTTTCGAAAAGTATTGACTATTTTATTTTCCGGAGAACAAATCCGGAGAATAAAAATTCTGTGAAACGATGCATCCTTGAAAATTCCCGCTAAATTACTTTTTATTAAAGTAGTAGAAATTACACTGTAGCATAAATTGTTCAGCCCAGTGACTGTGAAAATCTGAACTTTGTTAAAAATGACAGTATTTTTAACTTTTTTAAAAGCTATAGTTTTTTTAAAAGATAGTAATGACCGATTTTAATCTTTCGATCGGTATTCCACGCATCTTTACTAACTTTTATATGCCTTTGATGCAATATCGAATGTTTGCAAATTGTCAAAGTAATGTTGAAAAAAAAAATGATGTGGTGTCGCGGGACACCAGGTAGGAACGAACTTCCTTCGGCTAAACGGCACTACTCGCTTGTGTACGCGACTGTCGCGCCTGCGCACGTCTCATTTAACGCTTTTATTCCACGCATTTTTCTTACGGTTTTACTATCACATTTTTTTCAGTTCGGTCGCGCAGCAAAATCCCTGTCCCCTCCAAGCCTGCCGTAAGGAACTTCGTTCCAAAAAAAATTCGTCTTTTAGTTTTTTAAGGAAAGGAGCTTATTAGACCGAAATCAATCGGTATATTTGTCTTAAAAGTTTTTTCAAAATCTAAAGCAAGCTTACTGAAAACATAATTTTAATATTTAAAAAGGTTAAACTTTAAAAAACTACACAATTAAAACATTTTTCTTTCAAACACAGCTTAAGTCGTAACTTTTGAATACTTGTTACAGTATTCATTTTTAAATGGATTTAAAGCAGTTTTTAAATAATAAAATATTGTAAATATTTTTAGTCAAAAATGGACAATTTGTGATGAATGTGAATGTGAAAGTTATTAGCTATTATATATTAAAGAGGGCAATTTTATCTTCCAGTAAATACCAGCTATTTTTTAAGGAATTGATCACAAAAATTAAAGTAAGAAAGTGCCATTGTGAAGTTTTTGCCCCGGTTTAAAAAATCGTAAATCCAGATCTGCAGATCGATTAACAAAACAGATATACAATGTGAATGTAGATGGATGTTGGTACTGTGGGGACCAAGACTAATACCATGATAAAAATATTTCGAAAATGGTGTCAAATTTCTCCGAAACTAGCGTGTTTGCGTGGATAGTGTAATGAATGTGGAGAAAGCAGGGTGTCTTTCTAGACCGTAATAAATGGCACCCAATTCTTTCTACACTATAAAGGATTTGGCGTGAATATATGCATGTATGTATTTATTCGTATAATAATCTGGTTTTTGCGAGAGTGATCTTAGTGAAATGGCGTTCCTTTCTCATAATCTTCTTCTTATATATAAAAATCAACTGCTGTTCGTTAGTCTCGCTAAAACTCGAGAACGGTTGAACCGATTTGGCTAATTTTGGTTTTGAATTAAATGTTGAAGTCCAGGGAAGGTTTAAAAGGTGAGAAAATATAGAAAAAAATACGAGTTGTTAAAAGGGCAGAACAATGTTTGCCGGGTCACGTAGTAGAAAATATAAATAGGATCCAAATAAACGTACCTACACTAAGTTGGAAAACGCCTATTCTCTCCGTGCATAGAATACTTAAGTAACAATTTCCCGGAAAATATGGTTCGGAGGGATAATAGGGAGGGATAATCTTTAAGCAGTACGAAAAATGAAGTTTTGCTTAATCGTTAAAATCTAAGGTATATCAACAAATTAGAAACAAATTTTGAATTAAAAGTTGTTCTACTTTAACCGGATTTGAGATTGGAAAACTGTAAGAATCTATCCTAGAGTTAAGTACTACTAATCCCTCGTAAGATTACTAAATTTTTCAAAGCTATAAAAATGTGAAATAATTCTATTAATAATAATAAAATGTTATCACGTTTTAAAAATGCTCCAATTTAGTATTAATCTTAAGTAATTTTCCCTAAAGTCAAACAAATATTTCAATAATGTATATGTACATTCAAAAAAATAGATATGTAATATGACCTACATATATACCTACTGGAGCTACCGAAGAATACATTTGACGATAGGATAGGGGTTTTGTGACTAACTGCATGTACAGTATCTATCTCTAACATTATCTATAGAAATAAAAAACTCCTTCATCCGACACGCCAGCGCAGCACAAATATACGCGACAGTATATTTTGCCCAGGCGAAGACTTGTGAGAGAAGGTGTAAGTCGCACCTATCGGAACTTTTTTATTTATTTAATGTCATAAACATCAATATGAAACACATCATTGTGCGTTTATAAATAACTAAAAATTAATAATTTTAATATTTCTGTAAGGCTGGTTGGGAAATGTAATGAAAATTGTCGATCTTCAGTTTGGAGGGTAAGGCACCCGGTAGACTTATGCGTATAGCATTGTCATACTGCTATACGAGTAGGAACGTACTATTAACATCTTTGGTGTTTATATAAGCGTTTGTTGTCTCAACATCGGAGAGCCATCATCTTGTTTGCTATCTAATGATAAAAAAATATCATCAGCCCGATCCAGAAATCGAGCCCGAGAATCCGCGGTCTGAACCGAACAGGTTCAAAATAAAACCACCGAGGCTGTTTAAAATAATTAAAAATTGTTAAACTTACCTCTGTTAATCACAATCTCCACAATAAACATAAAAGATAGCACACGCTTCATCTTTGCCTGAAACTGGTTTGAAAAACTGAAACGTAATGAACCAGCCCCTGGCCATACAAAATCTTTTATACTTGATTTTGGAGCCACTGCGGTCAATAGTTCATGAGCAATGATTAAATTAGGTCGGTGGTGGTGGTAAAATGACTAAGAGTTATAATTTATTTTCCTTAAAATTGTTAAAATAATTTCTTTACAACTGGTATAATGCAGACCAAAAGTATTTTAATATTTCCGTGCTTTGGATAAATACTTAAAATAAGTAATCACTAGTCATCGCAAGAAACAAGCAATACTCGTAACTAGCAATAAATTATATTTTCTAGCAAATTTTATTCTAGTTATAAAGGAGAGTGATGAAACCGGCCTAAATGGACTACAAGAATATAGCGTCAGCTGAAATTATTAAATTAATTTTATTCACAATAAGTCAATATTAGAATTCAACGGACACTTTTTAATAACAAATTAATTTTAAAAGGATTTTAGTCGGAAAGTCAAAAAACAACAAGTGTCATCTATTTACGCTGTGAGCGAGTAATAAACATTTAATGTAAACAAAAGTTTTATCGTTTTTCAACATTTAAGTGGTTAAAATCAAATAATCTTCATGATAAGTAACACAAAAATGAATTATATTTGTGTTGACGATATGAGTGGCTTAAAATGCAATGTAACAATTGTAAAATCAAGTAATATTAATCTTTGAAGGAGTTTCGTGAATTTTAGTATTATAAAAAGTGTCCGTGATACAATTAACATTTCAGAAGAAATAAAAATGTATTACAATACGGTAAGCAGCCATCATCATGTGTTGCGTTTTAGGCCAAATTTGTATGGGGCCTCATCAATCTCCTTTAAATGCAAGGGGATCTTTCCTCCTGGTCATACCAGGAGGCTTAGGCAAAGTAACAATATAAAAATTGGTTAAGTGCGTGTCGTGCAACATAGGGTTTTGAAGTTGCCCATTTCCATAATGCGGACTAAGAAGTGGGAAATGATATAAAAACAATTGTGTGGATCTTTATGCAACACATTCAGTTCCCTCTGCCTGCAACGTAAGGGGTTTGGCATTAAGATAATATATGTTATGGATGTTAAATAAATTGAATCATAAGGAAAAAGAGGAAAATAATTAACATTAGAATGCAACACTTGCTATTCAAACAGTCACTAAAAATTTTAGGTTTTTATCTTGAGTGCTACTTCGTAGGGATTGCTGAGAGGATATCTGCCCTGCTAATGTAGTCGACCGTAAGTACAGTTTTTGACCATAGTGAGTTAAGACCATGTTTGAAATCAGCGCATCGAGAGCTATAAGACGAACGAATCCGTGTTTCTAAATTATGTGTAGAACATTGACTTCCAGTAAGCGAGTCAACAGTAACTGCATGTCAAAAGCCCAGGATTTTAGAAAAAAGCACAGTATGTAGCGGCGGTGATCACTTACCATAAGGTGCACCTCTTGCTCGTTTGCCCCCTCTTCTATAAAAAAATAATAAGTTTTCTATCTCCGTCAAATGGATAGCAACGCTCTATTAACATCTTTGGTATTTACGGACGATGATTGTTTCTTAAAACCTCATTCGCTTATTTGATAATTAATTATATAAAAAAGTTTATATGGGTTTCGCCGTGTTGGTCCCGGCCTCCTTTGTGGAATAGGCCAACTGCCGTTCTGCCAGGCAGGTCGTAAAAGGCGACCGATTGGCTATCGAGACACTACAATCGTGGCTACTAGGTGGTAGAGTTCAGCATTGTCTCGCCCGGGTCTGGTACCACCGCTTTACCTATTCCTGCCCCAATAGCGTCAGCGCTTGTCGCTGTCGTTGTGTGTAGCCGGTAAACTTATGCAAGTGGCATTAGACCTCGCCACAAGATAGCAACGCACCATTAACATCTTTGGTGTCTATAGGCGATGGTTGACTCTTTCCACCAGGAGGCCCATCTGCTTGTTGTTGCTATCTTATGATATAAAAAAAATCAGAAAGTCTTTAAAAAGTATATATATATATATATATATATATATATATATATATATATATATATATATATATATATATATATATATATATATATATATATCACATTCAGTTCCCTCTGTCTAAAATTAGTAAGGAATTAAGCATAAAAATATCATATATGTGCTTTAAATAAGCTGAAATATAAGGAAAACAAATGTCATATATATTGCATGAAAAACAGGAAAATATTTACATTAGCATGTGTCACTTGCTATTTCCAACATCCACAGAAATTTCAAGGTTTTTATAATAATACCTTGAACCACACGATATAAAGGAATTGCTGAGAAGATATCTGCACAAGCTTTTTAAATTTAACGAGCGGGGAATATCAGTGAGTTGAAGTAAACGGTATTTTGAAACGTTTCTCTGACAAACGTTTCTCTGCAGAATGAGCCGCCGACAAAATGTTTCGTTTATTGGTTTTTTGACGACAGAACCTTACAACTACGAACGTTTTGCCGACAGAACGATTCATTCATGTGTAAACCGATGACTGAATATTTCTTCTACGAACGTTTCGTCGACATAATCTTTCACAGAAGAAGAGTTCGTCGTCTTATTTTGACGTGGTTTGACATTATTTGCGATACTTTAATGAACATATGATTTGAAAGGCTAAATAAAAAATATTTGTAAATGATAATAAAAGTGCAAACCTATTTACTTTCATATAATATGGCAACACGTTAACATATAATATGTAAACATAATCAAGTTAAACTGGACAGATAACACGAAACACGTGGACACTTGTTTATGCGTCTTGCTCTTGCCTAGGTGTAACCTATATAAAACTATCTCATTTTATTCAATAGGCGTTTACTATTGCTGCGTCATTATCACATTAACCTTGAGTCGGCCAATCACAGCATTACAACTGGAGTAGTGTTTTGGCGGAATTTGGTTTCTAACAAAACAAACAACGTAACCGCTCTACTGGTTACATACTCGATGATTGTAAGAGTAATAAGGGTAAAGTGTAAATGTCTATTCTTCGCGCCATGAGTTACTTCATATTTTTTTGAGAATTTGCTCAAACTGCGTAAATTTGTATAAAACAAAGGTCTAGATCATTACGCATACTAAATGTTTTACATTTGTTTATTTCACAGTTTGTTAAAAGGTGATGCAGTTTTCACTGCGTATGTAGGTAAGGAATTTACCGATTTTGCCCCGATTTTCGAAAATCGATTTTTCATTAGATCTCCACGTGTTGAGGTGCTAGAAACCTTTTTTGACAATTTTTGCGATGACTTCAGTTTGTCTGTATGTATGTATATGTGCGTGTGTGTGCGTGTGTGTGTATGTATATATATAAACATCTCATAACATTTAAACGGCTTGACTGATCGAAACGCGGTTGGTGCATTCATCTTAAACTTCCTGAAAATTTAAAACAATGTGACTTAGAAAGTTTTGAGAAAATTTAGGAAAAACGTCAGAAAAGGTTTTCACGTAACAGTACTTTTTGAATATAACTTCCAGATTGAATTACCGATTGAGTACAAAATCTAATCAGCTCTTTTCCTGAAAAAACTGCGTCTAATGCATAAATTGCATCAAAATAGGTTCATTCATTCGGGAATGATCGTTGACGAAAGTTTTTGAAGAAAATATTTTTTTTGACATGACTGCGAGATTGCTTAACCAATCATTTTTCAACCTTATACAATATTAATGTACTTAAAAAACTACGTGAAATGCAGTTTCAAAATCAAAATCCAATCAAGTTCTCAAAAGTGTTATTGCTTTCAAAATATTAATATTTTGTTGTTTATAGCAAATTTACTTAATATGTAATTTTTAATTGTAATTTATAATTGTAGACATTTATAACTATTTAATTTCAATTTGAATATGTAAATGACATGAGTTTTTTTTTGGTTATTACTCCGTAAATTCGAGAGGAAAATTAAGAAAGATTAAGTTAAGAGCGCGGATTCAATTTACAATGAAAACTTCAAGTTTTCAAGTTTTTTCAAGAGCAATATCGTAATAATGTGAATATATTTATTCAAAGAATATTACAGTTTTTGTAAGATTAAGTCTTGATTTAGTGCACTACAGACGATGACTACAGAGCAATAATATTTTAATTATGATAACAGTTTTTTTAAAACGAAGACAATCCCTGCATAGCGTTTTAGGAAAATAGGCGTCAATGTTATTTTTCAAGACGAATACAACCATTGTAATATACCAAAATATTTTATTTTATGCATTTTTCAACAGGATATATGGTCCTAAAGTGTATTACAGAGCCAAAATGACGAAAATATTGTTGTTAGATATTAAAAAATAATATTGAAAAACTACAAAATCAGCTCATATTAACATTTTTTTTTCACCAGTAAGTATTTCAATAGAAACCGAAAATATTTATTGTATGTGATGTCACATGTGCACAAAGTAATGCTTAATATAGTGATTTTTTTTAGTCCGTTGTATGAACTCATTTATTTAGAAGAATTATTTTAAATTATAAAATCCTCGCGTGTAATCTTTTGCAATTTTTTAATAAAATTTTCCAGACTAATAGTAAATGTTTTAATTGGACTTGGTATTAATCTAGTGGCTACCCAACATCATATACCTAGTATTTCTTCTATCTTACGCCACAAAAAGGACAAAATAGGAATAAAGAACAACATATTGTTAAATAAGATCTCATTATGTACCCTATTTATTGCAAATAAAGAAATTATTATTGTTATGTCTCAATGTCTCAGCGTCAATGTATCACGGGCTAAGCCAAGTGGGTCGGTTAGTTATTTAAGGTAGCAGGTTTTTATTTTATTTTATTTTAAGTTATTTAAATTTTATTGTGAAAGGCAAAATTATTTGTAATTTTGTAGGAAAATGTATAATGTGTATGTAGATAATGTGATGAAGATTTTGCACGCCATTTATTTGGTAAAGCAGGCTTAAAGTACTGTATTTAGAAAGAACATCTTATGTAACCCTGATTTATGCAAAATAAGTAAGTTTGAAGTTTGATAAGTATGAGTCTGTCTGGCTGGCACGCCCATTTGATATAGTTTATAAACTAAGCCGTTGTGCCTGACTTTGTCGAACTTCGGAAATGAATATGTTGGTCGCTAACAACTAAAATAGATGTTAGATGCCTATTTATTTCAGTGTTGTTGCGGAAAATAGGAAATTAGTAATCGATGTTTAATCGATATAGCATGTTGTTCGATAGAGTTTTTACAAAAAGCTTTCCACGAAAATAATGCTTAAATTTCTTTACCTTGTAGTATATTGTTTCAATTAAAAATCAAAGTGCATCTCGTTGAATATAAAATATTAGAACACTGTAAAAAGACGCGAAGATTTTCTATGGGTTGTAAATGAGTTCGTCTGTCTCTTGGCTTAGGGGCTAGCCGGGTTCGATTCCCGGGTCGAGCAAGAGTGGTTATTTAGGTTTCTTCGAGGTTTTTCTCGAAAATATTATCTCTTCACCAGTTCGAAAACTGGGGTGGTGTGTTTTCACTCCCGTGCTTCGAATGAGCACATAAAGCCGTCGGCTCCGGTTATCGCTGGAAATAGTCGATAATCGTTATCAGGTCAGTAAAATGCGGCGGTGGGGATCACCACTCATCACGCCAACCGATAAACCCATGAATCGTAGTGAATCGAAAAGTCTACTGATATTCGGCTTACTCTGCTTACCCCGCAAGGGTAATAGGCGTGATGATACCTTGTAAATGAGTTTTAAGAGTTGTAAACCTAAATAGTACGATGTTTTCTGACAAGAACACTATCTTCTGATGTCTTATGTGAACAAGTGATTTTTCAAACTGGAGCATAACATAACTTACGACTTTATTCGATTAAAAAAAGTAATATAAGCTGTATGTTTTAATTATTTGAAATTGTACATAATTTTGCAAATTTTCTTTATTAATTTGTAATTAAAATAAACAGTGTATTACATTTTTCAAAATTTCACCAAACTGCGTTACAGTTTGTTGGCGAAGCGCTCTATATCTAATTACACTAAATAATATATATCTATCTAGCAGGTACACTATAAATAAACAGCTATTTAGTTCTAATAAAGTAATAATTTTAGTTTTTGCTATTAATGACTTCAAGGTAAAAGAAAATAAAATAAAAAATTATTTAATTGATTTAAGGAAACACTCTTAACGTAATATTGAAAAACCATATTTGATACCGTAATATTTAGAATAATAGTAAGACCTTTTATCCTTCTTTTAGTTTTCTTACATATTAACGTAAATTTACTTGCATAAACATATAGTTACGTGTTGAGCATCTAATCGCCTCTGTGGTCTAGTGCTCTAGCGTTGGCGTTGACCACATGAGGTCCCGGGTTCGAATCCCGGGTCGGGCACTTAAAAAAAGTGTTTTTTCAGTTTTCTGAGAAACACAAAGTTGCCCGGGATTGGAAAGTGCCCGGTTGGTGATAGGCTTGCCACCTATCACATTGTGGGACCAAGTATCTTCGGCTAATCGTGGGTGCACTTGTTGTACCTCTGCCTACCCCTTCGGGGATATGGGCGTGAATATACTTGAGCATCTGTTACATGCTCTGATGAGTATAAAACAATGTCATCTTTTCCCAAATTGATACAATATTGAGTAAAATATGCGAAGATATTTTGAATGAGAATAGATGTAATGATAGCACGTGAATCTTAAGGTTAAATTACTCTTACTTCTATTCACCCAGAAAGAATATAGTATGAACTGGCCGTTTTTTTTTGGATGCATCCCAAACTTCGAGTGTTACCTATTATGACAATTCAAGAATTATAAGCTTATACCCCAGCACAATATCAATGCGAGCATTTTTCGAAGTGCTGTCTACGAAGTGCATCAAATTCTGTCGTCGATGGTTCGATTCTGACTCTCAGGAACGGAATTTTTAATGTCTTTGTCGTCAAATTCTATGTAAACAGCGTGTGGCTATTCTCCGGGTTCCAATTGATCCGTTCAAAGAAGTCACTCTATTGTCCTTATAACTCGCATTGCTCTCTTCCCATTGTATAAGTGCCTAATATTCAATTTATCCATATTATTTATATTTTACATTAATCCCCCCGTTGTTAAGACAGAAGACGAATAACGAAACACTAATTAAAGTATAAAGTACCTACTTATTATAAGTAGGAAAATAAGCGAGCATGGTTTTGAACAAATTCAAATCGTTATACATATATCATAAACTATTAGAAACCTATCTCTGTGGTACCTACCTATTTAAAATTATGAATGAAACCGGTATATTAAAAATAGATCAGCTTCTTAGGATTTCATAGCTCGAGATCTGATAAATACCCAATTTTCAGAAATGAGAGTAAAACCACGGACGTTTTTTTATTTCATAAGATAGCAAACAAGCAGATGGATCTCCTGATGGAAAGAGTCAACCATCGCTTATAGACACTAAAGATGTTAATGGTGCGTTACTATCTTGTGTCGAGGTCTAATGCCACATGCATAAGTTTACCGGCTACCTTACCCTCCAAATCGGAACATGACAGTGACTAGCTCTGATGCTATTGCGGCAGGAATAGGTAAGGCGCTGGTACCAGACTTGGTCGAATCGATGCAGAACTCTACCACCTAGTGGTCACGATGGTAGTAACGCGCATAGCCACTCGGTCGCCTTTTACGACCTGCCTGGCAGAACGGCAGTTTGCCTATTCTTCAAAGGAGCCCGGGACCAACACGGGGATTCTGAATTTTGAAAATTTTCACTTTCCTAGTGGGAAGTTAAAAATGAGATACTAAAGTAAAAGTATTTACTCACTATTAAATAGGTAGTTACTGCTTGAGTGGTTTGGAACCCTAACTACCAATCAACAGGGCTTGGGAACAGGTTATAATAATATTATGGTTACTGTCGTAACTTTGGTTTGGTTTCCAACAGGGACAAGCATTAATTTTGTTTGAAAAGCATGTATGTTTATATTTCTGGGTTTTTGATTAAATCACGATACCTAGTTCAGTATTTAAGCTAGAGATGCCACGAATAGTGATTTTGGTGAATATTTCGCGACGTATTTGTTTCATGGTGAAATTAGCGTGTACTGTGACTTGTTTACATTTAGATTGTTTATGCCTCATTTTCGGAACTCTCTTTTACATATCAATGGCATGTAACAAGATGAAAGCATTCATTGTTATGGAAAGAATAGTGCGGAAGATGCCCTATACATGGTTCGTGCAAATGTTTTCGCAAAGATGAATGAAAGACA
The DNA here is from genome assembly GCA_036924255.1 of Apodemia mormo. NCBI lineage: Eukaryota > Metazoa > Arthropoda > Insecta > Lepidoptera > Riodinidae > Apodemia > Apodemia mormo. The sequence continues at coordinate 43,604,587 of JAUPFN010000010.1, forward strand.
GAACAGGCTTGTGTCTAAGCTTAAGATATTTCTGGAGAGGGTTTCAGTGGGACAAGCTGAAAACACCAATTTATCCACTAAATCAGCCTTATGTCTTCATAGCAAGTAAAATCTAATTCTGTAGTCATTTGGAAAGTAAAGCCTAGTTAGTTCCGTAAAAACTGAAGGTACTAAGCATCTACGTTCCAACATCGCACAATACGCTGTAGGAAGCGGCTAAATCCACGCAATCTTGATGACTTATCATCTACCACCTTTCGATTTATTACACCAACAGTCAGACTAGAACAGCTATCGTCATATGATTCTTAACAGGAGGGCCAACAAAATTTCCAAAAGCAGATATCACATTGCGGACTAACTCTGTTTGTTCATGAGCAGTTGTGAATCCTTTTCATAGTTGGCTCACTCGCACGTATGCTTGAGGATAAAATAAATAAATATCGCTATACACATTGCATGCATGAATCTAATCCCAAAGTAAGGTAATTATTTGCTTGTGATATAGGTGTTAGTCAACGAAATAGATATATTAATATTCAAATACGTTTAAGAAACTTCCAAACTCAGAAATTCAAATGTGCTCATCACACAAATGATAGTCTCTGTTGAACATCCAGCCCTAGCCTTATCGATTACTTAGTCGGCGTCGCCATCCACTTGACCTACAGGGCGGTAAAGTAAAAAACCTAAATGAATTATTTAAATTTACATCTATATATATTTGCAGTTTTTGGGACACATTGCTCCTAGACACACTTCCGCTCCTAGAAAGCGAAGAACCAGTGATATCAGCCGAGGATACATACGAGATAATGTTGTGTCTGGAATTGAAATCCGAGGCGATCAGCGGGGAGAAAGCGGAACTACTACGACTGGCGTTAGCGAGAAATCTCGCTAGGACCTCTCTGATAGACTTTAGTTATGAGTGATTTAGTTAATTGTTTTTATTTTCAATCTTTAGGCACATACAGAACGACTGACTTATTGACAGTCCTATTGCTGTATTTCTAAATGTGTATTTTTGCAGGACTCAAAGATCTTCTCGAGACATAATGTTACATAGACTGGTGACCGTATAACAGTCGTAATCGTTGTTCTAAGCCAAAACATGGGGTCATCAGTTACCACCTTAAATTTTCAAAGTTGGAGAATTTAGAGTAAATGGTCATCTTAAAGATAATGTAATTTGTGATAAAAAAATAACTAACCGGACTAACATGTGATTACTGTACACGCCATATAATGTGAAATTATAAGTTTATTATTATTATTACAACGTAACTTTTGAAAACAAAGGACTGGAACATGCTTCTTGAGTCTGTGTTCCCTGAAGAATACAATCTGGGGATCTTCAAGAGAAGAGTGAACAGGTACCTTCTAGGGAAGTGCGTTCCATCTTAGGCCGCATCTTTGCTTACCATCAGGTGAGATCTTGGTCAAGCGCTTCCCTATCGATAATATTGTTACGAATAATCTAGAAGCGTGTAGAATTGGAGCGCGCGCGCGCTAACATTCTAGAAATAAAGGAAAGAGATAGCTACTCCTATTGTTAAACAAATAGTTCACCTGGGCTATGCCATAATGGACTTTGTGGGATATGGCATAAGGTTGAAAGTAGCGTGTACTAGGATTTATGACTCATAACATGTTTACGATAAGAAGTGATTCATTGTTTCCCGATACATTTAGATTTTTCTGGATTCAGCTAGGTCTTTCCCCTGCCTATAAATACAGAGATGTTGACAAACACAGGGCAGTTTTTATCAAGCGATCGAGAACGATACAGCAAGTGACTAGTGCGAAGCGAGAAGTGTTTGTTTGTGTAGTGTTCTAAGTTCAGTGATAGTACAGCAAGTGTTCTATTGTGTAGAGTGTATTTAGTATTACGTTGTGTTGTATTGTGTAAATACACGGATTTAATATAAGTGGTGTTTTTCTACAATTTCGAACCCGAGTACGTAACAATATAAAAAACAGCCGGACTTGCTACATGAACATATCTCAAGTTGAACCAAAACTAATTTATGGTTTAATTAATAAAAACTAGTGAAACTTGGATATATACCACTTTTTTTTTTTAAATACTTTTAAGTTTAATTTAAGTCAAAATAATATACTTGCGGACCATGCTATTGAATACGGCCAAAAGAAGTGCAAAATTGGAGTTATCAAATTACGTAAAGAAATGTGAATAGTGTTGCCGCTTCCAAATTTTTTTCCAGTATGAAAATTAAAACAAATGTTTTGTGTAATATTTTTTTTAATGAGATATGTTTTGGTTAAATATTTTTAATGAACAAATCACTAAATGCATTAAAACTTCTTAAATATAATGACAACATTGCAAAGGCGGCAACTAATAAAATGAATATACCTCATGTTTGTATTGATTTGTAATTTATATTAAAATTTTGTAATTGCTTTTGTAGTTTTTATTCATTTAGTTTTATGTACGGCGTATAAGGGACCGAAACTAACTGTACCGAAAAATTAAGTACCTAAATACGCAATTTTTACGTTCTAATCGTGATGACAATTTCATTTTTTGTGGGAAAAGCCAAATTTGTGTTTTGTTTTTTTGAACTAATTTTGAAAGAAAAGAGCTTACTCATTCTTAAAAGGTCGGCAACGCAACTGCAAAACCTCAGGTATTGTGATGGCGGCGGTGATCACTTACCATCAGGTGCACCTCCTGCTCGTTTGCCCACTCTTCTATAAAAAAAAAACCTTATTGGGCGTTGCAGAGGGGCACCCTAGCCGAAAAGAAACGTCCATAACCTTAAATAAAAGCGTAAGATTTTTATGTATAGTCAATGTATAATGGCAATACGTCTACGTGATGAGTTATTATTATTGCAGTTTGCTATTATTATTTTGATTTTTATTGATAAAAATCATCATAAAAAAATGTATATACCTTTATACCTGAAATAGAACTTAAAATAATATTTTATTATAAGAAGCAACTTCCTTCCTATGTGGTGTCCCACAACACCATGCGACTTTTTATTTTTACTCCACGCAATGTAAAGCGTACCTTGCTCCAACTCCTAATTGACATCCAATTCTTCAAGTTATTGGAAGTGCAAGATTGCAAGCAGGTGAAAGGAGCTAATATTCCCCCCCCCCCTTTCCCCCTAAACTAAATTCTGAATCCGAGCAGAGAACTTCAACATCATCCTTGTTAACTATGATAAGGGACAACTCAATTGAATAATCGCGCACATTGGATATCATGTAAGTATTGGACATGTTAATTTTATTTTTTAATTTTATAAGGTAGCAAGCAAACAGATGGTAACCCTCTTGATAGTAAGAGAAACCATCGTCTATGGACACCAAAGATGTTAATAGTGCATTGCTATCTGTGCGACGGGGTGGTAATGTTACATGCATAAATTTGCTAGCTACATTTACCCCCAAACTAGAACATGACAGTGACAAGCAATAACGCTATTGCAGCAGGAATAGGCAAGGCGGTGGTACCAAAACCCAGGTGTGATGTAAAACTCTACCACCTAGTTGTCAATGGTTTTTACATTTACAGCCAATCATTCAACTTTAGGAACTGCCTGGCAGAATGGTATATTATATCCATGTGGTCTATTCTTTAAAAGGGGCACAGACCAACTAGTGTAATATATTATTGGGCGTATTGTTAATAATTTGAACATGTTAATTATCTGTATTCCGTAAAAATCACATTTTGAACCGTTCTCACTCCTAAAAAGTTTATCATTAGGTTATAAAATTCAGCCTGATTGGCTGAATTTTATGTTTGTTACCTCAGATCTGTGATTTACGACCCGACTTTGAAAACTTTTTTGTATTTGAGAAGGTATAAGGTCAGTTTCGTGCCATTTAAAGTTGGGAAAGATCACATGCAGGGTTCTACATTACAGGGAAAGGGAAGTTGGATGTAGCAGTTTTACTGTGTTAGATCTTTTTTTAATATTAATATAAAAGATTTAACAAAAAATAAATTCTCAATTAAATTTCTGGAATTTATTTGAAACAAAAACAAAAATAAAAATTAATTAAAGTGGGAGGAAAACAAAAATATTTAATCAAATAATAATATAAATAAATAATATTGATAGCAAAGAATAATTTGGCAAATTGATCCAGTAACATAACACTAGGGTCTAAATGGGACATCAACGTCTATGTTTATCGATAGTTTCATTTTAGTGATCTGTAACTTGTTCAACTCTTTTTAGAAACTTTTCCCTATTAAGGGCGCCATATTCGACTCGTAACGAAAACTTCATGTTTTTAGTTTATTATCAGAGCATAATCGTAATAATGTGAGCAGAATATTCAAATGATATTACAGTTTTTGCAAGATTAAGTCTTGATTATTCATTTTACCGCAGGTTCAAAATTTGATCGGCAAACGATTATGCTCGAGGATTTATAGTGTTTTTAAAATAATTCTCCTAAGTAAATGAGTTCATATTAAACGGATTGAAAAAAAATCAATATATTGAACATAACCTTAATTCATATATAAGAAATATTTTAGGTTTCTATTGAAATACTTACAGGTGAAACAAAAAAAAAATTAAAGTGAACCAATTTTGTAATTTTTTAATATCTAACAATATTGTCGTCATTTTGAGTGTGTTACACGTTAGGATCATATATCCTGATGGATAAATCCATAAAATAAAATATTATGGCACATTACAATGGTTATATTCGTCCTGAAAGATAGCTCTGATGCCTATTTTTGTAAAACCCTTATACAGGATTATCTTCATTTTAAGTAACCATTATCAAAAGTTATATTCTTGCTCTGTAGTGCACTAAATAAAGACAATCTTGCAAAAACTGTAATATTCTTTGAACAATCTGCTCAAATTATTACGATATTGCTCTTGAAAAAACTTAAAAACATGAAGTTTTCGTTGCAAATTGATACACACTCTTAATGTGCCAGACCAATTTCACACACAAAAAAAAAGAAATCACAAATTTTCATGTTTAACTATTTCTTACAACATCTCATCCATAAATTATGTGAGGCAATTTTGATGTTTCTTTAACTTTTGGTGATATCGTGTGATTTTCATAAACCCCCTCCCATCCCTCTAATTACACATTCGAAAGTTTTCAAAATGCATATTAATTTGGAAAAATTACTAATTTGCTTGCAACCAATTTAGTCTCAATTGGTTGCAAGCAATTGAGACTAAATTGGTAGTAAAGTATATATAGTATTTATGCATTGCTTCTCTCTTATGAGATTAGCTGTGTAGTATTTAAATCATCAATTAGAAGTGAGGTAAATTAAATCATAGAGAATCAAATATTTATATATTACATCAAAAGGAACTATTAAAATTCCCAGTAAAATATTAACTAATCATATTTTAATGGACACACATGTTTCTCTTAATTTAACCAAGTTTTCCTTTAATTTTATAAACTGTTTTTTGTGGAAAAAATCATGTGATGTTTGCTGAGTCACCCCGCTCCTCTATGTATATGAGATTTTGCTTAATCCCTGCCTTAAATTCCTCATGTAATTTATGGATGTCCCCTTATACCTTATATAGCAAATTCACAATTGCAATGAATATTTTGAGGGTGAGGGTAGAGTCCAAGTTATTTTTACTTAATATAAAAAAAATTGAATACTTGTATATAACCTAAGTTACATGGAGACTATTCTAAATTGATTATTCAAAAAGGAAGTTCTTAATACAGTAGTATTTTGAACATTAAAAATAGAGTAATAAAATATAATTTCAACTCAGAAGAGTGTACATATTTCTTACATTTGTTACAAAGCTTATTGCTTAATTTTGATTTTTCTTAAAATATCTGCAGAGTACAGATGTTATTAGATCTCATGTAGGGTTGCCAACTGTTTTCACTAGAAATAAAGTATATTTAGTTCTGTAAACAAAAACAAACAGTATTTAAAAGAAATTACAGTACTTATGATCCTGAAAGTGGCAGCGTTGAAGCATTATGACATGTACTAAACAGAAAATTATTTGTCATCAAATTAACTGCCACTTTCAGGATCATTACTTATTTTATTTTTCAGGGTTGTTTATTTTTAAACAGGTCTATGGATACCAGTGATGCTGAAAACAGTATTATATTGTTTTTAACTTTAGTTGGGAACCCTAATCTCAGGTACCATACAGTAGCTATTGACTAATTTATTTAATAATATACATATAGACACAATTTTCATATTACCGTTGATATTTAACAAAAACAAAAGTGAAATGCTTAGTAAGGGATCAATTAGTGTTACTTTTCAACTGTTGGTAGGCAAAATGCATTCTAATATTTTGGCAAGCCTACTTAATTATCTCTTGAATTACGAGATTTCTAACATTTTACTCAATACAACATAATCTGGTATTTGCTCCGCAAGAGAAAAACTGTCTAGTGTTTAAAAACATTATTACTCTGAAATATCACACATTATTCACAGTAATAGTCAGTTCTTTTTCGCATAAAAACTCTCCATAGAACGTAATTCCTCCATTTTATAACTTAGAATCTTGTCATAGCCTTGATAGTGGAAGTGTCCAAAAAATAATTTTCCTTTTAACATGTATGGGAACCAAATTTTATCATCTAGCCACATATCGTCATAGGGTATATCATTTATATCAAACCATTTCGGTTGCATTTCTTCAGTTTCCCTTGGCTTGCCTTCATATGCAGTAGTCGAAAAAACTCTAACATCCATTAGCACAATCTCACCTTCAAACGTAAATTCTAAATGACCAATATTTTTCAAATCCTTTTTTTAACATTTACACAACATTCCTCTCGTAATTCGCGAACGGCTGCATCGATTATTGGTTCATTGTTTTCTACTTTGCCTCCAAATCCATTCCATTTATTCATGCCAAAACCACGCTTTTTAAATCCTAGTAAAATTCTGTTTTCCTCGCGTATAAAAACAAGGGTATATAGTTTTCGTAAAAGCATATTTACCTACTACAAATATTATAAATGTAATCTGTGATATTTACGGAGCTTTGCGTAAAGTTAACTTATTTCATTATTCAAGAGATAATTTAATATTTTAGGCAAATACACACTGAAGCAATCACTGACTAGGTTACTTATTTTATTTATATTTTAAAATTTTTGTTGAAATTCTAAATTAGTAAATTACCAAGAAACTTGATGAAAAGCTAAACGTATATTTAATAAAGCGAGCTTATAAGTTATCGTCACTGTCGTGAGTCGACTGTCAATGCTCAAATTTCGCGCCACTGTCAAAGTCAAACGCACGCTTTTCTTTTAGGCGCCTCATAGACTGGTCCAGTCGAGAAGTTGAGTTCCTGCGAATAATAGTTACAAATTTCTTAAAAATATGGTTGATGGCTTAAACGACTCGAAATGACATCTAGAAAAAGACATATTTCATATCGAATAATCAACGTATTTCTGAACACACATCCAAACGTTTGTTATTAAAATTTTCACGGTATAATTCAAAATTTTATTAGTGTTCTTTCTCTGTCCAAGCGGTCAAACTGTGGAACTCTTTACCGGTGGATACAAGCCACAAGGCAAGCGAAGAGCAAGACTAGCTTTAAAAAGATGGTCCATAATTTTTATTTTAAATCATGTTAGGAGCTAACAGGTTAAATATTCACTACACTGTATAAAAATATAGTTTTTGTTGTTGTTATTATTATTATTTTCTTTTCTTCATTATTTTAAGTGTTATTTAGCTTTCGTTTAGCTTTGTTATATATTTGTCATATAATGTATATTTAGAAGTTGTACCTTGTCCTAGTCGTTCTTTTAATTTGTTATATATAATATAATTTAGTTGTCTGGAAGAAACCAGACCAGACCGCCTTTTGTATAATTTGTGAACTTTAAATTGTATTACTAATTTAATCTTTCTTTTGTACAATAAAGAATATTAATAGTATTTCGATTTTTTTGGAAAAACGAGTGCTATATATATATATATATATATATATATTATATATATAGTTAGTCAAAATAGTCCGCATACCAATTTTTAGCTTTCTACCTTGAAAATTGCGAAATGCTCCATACAAACTTCCACCCCCCGTTAGCCGGGAAGTCAGGGATAAAAAGAGACAAAAATACCCTATGTCACTATCCATCCCTTTAACTACCTCCACTTAAAAAAATCACTTCAATTCGTTGCTCCGTTTTGCTGTGAAAGACGGACAAACAGACACACGCATATACTTTTCCATTTATAATATTAGTATAGTATCGATAACAGAAGGTTTATAAAAATCTTTCGTAAAAAATGATAAAACATGACTTTTTTATATTTATAGGTGGTAATCGCCATTAATCTAACAACAAATGCACAATCAAAACTACACTATTGTCCGTCAACAAATGCGTCATTGTTCTGGGGCTAATGCGCAGCGTAATGCTACTCCTCTATCTATAATCAAACAAAATTCCGAACTAAGAAGAGGTTATATATAACATGAAACAATTCTTAGAACACGTGTTAGTTGCTTCAATTTAATTTTGAATTGCCTGAGCAAACTGCTCGCACCAACAGGTAATAATTAGTTATTGTTGTTCATCAGGCTATCAGTTAATTATTGTCTCTTCAAAAAATGAAATATAGAATAGCCATTGATTGTTTTGTAAGTTTGCTTAATATACAGACTCGAATCGAGAATATACGTTTTCTTAATATTATATAGTAAACTAGCAAAAAGTAGAGCTTTGTAAGGGCCGCTAAGTTATATTACCTAGTAATATTCTTAGGAAAGTATTTTATGCAAATTACATCTTTAAATGTATCATGGACTTTAACATTTTTTAATGTATCATGGACTTTATTTATTATATTCGCATCAAAGGCGTCGTCAAACTTTGTATCTAGGGAGGCGCAGAAAAATAAAACCAAAATAAAAAATAAAATGTTTCTAAAATAAAATTTTTTAGTACTTATGTATAAGAAAAAATCTTTAAAATTTTCTTGATTTATTAAAAACACGATTTCTATAATTGTCAATGTTATCTACACAGAACAATTATTATAAAGGTTATCTATATATTTTACACCATATTTTCTGGTCTACCTATAATATAGTATCTACCTACCTATAATATGTAGCAACTCAAGATCTATCTCGCGCCACCACTTCGCTCTTGAAGTCTAATATTGATAGAAATCAATTTTTATTTATGGTAACTTTCTTGTAAAAGAGTTTTCTAGGAAAAATGAGTTTTAAAAATAAAAGTTGATCTTATAAAGAAAATTTATATTAATTAACCTTCAAAATTTTTAGAATTAATATTGGACTTACCGCAGGCACGAAGAATTGGCGGTAGAAACTCAGCGAATAAATTTTTCGAATTTTTCCCTCAGAGAAACTCTCGGGGCTCGATTCCCGAGTCAGGCAAATCAAAAATGCGGTTTTTCAGTTTGCTGATAAAAACAACGTTGCCCGGGATTGGAAAAGTACCCAGTTGGTGATAGACTGGTCACCTATCACTTTCTGTAATCTGTAAATGGTTGACCTTGTAAGCCATCCCTGAAACTTCCCGCTAAATTAACGTATTTTAAGCTCAAAATAGTAAAAACTATAAGCATAGGTTTTTTCAGTATAAACATCTATTTTGATAAAAATGGCAGTATATTGATTTTTGAAAAGCTGTATATTTTGGAAACGATGATCGATTTTGATCTTTCAAATGGCATTCAACTCAATTTAAATATTGCTTTAGCTGAAAAATCGGTAGGTTCAAAAATTTCGAAGCAATGTCAAAAAACATTTTTATCAAAAATTTTCGTCATTGATCCCAGAGATCCCAAACAAATTGATTGATTTTTATCCAATTAATGGTACGTTACGCAGTTTTTAAAGGAGAAAAGATGATAAGATTTTGAAGTCAATCGGTAAGTTGCCTGAAAGTTATTTCAAAAATATTAAGTAACTTTGCTATGGGTAATTTTAATATTTGAAAAGCTGTAACTTTTGAAAATAAGATTCGGTTTTGATTTTTAAAAGGGCATTCGACGTAATTTTTTTAGTATTAAAATATCGTAGAATACCAAAAAAATATTGGTTGAAATATTTCGAAGTTATGTCAAAAAAACACCTTTTTCAAAATTTTCGTCAACGATTACTTCCAAACGAATAAACTGATTTTGTGGCAAGTTTTTGTGGTAATTTTTTAAGGAATAGAGCTGATTAGTTTTTGTACTCAATCGGTAAATTAATCTGGAAGTTATTTAAAAAAATTCTGTTTCGCCACAATTTTTATTGGGTTTTTTCAAAATTTCTCAAAATCAAAAATGGTTCTTAAGACCACAAAACGTGAACATACAGCGAAAACTCCATTTTTGAAAATCGGAGCAAAATCAGTAACCTCCCTATCTACATACGTAGTGGGAAGTTAAAAAGTACAAGTGTTTTAATAGATTAATATAGTATTAAAATGGAGTGAACGAAAATGAATTATATGAAATAAAACTACTACGCCAAAGCTTAAGCCTAAAAGTGCGATATTTTTTCAGTAAAATGTACCACTAAAGGGCACAGATCGTCGCCTAGTGTAGCTTTGTAGCATTTTAACTCGTTAGTTTCATAATAGATGGCGTTAGCAGTAATAAAATTTTAATACAAAATGTATCTTCTATTTTTTTAATGTTTATGAAATATCATTTTAATGGTAGATAACATATCTAGACACGAATTTAAACCACCACGTCAAAGCTCAAACCTAAAAGTGCGATACTTTTTCAGTAAAATGTACCACAAAAATGCATAGAAAGTCGCCCAATGTGATAAACGGTTAGTTTTTAACCGACTTCAAAAAAAGGGAGGAGGTTCTCAATTCAGCCGGTATATTTTTTTTATGTATGTACACCGATTTCTCCGAGGTTTCTTAACCGAATTACATGATTCTTTTTTTGTTTGATGCGGAATAGTTTCAAATTGGTCCCATAGAAATTTGATTCAGGTAGGCCCAGTAGTTTTTATTTTAAGAGCATTTTTTTATTTATTGTACCTGTCTCGATGTCTGAAATCAAATCTCGCAAGTAAATTTGATCCACTTTCCGGTTACCGATAGAACTGAAATTTTGTATACGTATATAAATTGAATGACAATGAAATCTTATTATAACATGGAGCTGATCTGATGATAGAATCGGACGGTGACCACAGGAACTTAGTAATTAAATGGTTAAAAAAATCGGTTAATGTCAAGACTATTGAGTTTGGGCTCATTTGATACATGTTGAGGAACACTTTGGTGCTTGGTGGTGACTAGGATCCTGCAGGGTCTGATGATGAAGCTAGAAGGTGGTCATAGGAGCTCAGCAATTAAATGACACAACTCTATCGAATTTGGGCTCGTTTGATTAGTGTTGACGAGCATTTTGGAGCTTGGTGGTAACAAAGATCTTCCAGGGTCCGATAATGAAGCTAGAAGGTGGTCATAGGAGCTCAGTAATTTAATGACACAACTCTATCGAGTTTGGGCTCGTTTGATTCGGGTCGACGAGCACGTTGGTGCTTGGTGCTAACTAAGATCCTGCAGGGTCCGACGATGAAGCCAGAAGGTGGCCATAGGAGCTCAGTAATTAAGTGACAGAACTCTTTTAAGTTTGCGCTTGTTTGGTTGGTGTTGACGAGCACTTTGGTGCTTGGTGGTAACTAGGATCCTGCAGGGTACGATGATAAAGCCAGAGGGTGACCATAGGAGCTCGGCAATTAAATAATACAACTCTATCGAGTTTGGGCTCGTTTGATTCGTGTTGACGAGCACTTTGGTGCGGGTGGTAACAAGTTATAAAAGGAACTACTCTTGACAAAAGTCTTTGTTCTAAGTCTGTCAAGTCGGTCAGTTCAAGAGGTAAAGATATAACTTCCATGTTGTTCCAGTAGGCCTGAGAAGGAACTTTTCTTTTTTTTATGGTAGTCAAGCAAAAAAAAAAATCAAGACGTGCGTGTCTGTACTTCAGCATATTGATTTATGGTGGTTATAAAATTACGCTCGGTAATTGAACGAAGTCTTTGTGACGTCTGACGCGCTACCGCTAGCCGGTTCTCACGTGGCTGAGCTGACTCGGTTGCTGTACGGTTTCGTATCACTTCTAATCCACGAGCACTCTGCTCTGCGGAATTCTTAGCTAATCGCTCCTCAGTGAGATCGATTCTACGAGCCTTCTGCTCGGCAGACTCGTTCGCTAGGCGCTCAATAATGAGATCAACTCTATTAGCTTTCTGCTCAAAAGACTCATTCGCTAGACGCTCTTGGATCTTACCGAGTCTAGAAAATATATACTTTTCAAAAGTTTCTTGACGTAAACGTGATTATATGTATGCTTTCATGGCCAACAAACGTTTTTCACGATCTTTAATAGTATCACAAGAACGTGACATTGTGTTTCGATGAGTATTTTTACGGAGACGACTACCTACTTTTGTTCCCTTCCCGTTTCTTGAGATCTATATTTTTAAGGCGCGCAGTACCTGTTGTAGGTCTACCCATAAATAGTTGACAATACAACAATACACTAAAAAGTATTAAATAAAAATAACTACGTTAAAAAAACCGACTTCAAAAACTAAAAAGTCAAAAATAATAAAGATTTAATATTAATTAAATACTACCTATTATTTATATGAGCTATTTACTAATAAGTTTGAAGTTGGTGCCAAGCCTTAAACAAATAATAATATTTTAATCACTTAAATGAATACGAGCAAATTAATACAATGAAATTCCTACTTTAAAGATTAAGATACGTAAATAAACCCAATAAAAAGCATTTACCTAAGTCTTTATATTATAAGCAGCTTCAATCAATACGAAGAATAATAAAAAAAATATTACGAAAATTTCTAAGTAAATGGTCATATGAATTAATGTAGCATTATCAGTTAAGCTGAAACGCATCAAAAATTTTAATTTAAAATTTATACCACATAATGGTAGAATATGTTGGTAGCTTAATTAATTTTTAACAACTTGTAAAACCTATATTCTTGCAAATAAATATTTTCTTTCTTTCTTTCTTTCAAAAATTTTATGTATTCACGACGTCCGTCAACGAAGACTGCCCGCGCGTGCCTGCCAGCGTAAGTAAATTGGCTTGGCACCGACTTCAAACCTATTAGTAAATAGCTCATATAAATAATAGGTAGTATTTAATAAATATTAAATCTTTATTATTTTTGACTTTTTAGTTTTTGAAGTCGGTTTTTTTAACGTAGTTATTTTTATCCTGATAGTAATATTATATAATCATCGTTACTCTAACGCATCATCTAACCCTGTTTTATGAAATTATCAATGTTAGTAGCTTATTGTAGATTTGTAAACAATCTGATAAATTCTTTATGATTACTTTAGTGCTACGCAATTGGTAGAATATATTTTTATTAATATCATAAGATAGCAAACAACAGATGGCACCTCTGTTGAAAGAGAAACCGTCGCCTATAGGCACCAAAGGTGTTAATGGTGCGTTTCTATCTGTGTGTCGGGATGGCAATGTCACCTGCATTAATTTACCGGCTATTTTATCTTTCAAACCGAAAACCTTTTCCGCCGTGTTGGTCCCGGCCTCCTTTGTAGAATAGGCCAACTGCCGTTCTGCCAGGCAGGTCGTAAAAGGCGACCGATTGGCTATCGAGTCACTACCATTGTGGCTACTAGGTGGTAGAGTTCTGCATTGTCTCGCCCGAGTCTGGTACCACCGCCTTACCTATTCCTGCCGCAATAGCGTCAGTGCTTGTCGCTGTCGTGTTCCGGTTTGGAGGGTAAGGTAGCCGGTAAACTTATGCATGTGGCATTAGATCTCGCCACAAGATAGCAACGCACCATTAACATCTTTGGTGTCTATAGGCGATGGTTGACTCTTTCCATCAGGAGACCCATCTGCTTGTTTGCTATCTTATGATATATAAAAAAAAAGAACACGGAAGAATTGATACTATTGTGGCAGGAAAAGATAAGGCGGTGGTATCAAATACCTGGGCGACTCTTTACAGAACTCTACCACCGATTTGTCACGATGGTAGTGACACGTATTAATAGACAATCAGTCGCCTCTTACGACCTGTCTGGCAGAACGGCAGTTGGTCAAATCTTCTTCAACACGAGGAAAAATATCGGTGAAATTATTAAACATATTGGATATTACATTTTATTGTTATTCTTTTTTTCGTCGACAAACTGCATTTGTAACATAATTACGAACATATTATTGTTGTAATTTGTAACAAGCAAATGTAAATGTTGTTATGTTAATTGGTGAGATGGATGACCCTAAATATCACCTTTTGTTGCCAGATTACGACTGCCGCATGTTTATTTTCGATAACCGATAGCTTTAGGTAGTTATCCGAGACGCGGGCTGTAAACACATTTATCAAACTCAGAACTGCTAATCAAGAATTTGATGATAAACCTCGAAAAACCCTCAATTACACTTTCATTCGACTCAGTATCGAGATGTCATCTGTCCCAAATAAACACTAGACCGTTATTCCTCTGAACCTGTAGAAAAACAATCCAACAAGCCGTGGGGTCACGCAGTCCAAATATAATGCAGTGATAAAAGATAACACAGTCATTTAGGTGATAAAGATAAGAAACGAGTTAATTCATTTGTTAATAAATATCGATAAAGGGTGAGTATCTAACAACGGCAATACCTAACACGTAATTAGTGCAAATCGCGATGCTCACAACGTGGTACAACCACAACACACAGTAATTAGCTAATTATATAAATATAACACAAGTTTGATAATCAGTGTTTGTTTGGCCACATTGTTAAATTAAAAGTCGTATGTAAGAAGTATGAATTAATGATCTTTTTTTCACTAGGTATGTTATCTTTATATATAAAAATCAATTGCTGTTCGTTAGTTTCGCTAAAACTCGAGAATGGCTGAACGGATTTGGCTAACTTTGGTTTTGAATTAATTGTTGAAGACCAGGGAAAAGGCAGAACTACGTTTGCTGGGTCAGCTAATTTTTATATAAAAAAGACGGCTAGGCGTTATTTGTACTTGCATAAATAGGGTTATTTACCACCAAATAATATTAACGGAATTTATTTGTGTTATTTGTTTAAATATAATGTCATATCTAATATATTAGATCACACGTAAACGGACACTTCCTGGGACATCAATACATAGTGACGTACTTATAAGCGCTTTTACTGTTTTATTTCTAAAAAATCCTGTGCGACAGTGGCGCAACCACTCTTGGACGATTTTACGTGGACACTTTTATTCACAGAGACTGACTTCCTTGTCACTACAGACTCCTACCTACCTATGTAAGTCTATAAGAAGCGGTGTCTCGATACCGAGCCCAGACTACTACAGATGCTAATACCGAGGCATCTACGGCATCAAAGCATTGACCTCTAAATATACATCAAAGCCGTGCCGCCACTGACGGGATGTGGTGTTGTCAGTTTATAATATTTGGGAAAATTAAAAGACAAGTTACTTAAAAACCTTTAATCTTCTACCAAATAACTTAGTACCTACGTTTAGTTACGTTTTAGATAGGTTATGTAATTCGCAAAAGGTCAATGATTGGCTACAGATGTGACTACCGTTACTACGCAGAGAAACGAACACGATTTTTTAATATAAATAAGCTAAGTAAAAATAATGTGGGTCTGTATAACAGTGTCTTAGCTGAACCAACATCTGGCGCAGCTGGGATGCTGTATACATTTATGTAAGCAATCTAGATCTAAGACAAAGTTATAAGTTTCACTTAGAATAAGTTACGATGAGATTGACATTTTCATTATATGAAAAAAACTCTATTAAATAAAAGAATTAAAAAAAAGACTACCGTTACTACCAACATTACTACTAGATGGTAGATTTTTCGCAACGTTTCGTCCGTGTTAGGTAACACCACTTACAGCGTCAGTAATTATCATTGTCGTATTCTCGTTTGAAGGGTAAGGTAGTCGGTAAACTCGGTGGCAGTACCATCCCGTCTTTCGAATAGCACGTTTGTTCGCTCTTACATACAGTTTATTACATTATAAATTTGTAATGACCCAACACGATTAACCAGTGGGGGAATACTGTTTGGTAAAGTATTAACAGTTTCTTTAGAGGAAGTCATTGTATCAGCGGCTAATCCGTTTTGTTGCTGATGGTCATGCGCAGTGGCGACTGTGATCCTTCGGGTGGTCCACTTGCTCGTACGACCATGTCTACACCCATGAAAATCAGGTTATCATAATGCTACTTTTACTATTTAACCTTATTATATTTCGATTACAGAAAAATATAAGCAAACGCAATGTCCTGTCTAAGTAATCCATGTCCAGAAGCCACCAACGGAATCGCAGGTGGAACTTTCTTGAACCTAGTGACGCACCTCTTGGCAGCACAGTGCCTTATCAGTGAATCTTGGCCTCAAGACCAGAAACATCGAGTGTCAGGTAAATATAAGATCTTCCTAAAATAGTTGATCAAATTGACACAGTGTTTAAAACGATATGCCGGGTTCTTATAGTCAACTATACGTCATTCGGAACATGACCATTAGCCACGAATTTAACAATAACGAGGCGTTTCACAAGTTGTTTTATTTGGAGATTTGGTAATTTGATATTTATACAAAAAGTTTTAGTTTATGCCTCATAGAAAATGTTACTACTCGTAACTAAAACGAGTCGTTTTACTGAAATAGGAACCCGGCATTAAAATACTATTATTTTTAAATTTTACGAATCTACCTATTAGACCGGGATCCCAGGAACAAACTTTTTTTTGATTAATAACAAGCTGAATTTTTGTGAACAGCTTCGTTTTGACGATACAACCATCTTTTCTATCTTCAAAAAATCGCGAATCGGGTAACTAATAAATATAGATAAAAAAGAAAACTTTAGAGTTTTGGATTAAGCAAAGTTTCTACTTTACGTGTAGGACAATGTTATCCTTGAAAAACAATAATAATTAACAAGTTGTTGTGAAAAAATTAGGTTGTTATTAAATTGATTGATATCGATTTAAACATCTCATAATTCCGAAACTTTAGAGTGGAGGACTCGCGAGAAAAACCATCGAATATGTAGGACAAAAGTTTCCGCGGGAACCCGCGGGGTTCACCTAAAACTTTTAGAATTCAGCGCGCTGCACGATGCAGTTAGTGTTTTACAATGGTTTTTATCCATTAGGCGTAAACTTATCCGCTCCTTTAATCGGAGCGTCATTTTTTAAGCTTTACGTTATTTATAAACTGTGTGCTTTTGGAACTTATCTTTCTAATTCGTAGTCTCGTGTAGCAAGAGCTTTTTAATAAAAAATATTAAATACTATATATTGTAAACTGTAAGAATTTAAATAAGGCTGCTGATAGAATTACTTACGTGCCTCGTGTAATTCGCAAACATTAATATACATATGCCATGACAAGTAGTGTAGGAACTATAAAGTAACAGCTGGAGTGGTTATTACGTATTATTCACTACTAGCTGTTACCCACGACTTCGTCCGCGCGGACTTCGTTTACCTACTGCGCACAGCTCCTCCCCCGTAGGTGATAGCGTGATAATATGTAGCCTATATGTTGACCCGACTTGTTAGTAATATTCATGCAAAATTTGAAGTAAATCCATGCTGTACTTTTTGAGTTTACCCCGGACATACATACAGACAAACAGACAATCAGATAAACAGACATAGACAAACAGACAAAAATTCTAAAAACTATTTTTGGTTTCGATATCGATTGTAGATCACGCTCCAAGTATTCTTTTAAAAAAATATTCAATGTACAGTTTTGACTTTCCTACGATTTTATTATATGTAATATAGATCATACTATATTTCATCCAGTAGGTACGAATAACACAGAAGTCACATTTTTAGCCGATCATTCACCATTTGCGAATTAGTTACTTATCTAAAACTTAACTAAACTTTTTTGGCAGAAGTTAACCTTTTGCCAAAAAAGGTTTGTTAGATAATTAATCTTTCAATTACCTATTGATTTTAATTTCCTATCACATTTACCTGTATTAGGACCACCTATATCATAACTGTTATCGTATTACAGCAAGAATTAAAAAAAAGTTACTTAATTTATATCATAATTTTAATTTTATGTCATAAGATAGCAAGCAAGCAGATGGCTCTCCTGATGTAAGGAAAAAACATCGCCTGTAGACATTAAATATGTTAATAGGGCGTTGTTATTCGAGTGACGAGATGGCAATGCCATATGTATAAATCTATATAGAGTATAAGGCAGCCGTTACCCTCCAAATGAACACGATAATGACAAGCATCGACGCTATGCAAGAGTAGGTAAGGCGGCGGTACCAAACACCCGGGCGGGCATTGTGGAAATCTTCCACTTAGTAGTCACGATGGTAGTGACACGCACCTATAGCCAATCGGTCGCCTTTTACGACCTGCCTGGCAGAACGGCAGTTGGCCTATTCTTCAAAGGAGCCGGGACCAACATGGGGTATATTATAGATATGTTATTTTAGTCACAAAATATTTAATACAATATTTAAAATGCATCGAAAATTACATTTTAATGCTGTGACATTACTCAAACTCCTGTTGTAGATTTTCCTGACTTCTTGAGAAACCCATTTGTATTATCACCCTTACTATATACTTCCAGGACATAAATTTGACCTTCAATTTTTGGTAGGTCATGAGAAATTTTGAGAATTGTCATTTCTAAATTCATAGCAAGTACTTTTTATGAAGGGCAGATTTTTAGCAATTTCACTAATGTCTCTTGTAAATGTTGGATAAAATACCCATCCTACTGAATTTACTACTCGATCTGATTATGGTAGTCTGATATAGCAAAAAAAGCAACGCACCATTAACATCTTTGGTGTCTATAGGCGATGTTTAACTCTTTCCATCAAGAGACCCATATTCTTGTTTGCTATCTTATGACATATAAAAAAATAAGTGCTATTTCAAAGATGAAATTATTTAATTTTTGCTATTTTCGACGAACTATTTTTATGACTACCACGACGCCACCGAAAAGAAAGACGGCAGTTTAATGAAAATATAAAATTCAGCTCAGCTCCGAATAACAATGAAGTCACCCAGTGACACAATTCTTCAGCTACATCTACCACACTTTCCCTCCACGTCAGCGGCAAATATGAAAGCATACGAAAGTTTATGCACTAAAAGCATGTTTCATTTCGCAACCGAAACTTCTTCAGGAAAAACGAGCTCTTCTTCGCTCGACGAGAGTGAAAGTGATATGCACACTCTTGTCGAGTGAAAATAGGGTTTCTTTTTGTTACAGAAAGTATTATCTGCTTAGCTGTGTTTATCTATTATAATATACGAGTGTAAATTATACTCATTTATTCATTCAATGAAATCATAAATGTAAAAGAATATAATTTTGTGTTTTCAGATGGAGATGTCTTTGATTTTATCATCGTGGGATCTGGCACCGCTGGTTCTATTCTCGCAAATCGATTGACACAAATCGATGAGTGGAAAGTCTTACTTATTGAAGCGGGAGGAGATCCGCCCATAGAGAGCATTGTAAGTGTCGAAATTTTACCTCCCTTGAGACAGTTAAAATATTTCAACTACTTTATCTGTTTGACAAAAACTGCATTCTATACTTGTCTTACGTCATTGAATCTTATGAGAAATTTCCAAGATTCTGTAAATATGTAAACAGTACTGACATTTAATTTGAAAGATAAAATCAAATTAAAAATTTGACTGTACACACATATCTACTTTTGCTTGTCCCTTGACAAGGGTCTAAAATAGAGATACTGCTCTTATAATTATGTGCAATAGCTCATTGGATCCGGAATGACGCCTAAAAAATGTGCTAAAAGCGTGTATTAGCACATAAAAAATTATAAAAAAGTTATAAGCAATTAAAGATGCGAAAAAAATGGCATTTCGTTTTTGCCAATATTTCATAAACTATAAATATTTAAGATATTTCAAAAAAACGATTCGGAAAGAGGAGGAAATTTCCAAGAAAACTCTTAGATCCCGAATTCTATCTTCATTATTTATAATTTTAATTTAACGCTGAAAATGGGTCTCCGCACAACATTTTTAGGTTGCGCGCACGGCCTCAAAATCGAGTATGACACATACATTAATTTATTTAAGGTATTTAATATTCTTTTTTAAATTAAAAAAAAATATGATGTATTTTGAACACTATAAATAATTTATTTCCGTTGAAAATTTTACTTAAAATTAATTTTTCAACAAGTTAAATGATTGTTAAGTA
The DNA here is from genome assembly GCA_036924255.1 of Apodemia mormo. Taxonomy (NCBI): domain Eukaryota; kingdom Metazoa; phylum Arthropoda; class Insecta; order Lepidoptera; family Riodinidae; genus Apodemia; species Apodemia mormo. Next base: position 43,624,852 of record JAUPFN010000010.1, read on the forward strand.
ACAAAATTTTCTCGTACTTCCGTCTTAATTGTAAATGAAAAAAAAAAAAATGTTTAAATAATTATCGTAAAAATATTTCGCTTCGTGGAGCCTTTTTTATATATATACTTAACAATGTCACGCCATAAAAGTTAAAAAAATATTCATACTTTGCTTATTATAATTATTGTACTTTAACAACATTGCGTGGGTTTTTTAGTTTTTGTTAAAGAACAATATTATTTTTTATATTATAAGACAACAAGTAAATGGGTCTCCTGATGGAAAGAGTCAACCATCGCCTATAGACACCAAAGGTGTTAATGATGCGTTGCTATCTTGTGGCGAGGTCTTATGCCACACGTATATTTATACTACTAGATACTGTCTACTGAGATATAAGCTTATCTCAGGCAGTGCTAGTCACTGTCATGTTCCGGTTTAGAGGGTAAGGTAGCCTACCCTCTAAACCGGAACATGACAGTGACTAGCACTGACGCTATTGCGGCAGGAATAGGTAAGGCGGTGGTACCAGACTCGGTCGAGCCGATGCAGAACTCTACCACCTAGTAGTCACGATGGTAGTGATGCACATAGCCACTCGGTCGCATTTTACGACCTGCCTGGCAGAACGGTAGTTGGCCTATTCTTCAAAGAAGCCCGGAACCAACACGGGGAAAATAATTATTACAATAATTACAATAACTTTAATCACATTAATTTTAATCTCATTCCATCATCGGACATCGCGTCAAGTTTGAAATTCCATCCTCACAATCTTGATTTCTGGAAATCCACAACTGTGCGTTTCTCTCGACACTTTTCGCCTCGCACTACTTTGTTGTGGAACCAATTACCGGCAGGGGTGTTTCCAAACGGATACGACTTGGGGGCTTTCAAGAAAAGAGCTTACCCATTCTTAAAAGGCGGGCAACGCAACTGCGAGACCTCTGGTATTGTGGATGTCCATGGGCGGCGGTGATCACTTACCATCAGGTGTACCTCCTGCTCGTTTGCCCCCTCATCTATATATAAAAAAATACAAAAAAATATTTATTATTATTACAAAAAATGTCAATAATTATTGTAAGCAAAGCATGAATATTTTTTTAACTTTTATGGCGTGATATTGTTAAGTATGTAAATAAAAAAGACTTCACGAAGCGAACAATTATTACGATAATTATTATAACATTTTTTTTTAATTTACAATTAAGACGGAAGTACGAGAAAGTTTTGTTAGTTAACAATCGTTTAACTTGTTGAAAATTTTATTTTAAATAAAATTTTCAACGGAAATAAATTATTTATAGTGTTCAGAATATATCATATATTTTTTTTTAAATTTAAAAAAGAATATTCAAAACCTTAAATAAATTAATTTATGTGTCGCTTTTGAGGCCGTGCGGGCAACCTAAAATTATCGCGCGGAGACCGATTTTCAACGTTAATTAAAATTATAAATAATGGAGATGAGTTCCGGGATTTCTTAAGAATTTCCTGTTCTTTCCGAAACTTTTTTTGAAATATCTTAAATATTATTGGTTTATGAAATATTGGCAAAAAACGAAATGCCATTTTTTTGTCATCTTTAATTGTTTATAACTTTTGCAATTTTTTATGTGCTTACGTGCTAATACACGCTTTTAGCACATTTTTCTAGGCGTCATTTCGGATCCAATAAGCTATTACACATAATTTTAAGAGCACACTTTTCAACTTGTCGCGCAGACTAGTAGGCAGAGGGAATCAAGTGTCATAACATAACCATCCCTATAGAATTTGATTATTTGAATTTTTATTCTTATAAGTATTTTTTAAACTTAAAAAATATTACTCTGTTTCAGATCCCGAACTTTTCTCCAGCCACACATAGAAGTAACCAAGTATGGCAGTATTACACAGAAGTTGATGAAAATACTAACAGAGGTTGTGTTGATGGCAAATCATTTTGGCCACGAGGAAGAATGCTTGGTGGCACTGGATCGATTAACGGTCTTTTGCATATGAAAGGAAGTCCTGGTGACTATGAACCGTGGCACTTAGACAAAAATGATGGCTGGGATTGGGATAATATTAAAAAATATTTAATGAAAAGTGAAAAAGTTATAGATCCATATATCCTAAATGATCCTGATTTAAGAAAAAACCATGGAACAAATGGAGAATTTGTAGTAGACCAACTTAATTTCACACACACTGAAATTGTTAATAGGCTTTCTAGTGCGTATAGGGAGATGGGTCTTGAATATCTGAGAGATTTAAATGGATATTCACAAATAGGTTTTGGAAAAATACGTGGAGGTAATTTTAAAGGACAACGTGTAAGCACAGCTACTGCTTTTCTTAACCCTGTAAAAGATAGAAAGAATTTATACATTTTAAAAAGCACTTTCGTAAATAGAATAATAATTAAAGATCTAAAGGCAACGGGAGTCCAGGTAACAATGGATAAATATAAAGAAGCTGAATTTTACGTTTCTAAAGAAGTGATTGTAAGTGCTGGAGCCGTAAATACTCCGGTGTTATTAATGTTATCGGGTATAGGTCCAAGAGAACATTTAGAAGAAATGGGTATTAATATAAAGGTCGATTTACCGGTTGGGGAAAATTTACAAGATCATGTGAGAATTCCAATACCAGTAACAATTAATACCGGAGCAAAAGAAAAAGATGAAATTTATTGGCATAAAGCAACTGCTGAATATTTACTGGACCAGACGGGCCCACACTCAACTAATTATGATCAACCCAACATAAACGCTTTTTTATCTGTGTCTAAAGGAAAAAAACTACCAGATGTACAGATTGATCATAATTATTTTGTTCCTAATACTTCTTATCTTTACTCAGGGTGTAATAATATAATGTCTTTTAATGACGAAATATGTAAACAATTTCAAGATATGAATTCAAAACGTGAAATGATTTTATTTTTTGTTTCATTGTGTAGGCCATTTTCTAAAGGCATAATTAAGTTACGTTCATCAAATCCCACAGATTACCCGAAGATATATTCTAAATATTTTAGTGATGACCGTGATATGAAACTATTTGTTAATAGTTTAAGACGTGTAGCACAAATAGTCGATACCGAAACATTCAAAAATATAGATGCAAAACTTGAGAGGATTTTTTATAAGGATTGTGATCATTTAGAATTTGCTGAGGATAAGTACTGGGAATGTATGGCTAGAACTATTACTTACAATGTATATCACCCTGTTGGTACTGCAAAAATGGGGAAGACCAACGACAAAACTGCAGTTGTTAACAGCAGATTGAATGTTCATGGAGTAAAAGGGCTGAGAATAGTAGATGCAAGTATTATGCCAACAATAACAAGTGTTAACACAAATTCTCCTGTAATGATGATTGCTGAACGGGCAGCAGATTTTATTAAGTCAGAGTATAAAAAAATTAAAATAAATGATGAACTGTAAAAAAATTGTTTTATTAAAGGTAAAACAAGCTACATTGTAACTTGCAGGTTGGATAATGTTGTAATGGACGTAAGGGTAATGCGTACGTCATTAAAATTAGAGATAGGTTAAGCCCTATATCAATAGATAGGCTAAAGCCTGCTTACCTATTGAATGAGGAACCGGTAAACGAGGATGATGCAATCCCTAAACGCACAGCTAGCGTCAGAATTGTTAAAAAACGTATTCGATTTTTGTAAAATTCGCATAATAATTAGATTGATTACATTTGATATAAAAATTAAATTGCATTACCCATGTTTACCGTATAAACATGCAGCAATTTGCTATATTTGTAACTAGGTTAACTGTATTTGACTAGACATTTTTATTTAATCATGTCGGGGTCACCAATTGTAGGTGACATCCGACTCCGGGGATATCACTACTTATATAACTAATGTTCAGAGTTATTGACTGAGATTATAGGGATATAAAAGAAATTACTGCACAGTAGGTATATAATATACGTCACCCTACGTGCGTCTACGGTTCGGTGTTACAACTGACTGGTTGCGACTGACTGCCTGGCTGTACACGCTAACTTCACACCTTACAAAATTACTGTGTCCCTACATATTATAGGCCACGGTCACAAGAAATACTTGTATACTCTTTGATCTATATGAAATCAAGCGTGTCATTTTTTGACAACCGATGGCAATGGTATTCAAGCGCAGAAAATAAAGAGTTTATAATCACTATGATCACAGAAAACATTAAACAATTATGAAAGAAAGTCTTTTTCACTAGAGATGAGACATACTGGCGATAATACGTACTGAGTTTTATGAGTACGAGTAGGAGTACGTGCAAATACGGGTCCGTAATTTAATTTCGAGAGTCATGTGTTCAATTAATGGAAAGTCGACTGAACGATTGTTCGAATGGAATGAATTTAAGAATTATAAAAAAAGATTTTTCGTCACATGTTATTTCATCCATAATCAAGAAAATCAAACACGTTTAAGATATTGTACGTTCTTCCTGTAGATTCAGAAACATGAAATTTGGTGAAAAGGAATATAGTAAAGCACAAATGAAGGGAAAATATTAATTATAAAAAAACCACATTTACTTCACTATTTTCGCACAAAATTAACGCAACCAGAAATGTTTTCTGTAGTTTAGGGTTACACCGTTACTACTGTAACTCCACTAATAATCCAAACATAAAATAATAAACATTAAACGTGGTTTTCTTTTTAAAATGGCAAATGTAAGCCATCGAGCTCATAAAGTCAAGCCTGTCCATTTGTTCCTTTTGATTGATTTGGAAACATCCAACAAAGCGGATTTGCAAAGAGGTATGCATATAGAGCTAGGTATAAGTGAAAAATCTGAGTCTACAGAAAGAACGTACGATATCTTAAACGTGTTTGATTTTCTTGATTATGGAATAAATAACATGTGACGAAAAATCTTTTTTTATAATTCTATTTCAATTATGAAACTATATTTCGGAAAAAGGCCGTTTTTTCGATTAATACATATTCGACGAAACGTTCAATCGAAGTAGCGTTTGGCGATAAAAGGTTGTTTGACTCTTACTGAAATTCCAACTTATTACAATTGAAATATTCCCTTCATACGTTCACAGGCTTATGACTGACAGCCTTTTGGAATTTTTAATGTATGTATTATAATATGACCTTAAAGCTGGCGTATTTAGCAGTCGCCCTTCGCAGTGTACTTGTCCCAAATCTCAAAGGATTAGTACATTGTATATGTATTCACGGACGCGTACGCGTGATACTTTTAAATACTCGATACGCTTTTGCCTCTTTGACATTGCTAAGTTGTATGCGTAATCAGGGATGCGTTACATAGGTACTTCTAAATACTCGAAACTCGTATATTCTATGACTGAATACCTAGTTTGGAGACTTCTTAGTTGAAACCTAGTATAAAAACCTGTTCCCGTATATACGTCCATCTCTATTTTTCGCTAGGGCTTTCCATCATCTAGGTCTGTGGTGGCCTACACAGAAAAAACTTTATAAAAATCTCGTGGTGGCCTACATGTAGTTTAAATACAAGAATATATAAACAGCAGTTTACTGTTTGAAAATGTTTCTATACCAATTTATTTACCTATGGTTGCTAAAGACATTTAGTTTGACAAATGAAATAATATCAAAAACAATGCTATGTCTCTGTATATTTGTTTACATTTTCTAATAATTTTAATGTTTACTCCAAAAGCTATCCCAGTGGTATACGTTGTAGACAAAGGTATTTTGCCTTTATTAAAAAAATCATCAGGACTAAGGTTTTATGTAGACATAGAAAACGATAGCCGCAAAACTGTTTGTAGAATTCATTCAAGACCGGAAAAGTGTTGTATAAAAGATATGAATAATGAAGATTGTAATATTTTTGAAATGTATGGCGAAGTAAGAGAGTTTATAGAACCGAAAGATCGTAATACGCTGTTTTATATTTTACCAGTGGTCCAGCAGTATGATATAGTTGGGTATTGTGATGTATTACTTAATTATTATTGCGTGAGAAAACAAGGACAGCTTAGAGTAAGAATTCCATTTGATACCAGTTTTCAAAGAGCATCTGATAGATTATTAGAACATTACTCTGACACAAAAAGGAGCAAATGTGAAACTATAGACCTTGATCCACTAAATAATTGTTTGCCAGTTGATTGTGGCCAAAAATATTTAGGCATGAGATCATTTTTTGATGCCAATGTAAATAAATGTATAGATACACCGGCGTGTGTGGGGGATGTGAAAAATGAAATGCCAAGTGTTATATACGTACCCAAAATAAACATTTGTAGAGATCTAAATCTTCCTCTTAGTGTACAGGATATTTATGCGTTGAGTACAGGTTTGGGGACGATTAAAACTCCAGTGAGATCCATTCATAAAGTTAATGTTGAGATAAAATCTAATTGTTCCACAATATCACAGAACCTTTATTTCCTCAGAGATTTGATGTATGGGAAGTTTTGTCCTTGCTTAGAGAGAGAGAATACTAATCCTGATTTTAGTAAATGTTGTAAATCAGCAATATTGTCCATCATTAAGTGTGTAGGAAGTATATGCTTCGTCCTTTTACTTCTTTTATGTTGTAGTAACTTTCTCATGTGGACATACAAAAAAAAGTTAAGTGGTGATTTTAAAAATTTGTACCAGACACTGTGAAAATAAACTTAATCGAAGAAAAAATATTAGAAGAAAGAAGTCTGAAGATGATACAGAAATAAGAAATACGCTCCTGCGTGAAATTCTAGTGAGAGATATGCCCGTGGAGATGAGAGAAAGTGTTGTTAGTATTTGTGAGAGAATGGAAAATGAAGTTAAAAAGAAAAAGCGATATAGAAGAACAGACATTGGAAGTCAGATCAGTTTACAAAGAGATAAAAACTGCAAAAATCAAAACAAAACATCAAGTTCATCTTCAACAACTTTACTGAAAGCCAATAAAAGTTATGTTATGAAGTAATTTATTTTGCATGTTTATTTCATTATTATTTAACGTTATTTAATTGATATTAAGCATAACTTGTCGGCTCGCGTATTTATCTTGTATATGAATAAATGTCACAAAAGGTTACGACAAAAGGCATACCTTTAAATTTTTCTTCTTGCGATTTGTGTGCGACACATCTTGTGTCACATATTTTAGGCAGACTATAAGAAAAATATTATTTTTGGCTATAAATACTAATGATATGGACGGTGTGCTGTCATTTGTGTGGTATTAGTTTTAATGTTAACATACAGGTAAAACGCGGCAATGGGGATAGTCACTCTTCTCATCAATCGACAAATCGGTAAATCGTAGTGAACCAGGAAGTCTATAGACGTTCAGTTTACTTTGCTTACTCCTCAAGGAAACCAGACGTGATGAAACTTTTATAACTTTACCCGGTGCTCCACCTAAGCTAGAGTAAGCCAGTAACACGCAATGATCTTAGTGTGAAAAGAACACACAAGGTTATGCTGTCATTTCGGGTGAATCGAGAGAATTTTCCTTTATCAGGTATTTTGTTAGTGAAAATCCAAATGTCAGTAGCAGCTCAAGTATGGTGGTGGCTTGTAAGTAACGCTGTCGCTTGGATGACCACGTAAAGCTGTCGCTCCCGATGAATAAGCGGTAATCGTTACATGGTCGGTAAAATGCAGCAATAGGGATCCTCCTTGTTAACCGCCGATACGGAGAGAGCGAGAGAGTGAAATATAAAGTTAACAGATGCTTCGTTTACCCCTGCAAACATATTGGTGTGATGACACTGTATACCACCAACTCTAAAGAAATTGAATACACTTCAGAATACATTTAAAAATATAAAAAATACAAAGCAATTACAAAACATAAAAATTAAAACAAATATTAAAAATATTAATATTATAAAATAATATAAAAATAAATTAATACAGTAATTTGGATAATTTTAAAACTGTAAAATTGTAAAAACTGCTTCCACCGCATATATCTCTGGAATCTCAAATCTTCATCAAAGATGGCCTTAAAGTGGTACAGCAGTACAAGAATATAGCCGCAGTTACATTGTCAAATTAATTTAATATAAAATCAGCCCATATTATATTTCAACTCACACTTTCGATAATTAAAAAAAAAATAGTTGTTAAATTGAAAATAAAATAAATAATTTAAAAATTACGAAAAAAACTACGTATTAATTATGAAAAAAAAAAATTAATATTTATGTAAATAAATATTTTTGTACTATAATACATGTTGTTTATTTTTTTCCGTATGTATATGTTTACTAATTATATAAAAAAATATAAAAAGCATAGGTCATCCATTTATTTTTTGAATTAAAAATCCTCGGCTAACAAATAGTCATATTTTTCTCAAAATGTCGTGTTACACCTGAATTATTTTGTAGCTTCTCACACCAGTTTATTGCAGTGCTCAAGACCTCTTAAAAATATACGCTTTACAGTATCGGATTCAATCCAAGCAACTCATAAATCATTTTGTAGCCACGGTCCACCGAACGAACTCGAAACGTGTGCGCGTAACGGTCCGTGTTTTTTTAGAAAAAAATGCGAAAATGGCTGGTGGTGTGAGCGGCTAAGTAGGTATTATTAAAATTTAAAATGGCAATCGATACAAAAAATTTACTTAATGTCGACTTTAAAAATAGACATGCAGTCTCGGATATATCGTCAAATGAATATGCAGACCGTGATTTAAAGGAGAAATGTTTTTAATACGACATGATGATAACGAGTGCAATCTCTCAACATCCAGGTTACGTGTACATGCGAGACTAATCTCGTCTGGCATTCGCTTTGGGAGCCACGGAAGCCCTGCTAGCGTCAATGTCATGAAATTCTAATGAGATATGGCCCCTATAGATAATGTATGAAAATATACTACCTATTAAAAGAATTCTAATGAATTTTTCTTTTTTAAGTTGGTAAACCTAAAAGGAGTTTTGTTTTTTTTAAAATTGTCTTAGGTGCTTAATATTACATGGAAAGAAAAATAATTTAAATATTAAGAAATTTGTGAACCAATCGTCATCAATCACGATATTTTCCACGTTACTGATTTTCAAAATTTTCAATAATTCTGATTTTTTTTATTTTTATCACAACTGGCATAGCTGCCAGACTGACTTCGACTTTCAATAATACACAAACCGATAAAAGATGTTCGGCAAAACTGTTCATAAGCACATTATGTCAATCCGACAATGCACTGCATCAATATACTAAGCAAGCATTTGTACTTGTGATGTAGCCCGCTCCGCCCCGCTTCGCCCCGTCATAGTGCGTTTCATCTTTTAATCTTAAGATTACCATTATCGAAGAATGTTACTTGTCTTACGAAGTTAAAGTTTCGAAAGTACCAACTATTTTGAAAAAATGTCAATTACATTATTTTTCGATAGGGCAGCCGTTTATCTACCTACAAATTTAATTTCGGATATAACTTTTTATTTATACATTAAAACATTCTAAATAAAAAACGTCATGAGGTACTATTTAGGTACTAAAGTTTTGCGAAGAAATTAGTTTGCTTACTCATTTTGATCCAAGTAAAATCAATGTGGTCCAGACAACCTGACGTTAGAATGTCTGGACATTTTCTTTTTCACTTTTCTCTTTTCTTGTCGAGGTACTAAAATTTTGACCGTAGGTACCAAATAGTGCCAAAAAGGTACTAAAGTTTTATATAATTGAAATACCAAATATCGCTTGTGGTCCAGGGGTCCTGACGCTAACGATTATTGTGCTAAAATTCGTAGGTTTTGTGATCGCCCTAAAATCCGTAGGTTTTGTGATCGCCCTAAAATCCGTAGATCTACGTAATAATATGTACAGTTGGCAACCACGTTAGTGGCATTTCAGCTCACTAGACGGATGGCAATGCATCATTAACTGGTACCTTTCGGCGATCATTATTTCTCTTTATCAGGAGAGCTTATCTCTTTTCATTGCAATATTTTCACAATATGACGCAATAAATTCTTCAACAGGCGTTTACCATCCCCTGTAAGGGTCGGCCACTTATTACTAACAACGGATTATAAGCAACATAAAAAGCTTGTTATGTATATGCAAATATTCATGAAATATGCATGAAAATAAGTAAAATGTTATGCAAAAATAGTTTTGGAAACTCAAAAAAGAAAAAACACGATATTTTAAAATGAACATAAATAATTACTGTCTGCTGATTTTCAATTCTTTTATATATTTCACAAGTACAATTAGTAAAATATCCATTATATCCATATTTCATTATTTTTTTATATGTTTGTAGACGTAAACAGTCATGTATTATTCCAAATGTTCAGTAGTAAGATTGTGTCTTCGATAAATTTTAACATATTTATTAGTGGAGAAGGATCCCTCCACATTGGCTGAGATAACTGGGCAGAATTTAAACTTGGATGCTATGTTAGCACTACGGTACTAACTGTCTAGGTATCATTACATAGTATAAAACAAAGTCGCTTTCTCTGTCTGTCCCTATGTCCTTATGTCCTTATGTATGCTTAAATCTTTAAAACTACGCAACGGATTTTGATGAGGTTTTTTTTAATAGATAGATTGATTCTTGAGGAAGGTTTAAGTGTATAAACCTTTTCGATATTCCCACGGGAACAAAAGCTGCGCGGGTGAAACCGCGGGCAGGTCGCTAGTTTTATAATAACCTAAAAGCGTATCATTCGCCATGGTAGATATATTATCATCAGTTTTGCGAAAATTACAAGTTTCCACACCTACGCATATGATACCGGGAGTTACTATCCGTGTTATCAAACATTAGTTGCTGCAGAAGCCAAATTTGTTTCAGATTGTAATATACATTCGTACAAATCATATCATAATGCTTTGCAAATTATTTATAATATTTGTCTTTGCTTCGAAGGCGTTTGGAGAAACTGGTAAGTTTATTTCATTTTATAACTTAAGAGTCTTGTAGTGGCGGATTTACACATTTGACATCAGTAGGCTATTGAAATTTGGCCGTCTCTACCGACTTCTACAAGTATCAGGTTCTACATTATTTTTACGATCCAACAATTTACTTAAGATTTCTCTTATACCATAGATTGCCTACCTGCTTGTTTATCAGGCGACTATTATTTCATTCCATCAGAAGACCCATCTGCTTTTTTGTTATCTTATGATATAAATTAACGTGTATGTTTATATATGTATGGACTTAAGAAGTTATACTTCTTTGGCGCAACAAGATAAAAATCTTTTTTTGCTTCCATGCTTGTTTTTTTTAAATACAACTAAAGTTAAAACTAATACTACATAGAGGAAAGATATGATTTTTTGTTTGTTTGTTACGATTTAACTCAAAAACTATTCGATCGATGCTAAAAATTCTTTCACGCATTGCACTTTCACGAATTGCAGAAAATATTTCCACGGTTTTATATCCATACTAATATTATAAATGCGAAAGTCTGTCTGTCTGTTACGCTTTCACGGCTAAACCGCTGGACCGATTTTCATGAAATTTGGCATGGAAATAGTTGAAGATCCGGGGTCAAACATAGGCTAATTTTTTTTTTAAAAAATCAGTACCTGAAGGGCTGAAATAGGGGATGGAATTTTCTAGTATTTTGTAATCTTGTTTTTTGAAAATTATGTATTGTGAGCTGAATATAAATAAATATTGCAAGCCGTACGGTAGAATGCGTGATACTATTTACTTTTGAAAACTACATATTTCTGCTGTAACTGTATTCCAAGCAATAAATTTTATTTCATTTCATAGTTCTGCGATGCTCGGTTCAGTACTGCTCGAATCTTAATTGAATGACGACTTATTAGTTTGTTAAATTAGGCTAAACCTATGTCATTTATAAATTTATATATGACATAGGTTTATATAAATTATTTCAAAAATCAGTCAAATGAAATAGGGGATGAAATTTTTATTAAAAGCTATTTGGATGACTTACTAATATACTCGCGGGCGAAGCTGCGCGGGTCAGGTAGTCTAATTATAAAGGCAAAATTCGAAATCTTTTACGCAGTTCAAAATTTAGGACAAATTTTGTTCGATAAACGAATTCTAAAATTAATAATTATAAAATTAGAGAATAATAAAATGCAAGTGTGCCAATATAATATATTTTATATGAAATATTTTAAAAATTGCTTGCAGGGTCTGAATTTGGCGAAACTCAATCGAATACCATCAACCGCGAATCGATCGGTCAATTCCTTCAAAGTTATGAAACACATACACATAGATTCTACAGTCGAAAAAGCTTACTAGAACCTAAAAACCTTTTTCACCTATAGACCTATGAGATCTAGGGAAAACAAAAAAAAATCAGTATAACTATTTCAAAAATTACATCTTCGTTTATATTAAAATTTTAAACAGAGTAATTTATAATCAGCTCTTCCTCCTAAAAAACTCAATATACCATTAATCGGAACAAAATCTATTGATATTATCATATTCTATACTTTCCATCGTCGACACGATATTATCAATGAATAAATTTTAGAAAAAATTTTTGGAACGAAGTTCCTTACGGCAGGCTTGGGGGGATAGGGATTTTGCTGCGCGACCGAACTGAAAAAAATGTGATAGTAAAACCGTAAGAAAAATGCGTGGAATAAAAGCGTTAAATGAGACGTGCGCAGGCGCGACAGTCGCGTACACAAGCGAGTAGTGCCGTTTAGCCGAAGGAAGTTCGTTCCTACCTGGTGTCCCGCGACACCACATCATTTTTTTTAACAATACGCCAAGAATTGATTTTATAACTAAGACAATAATTAGAGCTCAAAATATTGTGTTGAATGTCGTTGGAAAGATCAAAATCAATTATCATGTTTAAAATATACAGTTTTTCAAAAATTAGATAGTGGACTATCGTTATGCCATTTTTTTGACCAGAAAAATACTTTTCTCGCTACAAGATCACAAACTTTACAAGGTGTGAAGTTAGCCCCCCATCATTTTCAAAGTCAGCTTTGGGCTACTTCAACAACAGAACTATTGATAAAAACGATAAAGGACTCCGTAACTAGGAATCACTACACTACACACTAACTTCACAAGCCGTTTTAGGCGTTCGTTACAGAAATTAATTAGGACGAAATGGCTGATTACATTAGATAAATAAATAAGTAAGAAGGTAGAGTATATGATATACTTACAGCGAATAACAAACATTCTGTTCGACTTGATGGGCATACGTATATGTGGGTAAAAATATAATAGTTTTATTTGCTATAATTAAAATATTACGGTGTATTAGACTGCTCGTATTTTCCTGTCGATTTTACTACACACAAGCCTATGCCATAGTTTTAAAGAACGTCGGTATTACTCCCGGCTCGTTGATGCTGATAGATTTAGGGGCGTAGCTACCACCGTATCTGCCGGATCAATTACATGTGCGTAAGCAAAAATTGATAAAAACTTCCCAAATGGTAAACGTCCAAAAAACAATTTCTTTTTGTCAAAAAAAAGGCAAGAAGAGAGTATTATGAATTGTTTGTAAAAATTTTGGAAAAAGTGACAGTTAAATAATTATGATGAATAATTTTTTCTTTTAATTTAATACAAACATTTTTTTTCTTTTGTGAGAAATCTCTACCCTACATAAAGGCTCCCAAACAAATTTTTATATGGGGCCCCACCCAGGCACGCTACGCCACTGAATAGATAACGAACATAATAGTGGTGTCTGAAGAATTGTGGAAAAATATAGCAAATAGCAGCCGCTAGCCGGGCTTTTCGGAATATAAACCATGGTATTACATTGATAGATAAGCGGACTTTACCGACGAACCATAAAACCGCAGTTTACTTACCTATCGATGCGGGTCTTTTAATTTTGCTAGTATTTTAAACTAAGTAACACTACATCGTGTGTGCGGCGGCGGTATCTTGTGTGATGTGATAGTCGCCTCTTTGTCGCCGTTTTTGCTAAGACTACACGTGTTTGTAAATAGGATAAGGAGTTTGTCGCCATTGATAATATTTTTACATTAATTATTTAAAAAATATATCTATATGCCCGTATTCCCGAAGGAGAAGGCAGAGGTACAACAAGTGCACATACAATTAGCTGAAGATATTTGGGTCCCACAAATATGATAGGAGGCAAACCTATCGCAAACCAGGCATTTTCCGATCCCGGGAAACATTGTTTTTATCAGATCACTGATCAATTATTAAGGTCATTTACCTATAATCGTATTAAGCTAATAAGTAACGCCTTTGGCGAATGGACCTATTTACTATTATATACTTTGTAACAGACAGAGTTCTCATTATTAACTGTATGTCTAGAGTTAAAACCTAGAATAATGACAAATGTGAAAATTTTTGCTTGATGCTATGCCATTTGCATAAATCTACCGGATACCTTACCCTACAAACCGGAACATGACAATGACGAACACGTTATACGTTGCGTATGACGTTGCAGACTCTACCACCTAAGAGTCACGATGTTAGTGACACGTATAGCCAATCGGTTGCCTTTTACGATCTGCCTGGCAGAATGCCAGTTGGTCTATTCTTTAAAGGAGCACGGACCAACAGGGGTTAATATGTAAAAAAAATATGTAAAGGTATAATTTTATATAAATTTCATGCTTAAGTTCTTCCATTACTTCTTCTTCTTATTGAGTCACCTGTAATTTTACAGGTGATAAGCACTTTCGTTATGATTACACATATGATGCCGATATTGGTGGTTGGCTAAAGCTTCACCACATCCCAGTAACCTGGCGAGAAGCTCGACTGACATGTGATCTCGAAGGTAAGATGTTTTTGTATTTTTTTTATCACAGAGGAAAATTATTGTGAAATTATTGTGAAACCCGTATCATGCGTGCTGGACCTGAAGTTTGATACGGTTTCAGAACAAAAGTTGACCAGCATAAAAAATGTATTTAGAGAAGAAATATACATTTGAAAAATTATAGTTAGTTTAGTTTAGTTTATATATATATATATATATATATATATATATATATATATATATATATATATATATATATATATATATATATATATATATATATATATATATATATATATATAGTTATTGCATGTAAGTAAGTTTTGATGTAATCATCTCCTACCGTCCTGTTTCTCGAGTGGTTAGCGAATCTAACTACAGAGTGTTGAGTGTGAGTTTTTCTTTTCGCATTCGATTGTGAGCGTGTTTGGAGTTTACTAGGAATTTATAGTAAGTACAGCGCCACCTAGTGGTAAACGTGAAAAACCAGTTTACCACTAGGTGGCGCTGTACAAATCACAAATTCCTAGTAAACTCCAAACGCGTTCACGATCGAATGCGAAAAGAAAAACTCACACTTAGCATTCAGTTCGATTCCTGATAGGGACACGCATTTGTGTGATGAGCATAGATGTTTGTATATCTGGGTCTGAGTGTTTATTATGTATGTAACAGTATATGTATTTCTATGTATTGGTATCGTTGACTAACACTCATAACACAAGCAAATAATTTGCTTATATTGGGGTAAGATCGATTTGTGTAATTTGTTCCGCGATATTTTATTATTATTATCTATAGTTTAACTTCCTGCGATAGAGCTGTAATAGCTTTTTTTGGAACATCGCATTTTTTCACGACTAAAACCAATTATTTACTTGGACATCAGGTTGAAGCTTAACAAAAATCATATCTATTCCTCCCAAAATAATTTTCTTGCACCTATATTTAAATGACTTATCCAACAAAATAGGAAATTAGGAGAAATGCATCATTTTCATTTTTTATGTTTGATAGGGAAGTGCTTGACCACGATCTCGTCTGATGGTAAGCTAAGATGCGGCCTAAGATGGAACGCGCTTCCTTAGAAGGTGTTCACTCTTCTCTTCAAGATCCCCAGATTGTACTCGTCGGGGAACACAGACTCAGGAAGCAAGTTCCTGTCCCTCGCGGTTCAAATGAAAAATGTCTAGTCAAACCGCTTTGTTCGGGTACGTGGATCGTCCACCATATGGCGATGCTTAGAATCTATGCGCCTCGAAGATCGATAGAAAAACGGGGATGGCGAAATCAAGTCGTGCAATTCCGCAGCGCACTCTCCAAAGTGAATCCGATAAAAAACTGATAAACTAGCCACTTTGCGGCAATGAGCGAGGCTCTGGAGTTTTATGCCTACCAGATCGTCGTCGTTTATGAGCCTCTTGGTATGCCTCTCTATCGCCTTAAGTGTCTCCAGCTGGTATTTGGCGGATCCACCTCAGAGCTGAGAACAGTTTTCTATGTACGAACGGACTTGTGCTTGATAAAGGTTGAGCAACTGCCAGAATACCAAACTTTTTTGAGACGACTTGGGCTTTTGATTCGATGTACGAACCAAAGTTGAGAGTAGGCGTTAAGGTGATACCAAGGAACTCGAGGTGGTCAGTTATCGGCACGGACAGACCCTGGAAAGACGGGATAGGTGGAATGGACTCCGTTTAGCGGAGAATAGACCCGCCTGGGTCTTAATCGCATTAAACTTGACCAGATTGGCATCGCTCCAATCGGAGACTGCCTCTAAGGACAGGTTCAAACGATCGACCATCGCCTACCTGAGGGACCGGATCTGTGCCAAAAAAACCGAAAGTCAGAAAACCGAAAATCTTGAACCGAAAACCGAAAATTTGAAGTCAGAAAACCGAAATCCAGGCGCAGATACCAGTAGGCAGACTATACTATGGAAACTTGCCAATAAGACTATCATGCGAAACCCTGTCGAAGGCCTTCGAGATAGTGCTTCACTGTGATTCTCGATGGCCACGCTCAAGATGTAGGTGGCATACGCTACAAGATCCCCAGTGGACCGATTTCGGCGAAACCCGTATTGGCGTTCACTGAGTAGATCGTTCGCTTCTAGGTGTGCCATTAGCTTGCTGTTCAGTACACGCTCCATAGTCTTATAGAGTATGGACGTGACTTAAATTGGTCTATAATTGGAAGGGTCGGCACGACTGCCTTTTTTGGGCACAGGTTAAACGTTGGAAAGCTTCCATGATTTCGATACTTTTCCAGTCATCATCGTAAGGTAAAAGAGGCGTGTCAATACAGAAACGGGTTCAAGAGGACAGGTTTTAAGTACTATGGCTAGAATTCCATCAGGGCTACTAGCTTTGTTCACGTCAAGATTCCACAGCGTTTTAAGAACCTTAGTCGAACGATGTGAATTTCCGGCATATTCACCTCACATCCAGGTAGACTGGGTGGTTGGGTTGCGTGTACGCGTTTGATGGGATCTAGACGTGAGTTTTCCGCGAATAGAATGGTGAATAGGTTTGCTTTCTCTACGGCAGTATGAGCCAGCGTTTCGTCCGGTTTCGCAGTGGATGAAGTGAGGGGTGGCAGAAATTTGATTCAACCGACTTTGCAAGGGACCAAAAAGCTTTACTACCTGACTTTGTTCCGCAGCCAGTATGTAAACCTCTGAGGTTAGTGAGGTTTACTTTTATCGACAGGGAGTACTGACGCTGTACAACCTTATTCTTGTACCTTGTCTTTTTCATTAAGAGAGTGAGTGAAGTAGGTGTGAAAACGGCAATAAATCGAGGCGCTATACTTCTGGATCTGAGACACACACTGGGAAGTTACACTGTTGGGGATTGCCTGAAGACTGCGGGGACGCCCGAGCCCTCCCAAAATGTCCATAGGGCCCTCTCATCCGGTCGCTGACTATCACTATGGCGTATTTTGTGATTTTTCGCTCGTTGGCGGGGCAGCCTTTCACATATGGCCAGCACTCTCTTGGGCGCCTACTGACTAGCAGTCGGCCAGCGGTACACCGTGTCTCGAATCCCGCTACCCTCCATGACTAGTCTCTAGATGCATCAACGTCAGTGTGTATCAGATCGTCCAGATCGTATAGGCGTAACTGATTCGACCCGTCTTCACTAAAGCTACATCAGCATTAACGTGTCGGAAAACGGACGCTTGGCATCACGACTTCACCTGATGGGTGGTCCTTATAGCCACAACATATATCTCCCACCGTATCACCTGATTAGCACCACCCAGGGGCCACGTGTAGGGCAGCGGCGTGCACACGGTTATGACTCAGGGTATGCACTATGCGGATGGGTACTCGATCACAAAATTTTTCCTTTACAGATTTTTAACATAGCCACAGCCACGCTACGTATCTCTAAATCGGAAACCATGACAACAGAACAGGTCTTAGATGTACTACTATTTATGTACATCTTCTATGGCAACAATATCCCGAATCACAGAGCCCGTTATACGTTTCATAAATTTTAACATGAAACTTATGAGTTATGTTTACTTTTTGCTGACACTGTTGGAAACAAGCTCTCCACACCGGCGGTTTACACCAGTCTAAACAATTGTTTGCAACAAAAATTCATATAAACGCCACATGCCTACCACCAAGGTAACGTGTGTTGGAAGCTTGTTTCCAACAATGTGGCTGGGCTATTAATTGTAACTCGGGTACAAACCTACCATTAGACACAATTTGAATCTTTTCACTGAATGACAATTGTGAGAACTTGTTATTTTTAATTTTTAATAAACACATTTTTAACACAAACTTCACAGTCAAATAACATTTTAAGAAATCTACAATTAATGCACGAATAAAAGCAAATCACTACAATTATTATAGAAACTCAGTAATAAACTGTTAAATGTAAACTTTAATAATATACTGGCGCAGACAAAATAATAAACAATACTTATCAGTTATCAGACAAGAAAGCAGGTGGCCCCCGCGAAACAAAACATTTCTACTATTTAAACAAATAAAACCTTACTATATTTTTTCTGTCTGTCTGTTTGTATATATTATTTCTGTCTCTTATTTTTGGTCGGATGCCTGCTTGCCGCTGGAGTCGCGCATTTGATATTCATGGGTGTGTGCGTTTGCAAACTGTCTACAGACAGTAAAATTACTAAGCACATGCGACCAATGTACTGCGAACGGCGCCCGCGGGACTTGGGCTATACGCCTGGCAAACGTAATGTTTGTGTGCTTGCAAATAGGTGCTATTTATAAAGTATCAAGCGTTTTTTTAATTAATATATTTTGTTTTTTCATTTATTTACTATTAATTAAAGTCATGAATAGCAAGTAAAGCATTGCCTAATTGCCTTTATCTATTGCACGCCACTGGTGTAGGGATACAGAATTCTGGGTGTTCTCCTACGGACGAAGGCGATTCAGCCCCCAAAGGTGATTCAGCCCCCGTAGCAGCAGCCAACATACTTACAAATTAAACATTATGTAACATCTTCCTTTAAAAATTTATGAAAAGAGACAAGCCTGCTGAGGTCACGTTTCCGATCCGGTAATAGTTCCAAAAAAATGTGGAATAGGTAAGGCGGTGGCGGTAATACCCGGAGTATTTGGTACCACCGCCAGGGTGCCACCTGATGGTAAGTGGTCGAAGGCGCCAATGAACATAAACTAGTTTACCTGGAACTAGCCCATATCCTGACTATCCTGAGATATAAGGTGCTAAGTCTCGGTGCCAGTGATTACACTGCCTGTCTTGCCCTTCTCTCTTAAACACAACAAAGCTGTTTCACGGGAGAATCAAGTAAGACAGTGATACCCATGCAACCGGGAGCGCGGCACAACGCATGTGTTAATTTTCACACTTTCAAGCTAAATGTATTATAATTCAAAAGTGTCTTTACAGGGGCAATATTGGCTTCTCCTACTAACACAAAAATGCTGACTGCGATGAAGAATTTCCTTGATCGTAAACAAAACGATATTCATGACTGTGGCGTCTTTACGGGAGTTCATGCAACGTTTTCTAAGACACATTTCTATTCTTTGGATGGTATGAATAATTTATTTTATCTATAAAATAAATTAATAATAATTTCTGTCAGCTCTTCAAAGAGGGGTAAGCGGACAAGAATTTGAACTGAATACAAGCAATCACCAACGCCCATGGACAACTATATAATCAGTTACGTTGAATAACTTACAAAAAATGTTTATTATTTTTATTTTCTTTGTTTTTATATGAATCACATTAAAGCAAGAAATTGGAAATGAAGATTAAAAAGAAAACTGTACCCATAGCACTAGTTAGCTAGAAGAATTCGAATAAAATATATACTATATACTCGTACATGGAATTAAATCATATTTTTCATTAATTCAAATTAGCCGCGCTTCACGGCTACACACTAGATGGCCCAGCAAACGTTGATTTGCCATACAAATTTTTGGTTGGGTACTTGGGGGTTAATTGAGACATCTTGTCATTTACGTTGAGCCAAACAGTAAACATCTGCAAAAAATTTAATTGAAATTGGTTCAATCGGTTCCGTGAGTCGCTCGCAGACAAACAACGTGACACGTAATGATACACGGTTATTTTTAAAGGTCCAACAAAATTTTCAGGGGCTGTTTAGAATCGATAATATGTTCGTTTTATGTAATAAAAAAATAATTTAAAAAAATCAAGATTTCATTTTTATCCGACACAAAAAATAAAACGCATAGATATAATTCCAATTACGCAAAATTCGAACTAAAACATGTATTTTAGTGATTTAAACCAAATTAAAAGTGATTGGGAAAAACATACTTAGAGCGACAGACTACATAATACTTAATAGTTACTATCGTAATTAAAGGAAAATGTGAAATGACACTGCCAGCTTTACACAGTTTATTCACAAAACTCGGTGCATCGAATTCATGAATTTAGTGGGATATTTTGAAAGAATATTTTTATATTTCTTGTAATAATTTTACATTAATAATTAAAACGCACTTTGGCGCTTTACTTAGTAAAAGAGACACACTCCACCAATGTCGTTGTACTCTTCGGAACGATTTTGAAGCGCACGTGCTGATAGTATGTAACTTCCTTGGGTCTAACTCAATTGATTTTTTTTGATCATAGGATATCGAACAAACGTTTTACTTTCCTGATGGAAGAGGACAAACTTCACTTATTGACATGACAAATGATAATTTGCATTACCATCCGTTTGGTTTAATGTAACTTGCATAATTTTAAAGTCAAATGATGTTAAACTGGAATAAGACAGCGACGAGCACTGAAACTGCTAAATAAAACATGAAAATCTATGGTATTGCAAAACTTTGCCACCTATTTTAAAGTTAAAATGTTTTTAAATCAAATTAATGGTTCTAGTTGACCATCCTAAAAAAAGTTAAGCGTTCCGAAATCATTCTAAAGTAGCTGAACATATTTAAATACAGCGTTCAGTTACACGTCTAAACAAAGATATCCACCCAAAAATAATGCGATTCAAGGGACAAAATTTTTTTAACTATAAAATAATTTTGTCTCATAACGTTTCACATCTTTCTGCATAAAATATTCCACGTACCGAACGCCGTGTTAAATATTTTAACCTATTTTGGAATTATTGTTTTGGAAGTATATCATCCATACTCTTTATTATAATATTGTAAATTTAAAAGTTTGTCTGTCTGTCTGTCTGCAAAGCTTTCACAGCTATATCGTTGAAAAGAATTCTATGAAATTTGGCATGGAGATGGATGAAAATCCGGAGTAAAACAAAGACTAACTTTTTTTCATAAATCAATCCTTAAGGGGCTGAATTAATTTATATAAAAACCTCCATAGACGACAAATTAATTTATTGAAAGACAACGCTGCAGGGGACAGCAAAGGTAAGGAAACAATTGCAACTTATATTTAATTCGTGGGCCAAAATCAGTTGCATAAACATTAAATTTAAACAAACTTTTGTAGCAGATCCGCGATTACACAGACTTTTAAGTATCTATCTCGTATCAATCCTATTTCAATTGAAAATGTTTAGTATCCGATTTTTGGTATGTTTTGAGCTTAGAAGTAGAAGAGTTAAACGTCAAGATATCTTTAACTTCTCGATACGTATGTAGATAAGGAAGTTACTGATTTTGATCCGATTTTCGAAAATTAAGCTTTCACAAAATCTTCACTTGTTTGTTTCTTGTATGTTTGTATGTATATACTAGCTGTTGCCAGCGACTTCGTCCGCGCGGACTTGGTTTACTCCGCACAGCTCCTCCCTCGTAGGTGATAGCGTGATAATATGTAGCCTATATGTTGACCCGGCCTGTTAGTAAAATTCACGCAAAATTTGAAGTAAATCCATGCAGTACTTTTTGAGTTTACCCCGGACATACATACAGACAAACAGACAAACAGACAAATATTCTAAAAACTACATTTTTGGCTTCGATATCGATTGTAGATAACGCCCCAAGTATTCTTTTAAAAAAATATTCAATGTACAGTTTTGAATTTCCTACGATTTACACATTTACACACATATATATATATATATATATATATATATATATATATATATATATATATATATATAAATGCATGTATGTGTGTGTATGTAAACATCTCATAACTTTTGAACGGTTGAACCAATTGAAACGCGGTTGATGGCACTCGATTGGATTCCGCTTAACTTAGATTTCCTGAAAATTTGAATCAAGGCGGCCCAGGAGATTTTGATAAATTTTGAAAATACCCCAAATAAATTTAGCGAAACAGTATTTTTGAATATAATTTCAAAATTAATGAACCGATTGAGAACAAAAATTAATTAGCTCTATTCCTCAAAAAACTACGTCTCATGCACAAATTTCATCAAAATCGGTCTATCCGTTTGGAAGTAATCGTTGACGAAAAATTTTGAAAAAAGTTTTGTTAATTCGGCATTACTTCGAAACTTTTCAATCGTTCATTTTTGGTATTCTACGATATTTTAGTACTAAAAAACTATGTCAAATGTCATTTAAAAAATTAAAAACTCATTGTCATTTAAAAAATTTTGATAAAAATGGCAGTATATTGATTTTTGAAAAGCTGTAGGTATACTTTTGGAAAGTAAGAAATAATTTATTTGCCAGAATATGGGAGTTACAAGTTTTTAAAATTTGATTAAAAATCAGTAAGTGAATAATCAATCATCCCCTGTTTTTATACCATTTTACGTGAATTTGTTTTCAAAAATACATGGGACAATCCTTAAGGTGTATTATATAAAAAAGAAGAATTTTCAAAAATGGGCCACTATGTAAAATTGCATTTGATGTAATTTTTTAATTATTAAATAACTAAATATTGTAGAAGGTCGAAAAATTATTGATTAAAATCTCGAAGTTACGTAACTTCGAGATTTTAACACAACACTTTATTCAAAATATTTCGTCAACGATAACTCCCGAAGGGATAAACCGATTTTGATGCGATTTATGCATTGGACGCAGTTTTTTGAGGAATGGAGTTGTTGAGATTTTGTATTCAATCATTTATTTGGCCCTTTTGAGCCATTCCTCCTAACTATTAACTCTCTCTCTGCCAAATATCAAGTTTCTAGCACAAAAAATGAAGGACTTTATACAAATTTGCAAGAGACTTCAGACCACCTCAAGCCACCTCGCATGATTCATTATTTGTAGACATCTGCTAACTACCACTACTACCTTTTTGCCAAATTTCAAGCCCGTAGTATAAAACGATAACCTTTTAAACAAACCTGGGGAGCTTTTAAATCTGGTTAATTCGGCCTAGTCGCATAAAATAATAAATAAATAAATAAATATTCACGGGACAAATTACACTTACTGATCTAACCCCAAAGTACGCAAATTATTTGCTTGAGTTATGGGTGTTAGTCAACGATACTAATACATAGAAATACATATATAAATGCTGGAATATATTTAATAAACACCCAAACCAGGAAATACAAACATTTATGCTCATCACACAAATGTTTGTCCCCGTCGAGCATCGAACCCGAGCCCCGTCGATTGTGTAGTCAGGGTTGCTAACCACTCGACCAACGGGACGGTCAATCAAATTTACCGTAAGCATAATCCGTATTTAGCGGATGTTTACGAACTCTTAACTACTCCCCTGCCATAATTTAAATTTAAAGCTCAAAATATTGATGGACTTCCATATAAACTTACGAAAGCCCTTATGCCTCTTTAATCCAGCCCTGTCAAAAAATCCGTTCTTAGCGGACATCTCCTAACTAATAAATACCTTCCGCTAAATTTCGAGTTTGTAGTACAAAATGAGGGTCTTTCATATAAACTTGCGTGAGCCCTCTAATCTTAATCATCTTAGTTCTAAGCAGACGTCTATTCACCATAAATTACCTGCTACAAAATTTCAAATTTATATGTCAAGCGGTTTTTGAGCTTTCGTGATGAGTGAGTAAATGACATTTCACTTACCAGCTGCTTGTTTGTTATCTAAATGTAATCTTACGAAATAATAAAAAAAAGACGTGTGGCACTCGGAGACTGCCGCGGTAAAGCTATTGCATAGCATTTTTTATCAACTTATGCAATTACAATTATATATTTATTTTATTTATGCAGTATTTTTTTTCTTTGTTTATTAATATTTAAAACACTTTGTACACAAATTATACGAGTACAGATATTCACTGTTGTACGTAGATGATAAATACCTATACACCTATATACTTTCTCACAAACAGCTGATTACGGTAGTTTTCCAATACAACCAATGCCACCTAAAGGCGGGTTGCTGAACTAAAGAGACAAGCGTGATATTTCAAAAAGTCATTAAAAGTTCTGGTATTTATCGATAGATGGAAAAACTAAAAAGTATCACCGCTGTGCCGGTCGGAGTGGGGGGTGTTAGGTTTTTGTCGTTACGGAATTTCTGGATTCGGACTCCACGCTCAAGGCCCGCGATAGAAGCTATGCAATAGCTTAAAAACTATTTGTAAGGAGCAGTCTAATTTTTTTGGAGCGGGTGAGTCGTGGTATGGTTTAATGTTAATAAGCCCTTAGGATAACAGATAATGTATATAAAACCCACGAATTGTATAATTTAAAACAAACAAAACCATTATAAAACACATGTGTTTTGTTTAGCGAACTAAAATAGTCTGTATTTGCTTTTAGTAATAAAATAAAATTTTGACTGTCTCATTCACGGATTAAATGGATACCCCCTTCAAGATCATTTCTTAGTTTGCCAGTGTAGCTCGCAATTACATACAGAAATACAGAGTTACACTACTTAGTAATGAAATAAAATCATTTCAAGTGTAATTTTTAAACCTCGTCATCTCATTCACCAATTTTTTTCATTCGGTACGATAAAACAACACATACTTTATTTCTATTTTTTCACAACTTAATATAATTTACAATGTATGAAAATTTCGACAGTAATAAGAGCGTCTGCTCATATACTCGGCAATACTTTTCCTTCACAATGACGTGTCTATCACTATATTTGGGCTGTGGTCTCTTTGACGAAGTGGTCAAAGATCAATTCGTGTAAATTGACAAACCACAGTTATTTATTTATATATATGTATATAAAAATCAATTGCTGTTCGTTAGTTTCGCTAAAACTCGAGAACGGCTGAACCGATTTGGCTAATTTTGGTTTTGCATTAACTGTTGAAGTCCAGGGAAGGCTTAAAAGGTAAGAAAATATAAAAAAAAAGAGTAGTTAAAAAGGCAGAATAACGTTTGCCTCGTTAGCTAGTTATTTAATAAAATGAACTAGCACTTGTAATGGTATTTACATCACTGTTAAATACATATATTTTTATTTTAGTAGTCAATCAGTTTTGCCTTTTTAAGCATATTGAATTACTATATCAGAACATATTAATTTTCAGGCATACCTTTGCTAAGGATGCCAGTAAAATGGGAAAAGGGAGAACCAAATAATGAAGACTATCTCATTTTGACGTACAATGGAACCGTGGCCGATGTGAATTGCACTGAAGAATTTCCTTACATTTGTTATAAGGAATATACACAGGATATGAGAGTTACAGAGTGTGGAACAACAGATAAAAGTAAGAAGTACATCTAACAGATTTGAGCACATATTTATAGTCATCTGCGTAATACTGGTTTGTTGTTTAGGAGTGCTGATAAAGGATTATTTCAATAAAGTATTTTTGCTTCGACTTTGAATACAGACAATATACAGACAGAAATATATATATATATATATATATATATATATATATATATATATATATATAAATTAATTGCTGTTAGTTTCGCTAAAACTCGAGGACGGCTGAACTGATTTGGCTAATTTTGGTTTTGAATTAATTGTTGAAATCCAGTTAAGGTTTAAAAGTTGAGAAAATATAGAAAAAATAAGAGTAGTTAAAAAGGCAGAACAACATTTGCCTGGTTGTAACGTTAGACCGTCAGCCTCTACGAAGAGTAGAGGGAGAGGATCCAAGTCACAAGCTAAGCTATCACCAGATTCCTGAAGTTCGAGAAACCTGGTGGCACAAGGGGAAAAATTAAATGAAATGCAGTACAAAATATTATATATGGTCAGAAGACAAAGTCCGGCACTGAATTTTTATTGGACCCCACGGGTCAAGTGTAGAAGTCGGAGTCGCGCTGGAGTAGGTGCACGTGGAGGAATACGAGGAACTTGACACTGAGTACTGGCACGGAGTACGAGCACGTAGCACAGGACGGAGTACAGTACAGGAAGCACGTAGAAGGGCGCACGCTCAGGCATGCGCGTAGAAGGATGCGCGCTCAACTGGCACGCACGTCGAGGGGCGCGCGCTCAACTGGCACGCACATAGAAGGGCGCGCGCTCAGTAGACACAGCGTGCGTAGAAAAGCGCACGCTGAGGCACGCGCTCAGCTGACACGCACGTCGAGGGGCACGTAGAGGACGTCTTGATGGCTTTGGCCCGAACTGTCCCGGCTCTGGACTAGCAGAGAAGGCTCCGGAGACTGCAACTTCAAGACTTTTCTTCAAGAAGATCAGGAAGAAAACTTCTTCCTGATACTTTTAGTTACAAGTTCCCGGCGATGACTGACTCGATGATGGCCGACTTGGGTATTTTAGGCCCAAGGATGGAACAATGTCGAAACTTAAAAACATTCGAATTATATTTTTTATATTAGGGGTACATTTATTAGGAACTCATTAGAAGACATAATTTCAAATTTTAAAAAAATAATTTTGACATGCATTGTGTCATGTCAAAATTGTGAAAATCAAAATAATAGAAAATGTTTATAAATAAAAACATTAATACAACATGAAATAGAAAGTAAAACATAACCAAAGTACAAAAGGAATACATAAAAAATGTAAGTAGCCAAATAACTCTCGTAAGACAAATTCAAAATACAGAAACATAAACATAAAAGTAAGCAATCACTACAGGGTCAGCTAGTTATAAATAAAATAGTTTGCAATTAATCAATAACACAAATAATACTGTCGTTATATTTTTGTAATTTGCTAGACTATAAAAGAATCATAACATAATATCATTAAGAAATAAAGTTTTTGTTATCATATATAAAATATATATGGTGTATCTCCTCAGCATGAAGCTCTATTGAATATAATTAGTAATTAATTATTATACTCCGAAAAATGTGTTTCAGAATATATATATTACAATGAAACTGGCAGTTGTTACAAGTTCCATCGCCACGCACTTACATGGCCCAAAGCATTTGGTGTCTGTGCTGCCGAAGGCGTCCGTCTTGCCGTTATAAACAGCGAAACGGAAGCGAAAGTATTAAGTAAAATAGTTGAGGAAAATTTCAACAAAATTGTTTGGGAGAGTAGGAAGCAAGAGGTGGCATTCCTCGGCTTTTACAAATGGAGTGATAAAGGCATCAGGAGATATTACACTGTAGAAGGTAAATTGTGTTTATTAAAAAAAGATTATTCTCATACGTAGTAAATATAACACTGGGTAAAAGTCCTGACTCCTAATCCCTG
This sequence comes from Apodemia mormo, assembly GCA_036924255.1. Classification (NCBI taxonomy): domain Eukaryota; kingdom Metazoa; phylum Arthropoda; class Insecta; order Lepidoptera; family Riodinidae; genus Apodemia; species Apodemia mormo. The sequence continues at coordinate 43,652,577 of JAUPFN010000010.1, forward strand.
GATAATAAATTTAGGTAACCTTGATGTTTTTTATATTATAGATAACAAACAAGCAGATGGGTCTCCTGATGAAAAGAGTCAACCATCGCCTATAGACACCAAAGGTGTTTTTTTTATATCATAAGATAGCAAACGGGCAGATGGGTCTCCTGATGGAAAGAGTGAACCATCGCCTATAGGCACCAAAGGTGTTAATGGTGCGTTGTTATCTTGTGGCGAGGTCTAAACCCACATGCATAAGTTTACAGGCTACCTTATCCCCCAAACCGGAACCAGTTGCCGGAATGATTTAATTTTAATAGTTTTCTTCCAGCGACTCGGACCACGCATAAAACTAGTGCAGTCAAACGAAAAAATGTTTAATGTAAAATAAAAAAAACTCTTTGATTAATAATTAATATCATTTATTTATATAACTTCAATAAAACCACAGTTTTTGTTATTTTGTATTAAACACGTAAATCATTATAAAAATATTTAATAATTTCAAACAATCAATAATAACTAAATAATTCAACCGCACCGTTCGCGTTGGTCGAGTAGTTAGTGATCCTGACTAGGTACGCAATCGACGGGGCTCTAGTTCGATTCCCGACAAGGACAAACATTTGTGTAATAAGCATAGATGTTTCTATTTCTGGGTTTGGGTGTTCATTTTTCACATTTCGTATCTATATGTGTTTCTATGTATTAATATCGTTAACTAATACCCATATCATAAGCAAATAATTTTCTTATTACACGAATTGATCCATCTTTTTCGGGTTTCAATTATCTACGACAAAATCAGCCTTAAAGGTGTTAAAATATCACATAAATATCCCCTGTACTTAATTGCATGGTTGAATTACGTAAAAATCCGCTTAATCTATTGCTAAGCGCATAGAATAAATTAAATGAGTAAATTATATTAATAATACTTATAAATATTAAATGAAGTTATTGTTAAGTTTTTGAAATTATTTAATATTTTTAGCATGATTTACCGGTTTAATAAAATAATAACAAAAATTGTGGTTATATAAATAAATTATATTTATAAATCAAAGAGTTTTATTTTATTTTACGTTAACCATTTTTTTGTTTGACTGTCTAGTTTTGAATTGAACAATAGATTTTTAAATTAATTTATGCGTGGTCCGAGTCGCTGGGAGAAAAATATTACAATTAAATCAATCCGGAAACTGGGACCGCGTTTCCAGTTATTGCGGTCCCAGTCGCCGGATGCCTCCTCATGACTGCCTCCGATTTTGTTTCAAACACATTTCAAAAGTCTAGACTCTAGACACTTATTTCTTAAAATCGAGAATTCAGTATAAGTTCAGTAGTAGCTTTTCTTTAAGTTATTACCTGAACCAAGAAGCATTGTTGATGCGTCAAAACACTTAAATTGTAAAAAAATTAACTGAACAAAAAATTTCTTCTTTTAATACGATCATAATATAATTTTAACACTGAATAATGTCGGAACATGGTAAAACTCTACGTTAACGTGTTTTTATATAATGTTATAGGCGCTTTTACTTTAAACAAATCTTTCTTTATTGCCATGATAATGCGTTAGAACGCGATATCGGTTAGGGCTCATAAATAAAAATATAAGAAAACAGAAAACTACTAATGCCTTTTAAATTATTTGTTTGTGTAAATTTAATGGAAAGTATATATATATTGTTACGTACTTCAGGTTCGTACTTGTAAGAAAACACCACTTATATTAAAGCCGTGTATTTACACAACACAACACAACGTAATACTAAAATACACTTTACACCCTAGTCACTCGCTATACTATCACTGAACTTAGAACACTACACAATAAAACGCTTCTCGCTTCGCACTGGTCACTTGATGTATCGCTCTCGATCGCTTGATGAAAACTGCCTTGTGTTTGTCAACACTTCTCCATTTATAGGCAGGGTAAAGTCCTAGCTGGATCCAGAAAAATCTAAATGTATCGGGAAACAATGAATCACTTCTTATCGTAAACATGTTACGAGTCATAAATCCTAGTACACGCTACTTTCAACCTTATGCCATATCCCACAAAGTCCATTATGCCATAGCCCAGGTCAACTATTTGTTTGTCAATAGGAGTAGCTATCTCTTTCTTATATTTCTAGATAGTTAACCGCGCGCGCGCTCCAACTCTACACGCTTCTAGATTATTCGTAACAATATTAGTTATTATTTTATTGAAGGGACACCACTAGAAGAAACTGGTTATTCAACGTGGGCTCCTGGTGAACCAAATAATTCAGACTATGTATCTTACGGTGCGATGTACAAGAATGGAAAACTTGATGATGCGATCCGTGATCTTGAAACAGCATTCACATGTGAAATGAAACCTGGCGAATTACAACGTTCTTAAATTCCCTTGTATTTTATGTTATAATTTCTTAAATAAAAGCGTATAAAAATTAGCTCAATTTTTATTTTATAGAATAGCAATAAATTAAACGGCTATTTTAATTGAAAAAAATTACCACAGAATGACAAAAACAGAATAGAACAGAAAAAAGTATCTTCACGGCCGTATACCTGAAGAAGTAGGCAGAGTTACAATAAAAACACTCATGATAAACCGAAGTTACTTAGTCCCATAATGTTGATAGAAGGCCAGCTTATCGCCAACCGGGCACATTTTCCAAACCCTGGCAACGATGCTATCTCAGAAAACTTAAAATACATTTTTGAATTGCCCACCCGGAAATTGAACCCGGGACCTCATGTGGTCAACTCCAACACCGAGCCATTAGACCACAGAAGCTTGCTTATTCAGCTTAGATTGTAAAATCTGGGGTTTAATCCTGGGCCGAACGTATTCAGATTTTTTGAGAGGTTTCTCCAAAATCACAACCTTTGTAGCAGTTCAGTTTGGTAGTGGTTTGTTAGCAACCCCTTGTATTAGATATGGATGAAAGGCTGTCGGTCCTAGTAAAAAAGCAGTAATTGTTATTAGGTCAATAAAATGTAGCAATGGGGATCACCACCTTCATCGCCAACGGACGAAACGGTAAATCGTGATGAACCGGAAAGTTTATATACGTTCTCTTTCTTTCTCCTACCCCGCAGGAGTATTGGTGTGTTGATTCTCTTCACCGCATAAAAATATCTTCATGCCCGTATCCCTGAAGAGGCAGGCAGAGGCACAACAAGTACACCCACGATTACCCAAAGATACTTAGTTCCCCGAGGTGACTAGCCTATCGCAAACGGGGCACTTTTTCCAATCCTAGGCAACGTTGTTTATGTCAGAAAACTGAAAAAACACATAGTCGCCTCTATGGTATAGTGGTTCATCTTTGGCGTTGACTACATGAGGTCCCGAGTTCGATCCCTGGGTCGGGCACTTAAAAAACAAAATGTTTTTTCAGTTTTGTGATAAACACAAAGTTGCCCGGGATTGGAAAGTGCCTGGTTGGCGCTTGCCACCTATCATATTGTGGGACCAAGTATCTTCGGCTAATCGTGGGTGCACTTGTTGTACCTCTGCCTATCCAATCGGGGATACGGGTGTGACGATACTTTGAATTGCCTGATTAGGGAACCGAATCCGGGACCTAATATGGTCAACTCCGAGACCTGACCGCGACAAAGAGGCGATTTTCCATCACTATATTAAGTGAATGTACTTCAGCAGAATTTAAAAATACGGGGTCCGGGATTTATCATAGATGAATATTTCTTTGACTGTTTTTGACTTAATGAGCTAATAAAACAATTTAGAGCTCAAAAATTACATTGGATGCTATTCAGAAGATCAAAATCGATAATTATTTTGAAAATATACATCTTTTCGAGAGTTAAAATATTTTCATTTTTACAAACTTCAGGTTTTTGAACTTTTTGAGCACAAAACTCTATGCTTAGGTTAGGTTATAAATACCGACGCCCCCCGCGAATATTCCGGTAATAGAAAAACACAAATTGTTCAGGAAAAATAAAATAGTATTTTTTATGTATTTACTTTTCAAATAGTTTTGCATCTCAAAAGAAAGCTAATTTTTTAAGCAGTCTTCATATCGAGACAAAATACACTTGCTCACAAAAGTGCGTATGTTTTTCGTCGATGGAGAGTATAAATTAGATTAAAACCGGATATTCGCGGCGGGCGTCGATACTTACAGCTTAAAATACCTCTATTCAGCTGGAAGTTTCAATAACAGCGCTTTTGCTAGATAAATGGAACAATTAGTAGAGGCTTGAAATATTCACAAAATATTTAGTTATATTATATTCACTTTAAAAAAAATTAACCGGGCTCTTTTGAAAAAATCTGTAAACGCTTGACCCTGCAGGCCATTCCTGAAACTTCCCGCTAAATTAAGATGTTTTGCGCTCAAAAGAGTAAAATTTATAAGCATAGACAGTTTCAGTTCAAGCATCTATTTTGTTAAAAATGGCAGTACTATATTGATTTTTGAAAAGCTGTATATTTTGGAAACGACAATCGATTTTGATCTTTCGAATGGCATTCAACTCAATATTTGAGATGTAAAATATTGCTTTAGCTAAATAATCGATAGGTTGAAAAATTTCGAAGCAATGACAAAAAAATTTTCAAAAATTTTCGTCATTGATATATCCCAAATAAATTGACCGATTTTGATCCAATTGATGGTATTTGGCGCAGTTTTTAAAGGCTGATAAGATTTTTAAGTCAATCGGTGTATTTATCTGAAAGTTATTTTAAAAATATTCAAAATTCAAAAATTCAAAATTCAAATATTCTTTATTTCGTAGTAATTTATACACTTGAAACAAGTTGTTTGTACATTACATTACATTACATATTATTCTGGCCTTCACTTCAGTTTTAAAACAAAATTTATATTTTACACTTACGGGAATCATAAACAATAACAATAACATATTTAAATAAGAGTGGATACGTAAAAAGTACCGATGTCTGAGAATTTTTCCCCGTTTATGAGGAGAACACAAAAATAATAGTTATGTTATTAAATAATAATGTCGTTACATACGTTATTTAAAGTTAATATCTTTATTTTAAATAGAAAATAAATAGTAGTCAAAACAAAACAACAATCAAACAAAAAAAAACCATTATAACGACGGAATATCAATGTCAGAAAAAAGGAACAAAATTTTTATAATAGTCATAATGTCATAATTTAAAATAATATAAAAATAGTGAACCGAAACCAAAAACGGTTATTTTTTTTTTACATATTTTGGATTTATATTAACATATTTTGGATTCCAGCACTGATCACTGGATTGAATTCCACCGAACTCAGGTTCTCTCTACTGAGCGACACTATGTTCCCCGTATGGTACGGGAAGCTATTGAAATTAGAAAATATAAAAATTTCAACAGGGAAGACGGATTTAAGTTGTCTCCTGCTTGGAATCCAGTGATCAGCAGAATAAAGCCGTTGCACCTGCAAACAAATAAAGTCCAAGATACGGTTAGTGTTGTGTGTAGGCTAAATTCGAAAAAACAAGACCAGAAGGGGGTAGATGAAAATCGATCCCGACGCGAACGACGGAGGAAACTCGCTGCTCCAGTCTGCTCGTGACCACGGTCAATGTAACTTGGCCGAAACGTCGAGCTTTACAAGTAAGTTCTATATATGTACGCGTTATTGACCCGTTTATATATTCAAAAACGGTTAGTTAAAATAACAGAATCTCAATGTCAAAAATAATAATTATAAATTGCGTGATATAATATCAAAACTTGCCCACTATATTTAGTTAGTCCCAAGATTGTTTCTCGTCTAAATACTGTGAAATGTTATAGCAGCCCTTTTTATATAATTTACTTTTTAAATCGTCTCTGTGGTCTAGTGGTCCAGCGTTGGCGTTGACCACATGAGGTCCCGGGTTCGATTCCCGGGTCGGACACATTAAAAAAAGTGTTTTTTTCAGTTTTCTGAGAAATACAAAGTTGCCCGGGATTGGAAAGTGCCCGGTTGGCGAGGTAGGCTTGCCATCTATCACATTTGTGAACCAAGTATCTTCGGCTAATCGTAGGTGCACTTGTTATACCTCTGCCTACCTTTTCGGGGATATGGGCGTGAAGATACTTTTTTTTATTATTTTTTCAAAATTGATTTAAATTTTTTAGGGGGAGGGACTGAATATGTTTTGGAATATTATTGTAAAACCGTAAGTTTTCTAAAAACAACGTAATTTTAATGTTAAAAAAGCTGTAACTGTTGAAAATTAGATTTGATTTTGATTTTTGAAACGGCATTCGAAGTAGTTTTTTTAGTACTAAAATATCGTAGAATACCAAAAAATTATTGGTTGAAAAATTTCGAAGCTATGTCGAAAAAACAGTTTTTTCAAAATTTACTGACATGCATTATTCACACACAAGTACACCTGCACACACATATTTTATTCTTTTGCCTAGATAAGGTCACTCATAATAAAAGGAGCAGCCTGTACGCATTATGTATAGATAGACCCTCCACCAACCCGTGGCCCTACCGACCTCTCGGTCATACGTGTGAGATCGAGAATCGTGGGAGATGCACGGGGAACGTTTCAGCGTTCTCACTTTCGTGCATATTCTCTTAGCTCCCTACAAGTTCTTCCTACATGTCCCTAGAGTCACTCTCCCCCTTCTGGGGCTGACAATACAATGACAATGACAAATTCGCATCAGCCGTTAGTCCCACTCCACTCTTTTGCGATACCACGACTTAGAAAACTCTCGCAACCTCGCAAATTTCACCTCCGAGGACACAAGATCCTGGAAATAAATTGGTCCCTCTTCGCGCCTAATAATACCCTCTAGCATTCGCGCCCTCTCAAATGCGTACAGCTTGCAGTCCCACAAAACATGGTCTCTGTACTCCTCAGCCTCTCCACATGCACAGTCTGCCGATTGCTTAAGTTGCCAGTCCCGAAGGCGGCCACGAAAGAAACCGTGTCCCGTAAGCATCTGAGATGTCACATAATCGGGCTCCATCCATCTAGCCGCCAAACGCTTTTCTATTAGAGGGAAAAAGCGCTTTAGATCTCTCCTGAGATCTTTCTCTTCTGAGTCACAGCGCTTCTGCCACTCCAATATGGCGTTTCTCCACGCATCTCTTTTACGTGCACTTTCCCCTTCGCTATTCGTTGGTACATGAATCCGCAGCGCTTCCAACTTGCCCGCTCGAGATACCTCAATATCCACTGGTAATACGCCTGCCAGTACAGATAGCGCCAAAGTGCTCACGGTCCTGTAGGCTTTTGTTAGTAAAATTAACGCCGGCCTTTGACATCGTAAAAGTTTGCTTTTTACAACATACGACCCCGCTCTATGCTGCCAAACCGACGCAGCATACGTTATGACAGCAACAAAAGTACCATGATACAATATTTTCAAGGCTTTGTAACGCGTATGCGTTACAAAGCCGAGCCCACCGAGAAGCTGAAACTCGTGACATTTTGCCAAAGCAACGCGCTGCCCGTTCCCCAGCAGATTGAGCATGCTCGACAAACGATTGTACGCATTGCACATTGTGTACCTAACGACGATCGCATTTCCAAAAGCGTTCTTATCTTTAACGCACAGTAAAATTATTTATGAACTAGCTGTTGCCTGCGACTTCGCCCGCGCGGACTTCGTTTAACCCGCACTGCTCCTCCCCTGTAGGTGATAGCGTGATAATATGTAGCCTATATGTTGACCCGACCTTTTTTTTATAGAAGAGGGGGCAAACGGACAGAAGGCTCATACTATCAGGTGGTAAGTGATTACCGCCGCCCATAGACAATTACACTACCAGTGGTCTTGTAATTGCGTTGCCGGCCTTTTAAGAATGAGTAAGCTCTTTGCTTGAAGGTCCCTAAGTCGTATCCATTTGGAAAAATTTCTGCCGATAGCTGGTTCCACATAGGAGTGGTGCGGGCCAAAAAATGCCCCGAGAATCGCACGGTTGTGAATTTCCAGACATCGTGATGGTAAGGTGGAACTTCGAATTTTGTCGCGTTGTCCGATGGTGAAATTCGGCAGCAGGAATTAATCCAAACAGTTCCTCGGAACATTCCCCATGGTACAGCCGATAAAAGATGCAGAGTGATGCCACATCTCTACGTAACGCCAAAGAATCAAGCCGATTTGAAAGAGTCTCGCTCTCGACGATTCGAGCCGCCCTACGTTGAATTCGATCAAAAGGAAGGAGCTGGTACTGAGGAGCTCCCGCCCATAAATGAGAGCAGTACTCCATATGAGGCCGGATTTGGGCCTTATAAAGTAATAAGCGATGGGCCGATGTGAAGTACTGCCTGGCCCTGCTGAGAACTCCCAGCTTTTTAGATGCTAATTTACCCCGACCTATTAGTAATATTCATGCAAAATTTGAAGTAAATCCATGCAGTACTTTTTGAGTTTACCCCGGACATACATACAGACAACAGACAAAAATTCTAAAAACTATATTTTCGGCTTCGATATCGGTAGATCACGCCCCAAGTATTCTTTTAAAAAAATATTCAATGTACAGTTTTGACTTTCCTACGATTTTATTATATGTATAAATGATAATGAGTGTATGGTAATGTTAAAATTTTATGTTGTGTAATGTAGCTTCGTTAAAAAATCAATTAATGCTTAAACTGTGAAGTGTGCAATATCCACACAAACCTACAACGAGGTTTAAGGATGTTGAAAAAAATTTGTAAGTTGATTTTTTTTTCAGAAATAAAATAAATTAAAATACTAAAACTTGCGAAGTGTCAAGGGACACCCGGATGGAACGAAGTTCCTTTTATTATTATTTACAAAAAACCTATATATACTCAAAAAAAATAATGGGCGCGACACCACACTGTTCAATGCGAAATAGAATTTCGGCTTCCGGTCGAATTTCGGAACCCAGTCGAATTTCGGCACCCGGTCGAATTTTGACTCGCGGTCGAATTTCGGCACCCGGTCGAATTTCGATTCGCGGTCGAATTTCGGCATCCGGTCGAATTTCGGCACCCTGTCGAATTTCGGAACCCGGTCGAATTTCGGCACCCGGTCGAAATTCGACTGGCGGTCGAAACTCAGCAACCGATCGAAATTCGACACTCGGTCCAATTTCAACACTCGTTCGGAATTCGACTGTCCGTCGAAATTCAACTTTTGGTCGAAATTCGACATTCGGCCGAAATTCTGTATAAATGTCGAACATTTGACACTAGAAAAAAGTAAACTCAATCAAATAGTAGATAGACTCTCTCACTTTCAATGCACGAGCTAAAGAGAAGTGGCTGGATATTTCTGTGCTTACAATACTTTACTATAGCAAAAAGTGTCGTGACAACTTTTCGTAAGAATTTTTTCCGTCTTGCCCCCTTTCACAACGCGCGATAAGGAACTTCGTTCCAATAAATAACACAAGTCAACAAAAAATTTTTTTTTCTGAGTCTGTTATTTAGTGACCATTTTCTGATTATATACATCGAATAGTAAACAGAAACGCTATTAACAATCAATAAACTTTGCTTTTGTACTTTGGGGCCTCATACAAGAAAGTTTTGATTTTCACAAAGGAAATACCAATACTATTCATTTTCTAAAGCTTTTTTGTATTCTTTTTTGTATTTTTGTGTTTAGTTATGCCGTTTTTTATAATTAAATTAATAAAAATGTATAATTGATAACTTGTTTTCCTTTTAAATATAATTGAAATTTAAAAATAGAGCTTTTCCATAAAATTTGAATTTTCGTGCTGGTAGCTACAAAAGCAAACTTTATTAGATAAAAATATTTTTTGATTCTTTAGTTAGGCATAAGTAATCAGAATCAGAGGTACAGAACTCAGACTCAAAATTCATGTTGACCTGTGTAATCTGCTTGTTTGCTATCTTATGAGATAAAAAAATATAGTTTGATGAAATATCTTTTCATCCCTCCTGATGAAGATAGATAATTGTCGCATAAACACACCAGTTAATATTGCATTGCCATCCGTCTGGCGAGTTGAAATGCCATATATAGTTCACCGGCTACCTTATCCTTTGCCCTTCGGAGCATAATGTACAAAACGTGAAATGAGCACCGCTCTCAAAAAGTACAAGTCGCTAAATGTACAAATTGCAAAATGAACACAATACGCAAAATGTACAAGAAGAACTAAGGCCTCTTTCATCGTGACTCAACGGTGCTCCTGTAATTCTTATATTTGACTGAATCTCGCTGATTACCTATTTACTACTAAATGTACATTTTGCGTATCGGACATTTTGTCCCGAAGGGTGCTAGTTATATCCTGTGGAACCCTCTGTGAGGCGTAACTCGTACTTAGATGTTTTTTTAATTTTTGTTTTAATAAAAAAATTACATTTAAAAAAATATAAATACGTGTGAACGTGGGTGTATTTGTAAATTTTGCTATTTGTACATTTAACTATTGTGTTCATTTTGCGATTTGTGCATTTTGCGTTTTGTACATTTCGCGATTTGTACTTTTTGAGAGCGGTG